>JAOWBP010004006.1:11762342-11793409 GCA_028571105.1 Tragopan temminckii
TTTAACTCAGTTCAATATAAAATAATTATTTTTAGTTAGCTAGAAGAATCACTTCTATTTTGAAAACTTAGTTGCATTCTAGGTAGCTTTTACTAGGGTAAATTTTCTGTTTGATGCACCTCGTGTGCTTTTAGTTCAGATGCCCGCTACTTCTACTTCAACCCATCACCCATGTGTGGATTTTTTTAAAAGTGTCTTTCAAGATCACAGCACTGTGCTGTGTGAAGATACAGATTTTTAAGGGCAGATCACAGTGAATTTAAAGTGAAATAAAATAAGCCAGTTTTAAGCCAAAGTGGAAGGCACATACTTCCTCTAAGCAAGTCAGATTAATCTCAGGGCGTAGAAATTGAAACTTGCGTACTGTGCGTATAGAGAAGCCTTCAGATAAACTCTGCATAGAGAACAGTAACAATAAACCATGAGTCACTGTCATCTTTTCTTCTCCCATTCCCATCTATTGAGACTGCTGCAGTCCCCTTTGCTACTTTTGAGACACAGATGCTGAATTTTATATGAGAGAATCAAGGACTAGCATGGATTGTTAACCCTTCTTTATCCACTTCACTACTTTAATAACATCTACCCTAAATAAAAAGTGCAAGACAGATGAAGTCACCGGGATTCCATAAAACAGCACAAATATTTTAAACCACACTTCAGAAATCAGGGCTCGAGCTTACAGCCATGCAGCAGGGCCGCTGTTCAGTTGCACTGTTACACTGCAAGGCTGTTCAGTAGCTCCTGGCATTGCATCTTTTACTCACGCCTGCCGAAAATGGGGGCACAAACTTGCTTATATCCTTTGCTTTCAAGCCCTGCAGTTCTGATCATGAATCAACAAACAGAGTTAATTAAATTCTAGGGCCTGTCCTAATGCTACATCATAGAAATAACAAAAATAGAATTTTACAGCACTGGAATTCTGGGAGCAGAATTGGCCTTAAGATGTAATTATGGGAGCTCTGTCATTGCATCTTGTACATGAAACACACCAGGCAGTAGCATTAGCATCACAGCGGTATTTTAGGAGGCTGCAGTAGAATGGTATTTTTAAGATTTCAGCAAGTTCACTTTTTCCCTCCGAGCCCACTTTGCACGCCCTGTGTGCTGAATTAGCAGTGTCAAACACCAGTGCTGCTCCTACTGGGACAAGGCTCCCTGGTAACCACGTCCCAGCCTTTCTGTTACACTGACACCAACTGAAGAAGTGCTAGGAGAGCACGTGCACTGAGGACATCCCAGCGCTGGGAAGAAAAAAAAAATGACATCCTGCAGTCATCTCATACTCTGAAAACATTTCATGCCACCACAGTTCCCCCAAGCAACCCCAGAGAAGCAGGCACCGCATGGGGACAAGGCAGCAGCACCGCTCGTCAGGCAGCAGCTCCCCATGTGTGCTGAGTAGGTGCCATCCTGGGAGAAGGGGAGAAAGCCACATTCACTGATAAGTCTGGGAAGAGAAACCTGCAGTTCCCCAGATCTCAGGTGATGAGAGCTGTGGTGTTGGCTCTTGGAGGACTCACACATTACCTCAGGGTTCATTTAATTAGCAGCAAAACATTCAAAACAGGTTCTGAGTGCAGGTGAGCTCCTGTATCTTATTACAAAACGTCTACTGCAGGCAATAACATTTACTTAGCACTTAGTACAGCACAGATAAGATACATTCCCTACCTAAATAGTTTACTGTGTGGGTACAGTGTTTGTAATATTAGAACATCCTACGTCTGCAGACTGCCTTTCATCTGGAAGGCCTCCAGAGCCCCTCCCAGGCCATTCCCATAGGGGACACCGGGTCCTCACTGGAGCACAGCCCCAGAGCTGGCATGGAGGGAGCATCTGGGTGATGGGCACTGCCTGAAAGCCATCACGTGCTGCCGTTCCCCGGGTGAGGGTCAGAGGGGCTGCGGCTGTGCGACACCAGCGGCATCCATCCCCCAAGCCCAGCATGGGATGCCTCAGCCGTGCACTGGCTCTGTGCCGCTGCTGGCACGCGCTCATCGCATCACCTATCGCCGCCGTAAATCTTCCCAGGTTAGGCATCCAGACCTCCCCGAGTCTTGTTATGGCCTCACATCACAGCTATCTGCTGCTTCAGAAGATGAAAGGCCTGAGGAATGCTTTCATTCATGTTACAGTGTGTATTATTATGTGCCTTGAACTTTCAAAGTGGCACTCGCTGCTGTTTAAATCATTCCAACGCAGAGCTCTCTGGTCCTGCCAGGAGGTGCCCCTTGCCAGAGAGCGCATTTGCTGTGTGCAGCCCTGCGTGGGGACCTCCTGCACAGCACACAGACGCCGGCACCACCGCCGGTCCCACAGCAGTCTCCACATTCACACACCATTGCAGACACCTGGCTGCCATGCTCAGAGTTTTGCAGCAGCTTTGTGTTGTTTCTAACAGCGAGCCTTTGCAAAATACACCTTCTCCTTCCATCTCCTTCCTCCACCTCCTTCAGAGGCCTTTGAGTCCAGGCACGTGCCAGTTTCCAGCTCTCACCCACAGGAATCATCCCTGGCAGCACAGCCTCCATTCTCAGGGCAGCCAGCAGCAGGTAGCTAGGAAAACCATAGAATAATAAAGTGGAGGAAATAGCAAGGTTTTTTTTTTTTTTTTTTTTTTTTTTTTGACACGTATCTTTTTCTTCTCCCACCTCTGCCCCAACGCAGAAGAAGCTCACAAGGGAATGTGTTTTCCGAGAGCAGTTTGAAGAGAACTGGTACAACACGTACGCCTCAACGCTCTACAAGCACCCGGACTCGGAGAGGCATTACTACGTGGCTCTGAACAAGGACGGCTCCCCCCGCGAGGGGTACAGGACTAAGAGACATCAGAAATTCACTCACTTTTTACCGAGGCCCGTGGACCCTGCCAAAATACCTGCAATGTACAGAGACCTCTTCCACTACAGGTGATGTTTCCTGCAGCTGCCCCATCAATGTACATACTTGGGCTCCCAAGCTTTTTCCCAGAGCACTATATTAATAGTCATTCCATCATTCCTGTAAATGTAGATGACATAGGAAAGCACTTACGTTGAATCCAGACACTGCTGTTCCTCCTTGTTTCAAGCGTATATCAAACCTGGGTTATTTATGGGGGTGGGGGTAGGGGAAGGGAGGGAACCCTACATATATTCTTTCATTTTTGTTCACTTTCTTTACTTGGTGGCTGTAAGAGAGGCCAAAGAGTCAGTGTTATGGTTGCTTAAAAGAACAAACAGGCAAGCAAATTTGTTAACCAGGGAAGAAAATAAACCAACTAGAATTCAAGAGAAGGAAGGAAAACAAAAGGCCGCAGAACTGCTCCAGATGCCTCTGATAAGCTCGGGATGGTTTCTGGCTAAGAAGCAGCCTTTCGGATGGCACCCTGCTGCAGCAGCCCAGCAGTTTGCTACACGGTTGATACTACATGGATCCTGGTGTGTGGGGTTTTTCCTGCTGTTGGGGTGGGAATGGGGTGAGGAACATTATTCAGATGTAAGCATGGATACTGTGCATAGGGACAAAACTATTTATAAAATGTATATGATATTTATTTTATATATTTATTTATTTCAAAATAATTTTATTTTTAATGAAAGATGCTATGACCGGATTTTCATCAGGAAGAATAAGGTCCTACTGAAACAGGAAAAAAAAAAAAGAGTTTTAAGAGCTTATTGGCAATAAAATTGTCTTTATATTGTAGATTTCTTGCTAGCCCTTTTTTTTGGCACTCCATAACTACTAACCCAGTATTTTCTGATCAATACAAACACCATCTATAAAAAGGCTTTGGATGGTAAAGATAAATTTTATAAACTTGTACGAGGGCAACATCAAATGTAGAGCTGAAATGGACCTGGCAAGCGTGAGCCTACTGACGTGAGCAGCTGGACATCCAACAAACCCTGGAACTCAGATCCAGTCCTCTGTGGCAGCAGGGACAAAAGAGGTCCTCAGGCCAAGCACCAGCACAGCACAGCCCTGGAAGACCCAGACAGGACTGCCCGAGAGCTCGCCTCACTGCTGCACCGAACGGAACCTCGCTGGCACAGTCAGCGCCCTCACGTCCTTGCTGGGGTTGCTTTACTACAACTTCATTTCTCCCACCACAGTTTCTCAGCCTCCACTTCGCAAAGCCGTTTGGGTGAAATTTCAGCCTCTTCAGCTTCACTCCCCGCATTCCCAGAAGGAACAATCCAGCTTCTTCATACCCCCTGTACTGCTTGCTAGCAAGGCAGCCGCTTTGGGGCCCGGTGCTCCCGGCCACCTTCTATCCTCTCTGCCACCTCCCGGGTCCCCGCTGCAGCATTTGCTACCCAACGTCCCAGCCGGTGCCGCAGCTGTCACAGACAACAGTCTGCAGATTGCAATGAAAAGATTAAAGGAGCTTTACCTTGAATGATCTAGACATGGAGGAATTTAATCCCGTGTTCGAAATAAAAAATGTTTATTTACCTTTTTCCTCTGAGTCATTGCTGAAACATCTAATCCTCAGCAGCCATGTCAGGAGCACGATCGTTCATGAAAAGTGTCCTAAAATGTACTTTTGACCTTAGCGAAGGGAAAACTCAGCTCTCCGGCTTCACTTTGCAGCCTTTCCGCCACCACCTCGGCAGCACCGTCTGCATCCCGCTGGTGCTCATGGCTGTCTGGGGAGGCAAACCCCAGAGGGGCTGCTGAGGGAGGGGACCAACGACCTCCCTGCCGGCTGTCTGCAGCCAGTGATTTCCTCTACACCTGAAGATAAAGTTAATGCTGAAGATGCTGTTTCTCATCTTCACAAATGAAGGTAAAAGCCGATCTGAGCAATGCCAAGTATGTGCTTTTTGACAACCTGAAAGAGATCTGATTTGGACCATGCCACTGAACTGGTCCTCCAACGTCAGGATCTGGGATCAGACTTGGGAGGAGGCTCCTGCTGCAAAGGGACGCGCGGGCGCAGGAGCGACGGCACAGAACTGCTTTTCAGGATCCGGGTTCAAAAAATAGCGTTTGTAAACAGCAAAATCTGCAAAGAACTCACTGAAAACAGCTTTGTAGAGCTCGGTACCATTTCTCATCTGGGACATTCTTTAGGGGAAATTCAGCATTGTTTAATCCCACTGTAATGGTTACTTCCAGCAGGAATTTACTGAGTTAGGTTCTGGTTCAGCAAAATACTTAAACGTATGAGTAATGTGACTGTACTGGGACCTTAGCAGCAGCAGCAGAATCGATGACCACAGACTTTGCGCTCTGAGCTGCAGTGGGTGCAGCCGGCGATGCACAGCACGTGCAGTACTTCTCTTTCCCTTTGTGCGTGCATGAAGACACGCTCACCCCTTGCGCACTGAGGCAGAGCTGACCACCATCTCCTTCAGCCATCACACACAGCCGCTCACCCTGCCAACACCCTGTTTGACACACACTTTGGGCAAACCTTAGAGGTGTTGTTCCTCCTGCAGCAGCCTTGTGCCTGTTTTGTTCCCACCTGCCAGGGCTGTTTCACACACAAAATCCCATAGATCTGAAAACACAACCGTAAAAAGAGCAAAGGACGTGGTTTTTTAGCAGTTCTCCAATTGGAGAGAGCTGGGCACGTAATAATTGAAACTTTATCCTGGGAACAGCTGTGTAAAGCAGGAGGGAGGAGGTCAGCAGCAGAGTGGGATGCTTTCCTGAGTCTCACTACAGAGGGGTGCAGACATGGAGGAAAACTCTCAGCATGAGGCCAGAGCAGCACTGAGCGCACCGCAGCACGAGCCTGGCTTTGGGGTGAGCCAAGGTGTGGGGACAGCTGGGAGGAACAAACGGTGACACACAGGTGGCCTCAAGAACATCCCCCCAGAGACCCTGCTGCCAGCGGCTTGGGGCCACCCAGTGCCTCTGCAGGAGAGAAGTGGAGGGGATTTGCCTCCCCTACAGAACACAATGGGGAGCCCAGAGCTCCACAGCAAGTCGAGAAAGTCTGTGCCGAAAGGTAGGAAGGTGCCCTCCTGGTTGTGCTGCCTCACTGGGCAGAAAGAGATGTGCTATCACTGCCAACAGCAGCCAAGACAATCGTGAAAGGACACTTGGCAACAGCACATCCCCAAAGGAGAAGGGCCAGATTCTTGTCGGTAGCAAGGAACAGACACCTGCATCCCTCGGGCAGCGCCGGTGGGAGAAGAGCAGCCTGAGACCTGATCTGATGTCCTCTCCCTCATCCCAGCAGCTGGAGCTGACTCCCGGCCTGGAGGGTTTGTTGAAATATTGGCCATCTTGATGGCAGGAGCAGTCTGCAGGGCAGCGTCTGCCTGTCAGTCCAGAAAGCTTCACGTAGACAAAGGCACTGTGAGGAAATAAAGTGAGGTTACTGAGCGCTCCCCCCAAGCCACAGGACACGGAGCACACTAAGAGTAGTAACTGCGTTACCTGGTGTCTCTGTGCCATTTATCAGCCCACAGATGTGGGTAAATCGCTTCTCCACGCTCCGGTGAACAGAACGCTTGCCGAGACCTGGCTGGAAAAGCACTGGGTCAGAAGAAACACAGTGGTGACGTGCTGAAAATAATTCTCACTTTTGGGGCAAACATACCTTGTAGGTTGACGCACTTCTTCAGATGCTGCCGGCACCGGGGCAGCCATCCCAGAGAGCCCTCCCAAGGGCAGGGCAGCTCCCTGGGGGAAGCACTCTGTGGCCTAGGCTGTACAGATGCAGCCCCCAATCCTGATTTTAAGGTAAAGTCAAAAACATCCGCAGTCAGGTGGGGAGAGCAAACAGCACAACAGCCGCGATCCGCGTGTCACCAGCAGCTGAAATGCTGCCCCATGTGGGAATGAGAAGATAAAGTCATGCAGCAGGACTTAAACTAAGCAAGTTGTGCAAGACTTTGTATTTCTCTCAAAGTAAGTAACTGCTCTGGAGCTGTGAATTCTCACCAAGGGAACACAAAGCCAGTAGTTCTGTTCCTGTGCTGGGTAGTTTGGCGTCAAAGATCCGCAAGGCCGGACCATTGGGGCACCCTGTGCTCTTCCCCAGCCATACCTCGCTGTTACCAATGCCACGTATCCGAGTGCGGCCGATGGTGAGACACGACAAGCACACGTCTCCGCCTGTGCTCCTTCCAGTGGGTGTCAGCAAGGATCCACAGACAACACACGCGCTTGTGCAATTCCATTATACAAACAGGCACGGCACTGCAATTAAGCTTTGAGGAAAGCCCAGGTACCACACACCATTTCATATTCAGCATCTCCAACAGCTCCACGTGCAACATCACTGAATACAGAACTGAAGGGGCATTTGGAGGTCAGGCTTTGATGGGGCTGAGCAAAATGAGGACATCCTTCCCTCCCTCCTTCTCTCCCCCCCTGTGCTCAGCCCCAGCCCATCTCACCCTGCCCTGAGTCCCTCTGCCCTTCCCCACTTTCAACCTCAGCTCTTGGCCAAAACCCTCCTGCGCCCCTACTTCCCAGACACCCCTGTGCCACCAGGCACAGCAGGAAGGGGGCTCTGACCTGCTGAAAAAATACTTTGTGTTGCTGCTATGTAGCAACAGCCTGCATGGAGACAAACCAAGGTCCCGTGCTGGGACAGAAACAATGGATCCCACACACCTCAGGACTCAGACCCTTTGCTGCAGAGTTCCTGGGCTGCAGCCACTGAAGGCAGTTCCTGCAGACCCTTCTGACCCACGGCACCTCTAAGCACAGCTGGCTTTCAGCCTTTCACAGCAGCACAGCGCTCCTGAAGCTACAGCTGGGCAGGCGAGATTTAATAACTAAGAAAGTAATTAAGAAGTACAATTAAGAGGTTGAAAGACCTAAGTTCGTCATTCAAATTAGACGAAGCAGAACTTCCCCTTGCTCTTAATGGTTTATCACTGCCGGGTGACACCTCGCTGCTCATGGCTTCTAACAGACCAGCTGCAGAAGGCAATGCTAATGCACACAAGCTGGAAACCTGTCCCCACAGCTGCCCTCCCTAACAATGAACATCCACGTCCCATACCAGGAACCTCACTGAGGCAGAACACGAGAGCTTGACTCGCAGTGCAGCACCAGTCCGCAGTTCTCAACAGATGAGGTCTCCGGCTACGTGGAGATGATGCGGAACTGCAAACGTAGCACAAGGCACATAGATGTATTTTGGTCACTTTATTAAATGAGATATTAAATAGTTTAAGATTCAACTACTAAACAGCACTTTGAATGGTGAAAACACAGATACTTGATTCATACTTGAATGCTTCTTGTCCTTTAAAAACACATCTCCAGTCCTTATATATATTACAAAACAGCCTTATAGGAAGAGGTGACACCTTTTCTATAGTACTTAAGATATTTAATACAGAACTGAAAAGCCATCTAATAGAAACAAAGGCAAGTCTTCACAGCTGTATGATTTCAGCAGCCAAAGCTGGTTGATGGACTGAAACATTACTATACAACTGGGACAAAACATATACAATATCACAATACTAAGCAAAAACGCTTTACATCCAAAGGAATAAACAGGTTACAAAATGTGGAGAATTTAGCAGGCAAAATTGTATTACAAGCAACATTTTTATTCGTCGTCTTAAGCCATCTCATCTAGGTAAAACATCTAAAACAAATATAAAAATGAGCTTTTTGTTATCTTATTGATGTACGTTCTGTCTTTAAATATTTGTTAAAGCTTGATGTTATACTCAAAGCACGTTGTTATGCAGCTAAAATGTCAAGTGAGAAACATGTATGCAAAGTGGTCCAAGTTTTACTTCAATGCTTATCTCAGCTTTCTTCTTATGCTTCTGTTATCCATAGTTTTGTCCAGAATGAAAAAAATGTGCCGTTAAATGTTGCCTAAAACTTCCACATTTCAGTCTTTTGAGTTACTGTAAAACTCCGTTGAACATTCCCAGGTTTGGTAGAAGATACTTCTCTTATTCAAGACGCATAGGAACATCAGTGAGAGTTGCCCAAAGTACATTTGCCTTCAAATGTTTGTCTCAAAGTCTCACATTCTCATTTCTTCTAGTGTGAATACACCTCTTTTTGCTCCCTTCCCCCCAGGTTAAACCTAACAGTAGAGCTGGCAAAGCTCCAGAACACAGGCGAGGTTCATTTGTGGCATCTCGTAACAAAGAGTTCACGACGGCAACGTCAGCCTTTGCAACAGATCAGAGAAACTGTCCAGATCACAAACCAAGTTTTGATCACAACATGAAATATCACGTAAGATTTGCATATTTAGATGCAAAAAAACATCTGTCCATTCAGGTCAATTAAGTTCCAGAAGCCAAAACAGTTTCAGTTTATGTCAGCAAGCCAGAAGAATCCAGCAACACCTACGGCAAATGCTTCCATCCGCTCCTCCAGAACTCTCTATCTGTTCCCTATACTCCATATACTGTTGCCTCAAATGCTTCCGTCCTTTACTCCCAGATTACAAATGCTTTTGTTCTTCTGGGGGAAGAGCCAACCAAGCTATATTCAAAAAAGAGCCCTGTTTGGGTTTAATTAGATCTCCATGAGCACACAAACTGTGGCTAAAGAGAGTGCTAATGGTATATAATAAACCAGAAGTTCACCTGCGGTCTATGTAAAAACAAACAAAAGAATTGAGCTCTTTGTGTATGTTTTCAGACAAATGAAAGGGAAGGGAGAGGAGTGCATAACCAAAACTCTGATGTAGCGGAGGAGAAGTTACTCCTCTGCCCTGGTACCTTGGGAAGCTGTGAGAGTCCCTTCCAGTAACAAATCAGCAATGGTTGTGCCATTTTAAAGTCGACTATGTAACAGGGTTTGACCCTGCCCACCATCAGTATTCCAACCTCACAAAACACCAGGAATTTTGTTTTCTTGGCCTGTCTCCCGCTGTTGGCAAGGGGAAGAGACAGCAGCACCAGCAATAAGGAGTTAACAGAAATGTGCTTTGCACTGGACTCAGCAGAGAGCAAAGGAAAAACATCTCTAGATCACCAGTTGCTATTCCATCACGTAAAACTGAAAATAAAAAATGGCAGAAGACTGAGGAAGAACACTCTTCTTCCCCGAGTCACTATTTAAGGCTGTATACACAGTTTCTATATAACTGTGCGACTTAAAAGTTTCAGAGCAGTAGTACTTAAGAATATTGCACTCATTTCTGTTTCAGAGTGTTTTCAGTCAGCATAGATGATACAGTATGAGTCCAGACCTCAGTCAAAAGGAAGCTGAATTATTTCTGTTACAATATTCCCACTAACTTTAAGAAATGGGTAAGCAGAAAAGTATTCCATAATTTGAGGAATCAACTCTAATCAAGAACTCAGCTGTGCACAACTCACATATGGTATACTGAAACGTACAGACCTGCAGTCCTTCCTAAGCTTCTCAAATCTGATGATAGCTTCACAGCTACTGAAAGCAAGCATAGGAGTTTAGACAGGAAACCTGTGGAGATACTACTGTTATGGGAGAACTTGTTTTCACTGAAAACAACTTGGTATCTCCTGTACTCAACATATGTAAGAAGATTCTAGGCAACATCACTGACAACAAGGGAAAACATTGTCCTACTTAAACAAAGCTGAAGCACTAATATGGAACATGGCATTTAAGGGGACCAACCAAACTTTCTTTTTGTTTTCTTCCTTTTTTTTTCTTTTTTTCTTTTTTTTTTTTTTTTTTTACAGTTGAGTTCTGTTAAGCCATTGATTCCTAAAAAAATAAAAGTTCTTTCTCTGACTTTAACAATCCTTTAGGCTTTTAGTGCAAAATCACATCGATTTCCCTTGGGAAGGCCCTGCATTTTTGCCTCTCATTGGGGGTGGTGCTCGCTGTAAAGGCGGCGGCTGCATACCACCAGACACTGACTGATACATTCCTCTCATATCTATCTGTTGGTAGTTGGAAGGATTCATGATTAAATTTGGAGGCTTTGGCATCATGAGATGACTCATTGCTGTTTGCTGGTAAGACATGTGCTGTTGTTGCTGCTGATTGTACTGCTGCTGTAGTCTTCTGTTCATGAGAATCCTCTGAACACAACTGATCAACTGTGAAGGGAAAGCAGAGCTGTTAGAAGTGCACGACCTGCCTCAACGCTGCAAGTATCAAATTCAGAGTTAAAATCAATTTGTTCAGGATAGCATGGCTGAATGAAAAAGCACTATTGTTATCACCATCACTAATGTGATGGTATTCACCAGCTGATTACTGCAGAAACCATTTAGTAACACCATTTAGGGCTAAGTTCTCTTAATGATTTGCCTATTGTATTTCATACCACGTTTGGGTAAGTTCCTACTTGCACTATCCTGTGAAATGACTCCCTAGAACAAATTACTGCTTTTTTTGTCAGGTATTATTTATCAGCCCTTTGAAAGTCCTGCACCTGGATCATCACTGCACGTTTGCCTAAGAGAAACTCTTCCAATTGACATAAACTGGGCAACTTTCAGATTTTGCAAAATAATTCTAAGCTAAAAGATGTTACCAATACTTTCTATGATTCATCTTTAGCTCTGGGAATTAGATTTCTCTTTAAGCTTCATTACTTTCAAGCGATCTACTTCAACAGAAAAATCTGGTGAGGATTTTTTTGAAATCATCTTCTCCCGGAGTCTCCCTCGATGAGGTTGAGTAATCCAATCCAGCACACTGCACAAGTCAACAACTCCCGATGTTACATCATATACACCATTACACAATGCCAGCAAATACTTGACCCGTGGAAACACATAATCCGTGCGTAAGTATTTATGTATCTAAACATAGACTTCTACTCTATACACACATGAAAAGTTCATACTCAATATCTCAGTTCAAACTTGGACAGTTGATCAAACAATTATCAGATATTTTACCATCTGTTGTTTAGTAAGGACATCGTTATAGATGGCTTCTCGTCGCTTAACATCAAGCTCTTGGCTTGCCTGTCTACTTAGGGCCAGGGCCTGCACTTGGCTCTCTGTAAGCGTTACGTTCTCTTTCCACTGAAAAGGAAAAAAATTGTCTTAGTGTTAGTCATTTTGACAGAAGCATAACGGTGACTGAGGTCCTGCATTATATTCAGAGTTGCATTAGGAGTTAAAGCACAGCCCAGTTCCTAGAAAATGCAAAATTATACTTCCCCAGAATTAGAACTAAGAGTTAGCAGCTCTTAAAACTACCAGTTTCAGTAATACGTCTCTAGATTACTGGAAACAAGTAAGAAAGGCATGAGTTCAAGACAGATATCTAGGGACAAGAAACAGGAAATGCTTCTTATTTCTGTACAATTATTATACTTATTTGTAGAAAGCCAGGATTTTCAATGCAAAGCCAATAATAATGGTTAAGCGTTAGCCTGGTAAGGCTCTGATATCCAGGTGCCATGAAGGGTTACTGCAAGCTGCAGTGATAAAGGTTAGCACAAACTGGAAATCACTGTCATTAATAAGGCAACAATATAGCCGAATACAACAGTCATTTCTTTATGTGATAACATCCAACATTTTCCCATCTCCCAGTCTAAACCTACAGTTGTCTGTTGTACTCACTATAGTTGAAATGATGTCTTCAAGAGGCTGAATTCTTGCTGCAGTTACACTGTTGGTTGCTTCCACAACCTTCTCTCTTCCTTGATTAATGAGGTCCTGAGAAAACATCAGTAAATTAACTATAAAGAAAGCATTTCTTTGTCATCTTGTTTATATTTACATCTCCGGTGTACGTACCTAGACTTGAGTTACATTTTTCTTCTCATTTGCACAAGCCAGTGAGCGAGTAACAAAATAGCCTCTAACACAAATGAAATTCAGTATATAGTAACTGAACTACGTACATCAACCTAGCAACTTGTACAGGAGACATTATTTATATGAAAAAAAATATTTTGGTACCCAAACGTTTTCAGGTCATCACAAGACTAATGCTTTTCTTCACAGGCAAATCTTTTGCAGTGCTGAGCCGGATGATGTTGCAGTCTCAACACATTCTGTGAGCTCAAACTGCCATGAAATATTTTAGCACAATACTGGCTCACAGAGTCCATTATTGCACAGGTATACGTAACCCGAGTCTCCCCCAGTCTGCATTCTTTGTTAGCAGTTTTTAGTTCTTTCACACAAACTCCTTAATCAGACTCTACTAGGTATCCTAAGACAACTATGCTTCAACTACTGCAGCTACAGCCTGGCATCATATCAGGAAGAACTGAAGGTAACTGGGAGTGGAGCACATATTCCTCTCTCCCATTCCTTCTCGGACATGACTGAGGCACAAAAGCTCTATGTGGTAATTCACGTCTACAAAGAATGCAGAATTTCCCACAATCCCAAGATACTATACAGGTATAGGTACTTCAGTTTACATGCATAGGACTTAGACGTCAGTTCACCAGTGAGAAACTACAACAAAAAAGGTGATTATTAGAAATAGGTGACAATTATATAATAGTAGGATATCTAAGAATGACCTTCACCACCCACGTGCAACAGAACAACACAAGCACTCTTACAGCAACGCAGATGTTACATTACTTGAATCACTGCTCACCTCCAGCTGTTGATTGCTCATCGCTGACAGAGCACCCAAATTAAAAGGAATATACGGTGTCTGAGAGTTGAAATTAGTGGGAAGCATGTTGGTCCCCGTCGGCATGTTGAAACGCATGGTCAAGCCCTAGAACACAAAGCGTACACCTGTCTGTCCAAGCAACTGGAATACATCCCATTCTTCTCTCATTACACATGAATCAGCACACACAGGTAAGTCTGTCCCATCACACTGAAGAGCTTTTCCAAACCCCAAGTCAAAAGGACGCGTTAAGCACAGGGAAACTTCAATTCTAGTTTTGAGTTAATACATGAGCTTAGCTTAAAAATTTGGTACACTAAGAAAAGAACAGCTGAGGTTTGTTGGCATATTTACAGTTAAGATTCATCTTGTAATGGCAAACCCACTACTAACATCAATACTGACTTGATCGTGAGAAAATTGTGAAGAACTGAAGTGGGGAATTTATTAACAGGAATACAAAGTTTATCTCCCACTTGGATTTCTCATGGGGCAGTTTCCGTGCTCACTTACACTGACTGAATCTTCCTATTGCCTTCTCCTAGTCCTCCACCTGTCACTTGTTCATTCAAGGTTGTCAGCAGCACTTTACATACTCTTTTTTTCTTTCTCCTTTTCCTTTTTTTACTTTCAGACCTTTGATCAGGTACGAAGACCTGAACTAAGCCTTCCAAGAAATTATTATTATTATTTTATATTCCAGTTACATCAAGTTATCAAACTGCTTTTACCATACAGTTTTAAACTTCTACAGTTTAACACACACACACACACACACACACACACACACACACACACTCCCCGGTGCTCTCGCCAATTCATTATTTTCTTCATTCAACCACTCCATAAAGTATCCAGTAAACAAGATACAGGGAATAAGGGGGAAAAAAAAGGCAAATCCTTTGTTGCAGATGCATGTACGCTTGTGGGATTCTGGCAAACAGTTCTGTAATCATACATCTTTAACGGCACTGCAAATATTCTTTAAATTGCAGAATTGAGATATTACACAGGACTCCAACTGATTGTTGTCATGAAATTAAAAAAAAAAAAAAAGATACATACAAAAGAACAGCACTAAGAGAGCAAATGAGACACAGTATCCCCATTTTTCTAGATAGCTTGCTTCACGTGCCTACTTCCCGGCCTATCAGAAAAATTATTTTCCCAAAACAAACTGAAAAGGTAAGTGATACTTAAATACAGGATGGTAATTTTTGTGTACAGCGAACTCAGACAGATAATTTTACCTTCTTTTCTGCCTCATATTCTGCCCAGGCCGCCTTCCTTTCCTCTTCAGTGAGCTCCTCTTCCTCCTTATGGTCCAGGAGTGAATCATGCTCGTGATACCCTACTATATACTCCTTATTGATTTGAAGCAATTCTGCCAGGATTGTATCCTGTTCAAATGAAGAAGAGATGATAAAACACAAAGTCACTCAACAGCTCTACTGTGTTTACTTTTGGTGCATGCCTCACTGCTTTGACCCAACTTTCACTAATAGCAGCTCAAAGCTCTTCAGAGAAACAAAATTTAAAAAGAATTTAGAAGCACAGCTTTTCTCTGAGGGAGGGTAATGGATTAACAATCTGTTGCAGAGATGACAGTCAAATCACTTAATGAACCACAGGAATGTACTCAGATTCCACAACAATAAGTGCAGTTTAAGAAACTAAAAGGAATGGAATGTGCTAAATGATTTTCCTTTGCTCAGGCTGGGTACCTGAGAGGGCCTACCAACCACCTGCATCCACGAGCCATAGAGCACCTCCACTGGCTTCAAAACGCTGAGCAGCACTTCGGCCCACCAGCTGGCTGCCAGCTCCGTGCAGAGAAGGCAGCTTTCTTAAGCTGTCAAGATGTACATTCAGACAAACAGTCCCTCATCTTCTGAGGCTACAAGAGGGCACACTGCTGCTACAACTGGGTTTCTTCAGCAGACGGCCATTTCGCTTTCTATACTGCACAACACCCATAATGCTTGATTGCTTGTATGGTTAACTGAAATGTTTACAGCGTTCCTTATAACTGCAAACTATTGCAGTTTTGTTTACAGATCTGCTACGATTTATATTAAAATGTATATTAAAATAAAAAAAACCCTACTACTGTGTTCTAAAGGGAAAGTTACTGGCAAGCTGAGCATTTCCTGGAATTGAGAAGCTGCTCGCCCAACTATCCAGCTGGCCTACAGATGACACACACCAATAGATCATTATCGCAATTAAGAGATGACACAACAATAGAAAACGAATGGGAAGAGCTGGTGTTTCAAGGTAAGTAAGTTCACAATGGTTTAGCAGTCCCCACTTGCACTGAATATACAATCCTGTCTCCACAGCTGTTCAGAGATCAGCGTGCCTGAGAAAGCTCCAGCGCTCCTCACCATTCAGCCTAGGGCTAATAAAACATAGACACCAATCCAGCAAACTTCCTGAACCAGTTCTGGAATGAATTACAGTGAATATGCTGAAGGGACTGTCTTTCTGCAGCACAACTGCACAAATATCTACAGACCAAACCAACACAGGCCTTTGTGCACACAGGAACACAAGCTGTCCTCCCGGCACTTGGAAACGCGGCACCTAAACAACCACGATGTCTGCAACAACACAGAGAGCTGCCAGTGGATCACAACACATGGAGTCACAACAGCTACAGAAATTTGTTCATTTCAGTGCATGTTTAAAACACAACTGTAGTAACCATAAGCTAACGCCAAGTAACTGAGGTATGGGAGCCAGTCTGTAAGCTGTCATTGTTTCACCCCTCTGCTATCACCTGCCTTCCTAAATCAGAACCAGTGTTTTTTGCTCTGGCTCCTCACGGAAACATTCAGTGTAATATCTCATGACTCACGGGCACAGGCAGCAAATAATGGGATTGTGGGATGGTGGGAGAGAAGGGCATGAGAGAGAAAAGGGATGCGATAATGGGAAATACAGAAGGCAGCTGGAAGAAGTGGGTGAAGAAGTCATGGAGCTATTACCAAAGTAAGGGAACACAATTAAGGCACTCCCAGCATACTGGAGCTGTACATCAGTGTGAGGAGGGTTTCTGGACATGCATATGCATTAATTTCCATGGTAACACAATTACTGAAAACAATACTGGAATATAATCCATGCTCACTTGGCCAACAGTCTTCAAAATGTGGTTTAAATTACAACCAACTGCATGTTTGCTTTTCTTTGTTTAAATTTTATTTTGCATTAAATATGATGGAACTTGATGGAAATTGGTATATGGAAGGTACTGCCATTTAGCTAACTGTCAAATGAAAAAAACTTCAATTTACCTCACATACAGTAGACTTACATTCCTTTTCATTTATTTAGCTTGTCGGTGAGATAATGATACTAAAGTTGGTTAACTTTTAAGAGGAAATCCTAGCAATGCATGGAAAACTGATGAGATTTTTTTAAATTATGATGATTTTTAGAAGAGGTTTCATTTGTCCTTTTTAAATCCAGTCAGAAATTAAATGCTATGAAGAGATAAATGCATTAGAAAGGAAAACTTCCAGAGAGGAACTTCAGTTATGCTGTAGTCCAAAAATTTTTCTTCCCCTCAAACAATTTAACCAAGGTTAAAAATAAACATATTAATAAAAAATATAAAAATAAAAATGTTCTCCTGGTTCTGACAGTAATAGCTCTCCCAAAATTCACAACACTTTCCCTTAGTACAGAAACACGGTAAGAACCGTGCCCTGGTTGGGTCCCACGATAGTATAAAATAATGATTACACTACATCCAACTGAACTATTGTTTCAGTCTGCTTTTCCAATCTGCACGACACGACCCAGCTGAGCCAAGTTCTCCTTTACCACAACCTGTGTCTGGGACTGTGTCCCACTGACCGGGCTGCTCTGAGCAAGTGCACCACAGGGACAGCAGTGCCCCCTGAGCCTGCTTTGTCTTCGTCCAGCTCCTACCTCACATCTGCTGCTCCAAATTATATATTGCATTGGCCTAAGTGCAAACGCCTGTGGCATCGATCAGGGTCCAATTATCAGTGCTGATGGTGAAGAGTGCAGCATTAGCTATGTATCAGCCAAGGGTTCCCCAGTGCACAGTCCTGTGGGAGCTGAGTGCTAAGTGTCTGAAATCTACACAGAAACAGCCTAGTCAAACCACACTACCTTTAAAGACTACTTGCAATCCATCATTAAAGTCACGGCAAAGTAAAATGAAACACCTGAAATACAGACATCATACACTAAAGGGAATTCTCCTGCTTTACGCTTTTACTGTTCGTGTACAGTGGTAATTTAAGAAGCACCTTATGCCTCTAGTCTCTGTTAGGCAATGAATATATCTATTTGCATAAAGCTCATGGGCGATAACAATTATTGCTACTTAGTTCTGAACTTCAACGTCACAAACCTGAATCAGGTGAACAACATCCACACTAAAACTGTCCTGTTAAACTCTAGTATGTACATTCCTTTTCAAGACGCAGAAGTGGTTTCAGAGGGACGAGGGCAGAGAAGCAGCGCTGCGAGGGCAGCACAGCAGGGCCGTGTGCCTCTTTCCTGGAGGCTCCCCAGACAACCTGTAGGTGCTGCTCTGACTGCAATGTGCACAAAACTGCTGCTGAAATTCAAACCTGACGCGAAACTTTGATAAGTTTCCAGGAAAATCTCCATCTTCCACACTTGCCACGTGTCTTTTATATAAAAAGTACCATTCGACATCTCCTCGCTATTAACAACACTTTCTTAGAAACTGTTCCTTCACTGAAACTTGGATTATTAAAAAAGATAAAATCTCATGGACGCGTTTTCAAAACCAAGCAGAGTTTGTTTCTCTGAATCCGTTCTCTCAGATTCGAGCTGTGCCTCTGATAAATGAGTTTAATACACCGGCGTGCTTTCATTGCGCATTTCACACTGCCCGGATGGATTACAATGGTAATCCCTGATCTTGCTGTCTCCACAACAGTAGCATTACACAATGGTATCACTGTTCAAGAGACTATGCTTTGAAGATGTGAAAGATATGAAGGGGCCTGAAGACAGAGAAAATTATATATGAAACCTGTGAAAAGAAGAACAAAAGCCTTCTTTTAGCCTAACTCCTCTTTCACTTTGCCAACAACTACAGAGAAGCAGCTCAGCCTTTGCAAGCACAGGGCAGACAGCTCACTGATGGAAAAAGCAACACAGGTGAAGTTTTGGTGGTCTTTGTTTCCAGCTGAAAGCTGCAGAGATAAGGCTGGGCACGCAGAGCTTACCAGGAAAAAAGCATCTGAGGATTCTAACCCTGAGGTGGTGTGCAATTAATGGCTGTTACCATAAAACGCTTCTGTAAGCGTATCAGTCTTTATAATCAACTTTTTCCCCCTACAAAAAATGCAACAGATTTGTAATTAAATTCACCAAATCAGCGATAAGGCTGAATTGTGCACCTCTGCTAAAATCACAGAGGTAAGGAACAGTGAGCTTTCTGGATGATTAAGTTCGCACGATTTAGAGAATCATCCACCATCCACCACAGCACTTCCTAAAGCTCTTATCTGCTTTTGACTGTTCATGTCCAATTTCTAGACAACTGAAGAGAGCAAAAGAAATAGAAAACAAAAGTGAAACTAATGATACATAAATTATGAGCCACAGTTCAGATAAAAAGATCACAGAAATCAAGGAACAAGTCACTGGATTAGTTCAGTTTGGTGTGCATAGCAAGGATAAAATGAAAATAAAATGTCCCGATCAGCCAAGGGGATGACAAATGCAGCCAAAAACAATGATTAAAAAAATGGAGATCATCAAAACAGCTAAGGAGAGTTTTGTCTTCACATTTTTCATAGTAAACATAGGACCAAATGAAACAAAGGTCTGATATAAATTACTTTGCAACAGCTCACTGCACTGGCACTAGCCAACCAGGCAGGGCAGCTCAATGCCAGCTCAGCACTGGGAGCCACCCCACTCAGATCCTAAAGATATTTGCACTTTGTCTTGGATCGACTACCCAGCAATCATTGATTACATCACCTTGTTGCTTGTGTGTACTAGATGGCCTTACAGGACAGACTTTACTCCTCCCCTCGGACTGCCTGGCCAAATCCCAAACCACAAGTAACGCTTTGCTCAGTGACAGCTACTGATTTTTTTATTAACATTCCTCAAGCGCTTCTTTCCCCCCTAACAACTAGGACTCCCCACAAGCAGAGCAATGACATGAAAACACTGGCTGCCGCACATGGGAGGCTCCTCTGCCTCCCAGCTAGGAACGTGCACTGCAAGCTGTGTACTTCTAGAACACTTCCACACCTCCAGTTCTTCCTCATTATCACAAAACCATGGCTAATTGCAGGACACAAGGGAAGGGAAGGATAATTGGGGGATAATAGCTACCTTCCCACATCTTGTGAGGCTACCAGGAAGGCAAAACACTGCTTTCAACAAATAAACGCACAAGCTGCTAAGGATAAGATGAATCCACCTGATGACTCCTAACCTTTTCAACCAATCCAAAACAAAACAGGTAAGGAATGTTCACAAAGATGGACAAATTATAAAAAGAAAATTTGTTCAATACCATTTGCTAAACCAAGGGGAAAAGAAAAACAACAAAAATCAGAGAATTCCTACACACAGATCTGCTTTATTTCTAGTCAGCAGCTTGGTTAAAAGCTTGTATTCAACTTAATTGATGTGAATCTTATGGTGATGGCTAAACTGAATTGATGTGGAACTTCATTTCAAATCAAATACTGAACTACGTCTGGAGTTTATAAACTTCCACACATTTATGAATTGATCTATTATTGTAAATAAAAACAAGTAACTTCCAACATATAATCACTGCACTGATTGTTTACTCATTGCAATGACTGTTTATTCAAAGCATTGATTAAGAATTTCTTTAAAAAAAAAAAAAGAAAAAAATCTGTTATCTCCAACTTACTGCTTACACTGTGAAACATCATAATAAAAGTAGCTTGGATACAGTCATTAGAGTCTGTTTTCAAGGGTTTTGAAACAAATGCGTAGCAGCAACTAACATTTATGGGGCTCCCACTTCCTAAATCCCCCTGGCAGCTGCACGGATGCTGTAGGTGGTCCGACAGACTCAATTTCAGAGAACGGCCTAAATAATAAGAATGCCAATGCAAAGCTTAGCCACCATTTATTATCAGGGTTTACAGAGAGTCTAGAATGGAGAGCATACAATTTTTCTTTGAAAATTAATAAATTTATGGACCAGAAAACCTCCATCCCCACACCAAGACCTAAACGTAACTCAGAGATGTAATCAGGAAACTAAGTGTGGGCCACACGTTTAAACCTTACTCTTTACTGCTAAGCTCTTCACCAATAAGCAACAGACGACTGCACAACAACTTATTAATCAATTAGCCTCCAGAAGACCACATTAAATTAGTGTATGTGGATGATGTCTAACACAATGAACATAAATCAGACAAGGAACAAAACCTTAGTCTAACCTCAAATACAAACAAACTTGGAAAAAAGAGAGTAAAATAAACGCTCAGTCCATTCTTTCTCCTGAACTTCACCGAGAGATAGGAATAAAAGTCACAGACTGTATTTTCAAGTTTGGTTAGTAAGCTGGTTGGTTCCCTGTGTACTGCACAGGATACTGAGCCATTACTAAGTGAAACAAGACCAACGAACCACTACCACACATGCCACAGCCATTACACAAATAGATTAAGGCAAGCCTCACTGAAAACAAACTACTGTGATCTTCAAAGTTTATTCATCATCAAGTTGGAAAAAGGTCTGACGTTAATTCCTATTATCTCAGAGTACAGAGCATCAACACTCTCACCATGTAGCATACATAGTTTGGACTCAGTGATCCTTATGGGTCCCGTCCAATTCAGGGCGTTCTATCATTTAGTGTAAACAATTGTATTCACCTTATTTCTAAGTGAAAAATTCTACTCGGAAGTGACAACACAGCACTCTTTCTCCTTTCAAGATTGAACACCCCACATTCTAAAATAGATGCAAGCTTTTTTATAGCGCGTAATTCCCAGTGATGTGCGCCGACTTACTTTTGGCAACATTGGTGTGTCCCTCTTCTTTTTCTTTTCTGAATTCGGATCATCCAGCAAATCCGGCTCAAAAGTGTACAGCTCTGTTAGCTCATTCATAGTAAAATGACGTTCAACTTGCTGTTGGTCAACAACCCGGAAAGACAGGGACTGCTTTGTTACCTGCCGATCGTAGATTTTATCTTCCATTGTACCCTAAAAAACACAGATACTTGCTTTAATACAAATACCAAACCACCTGCTATACAGGAAAATACTAAGAGAGAAACAAGAGCAAGAACAACATAACATTGCTCTATTTTCCCTGTTTCTTCGATCCTTACCTACAAAGCTACCTGAAAACTTTGTTTGCTGAAAAAAAAAAAAAAAAATGCTGCTACTGGCAAGAGAAATCTGTTTTTTAAGGAGTGCCTTGAAGAAAACAGTTTTCCTCCAATTTCCCAAAGTACAGTTATGACAAAATTTTCACAGGAGCTACCTTATTTTGTTGTTTTGAGCAGCCCACAAAAAGGAAAACAAATACCGTATCACTGGGTAGGAAGGACAGGGGAAGAGAAGCAGTCAAGTCTAATCTACCACAGCTGTGTAAGAACAAACTAGATCTTTGATGAAAAAGGAATTTTTTTTTCTTAAAGACAATGACTACAAAAAGTATGAGAACAGCACAGCCTGTTCTAAACATTGTAATTTAAAAAGGATACCAACGGTTCAAAAGTGTACAAAGAGAAAAATATACTGAAGCCTGAAGGAAAAAAAATGCATATCTGACAGAAACACGTTACAAAAAGTAACGTATTTAAGCTGGCAAGTGAATAGTGACTTGATCATGAGTTAAGTACTGTTACTGGGAAAAGGTCTTCAGTCTATCCTGTAAAACCACTGGAATTGGAAGGTGAAGCAAGAAACTACCTATCAGAAATAATGGTGCTACTGCTTAAAACCAGCACAAATCAGTTATCATCAGAATTAGTAACGATCCTTCTGATCTTTAGGCTGCAATACAAGCTCTCCAAACATGACTGCATGCTTTCTTATAAATTAAAAACAAATCCTTAGCTCTCTCCTTTGGATCTTCAGCAGCCTGGAGACCAGTCTGTAGAAGTCAGCTACATTCAGCAAATCTACAGCCAAATGGCAACTATGCTCTGTGCAGTCATTCCAAATCACAAATTTTCAGTCATGTGCAAGTTAAAACAGTAAAAGCATTATTCTGAGTATGAATGTGAGAATTCCACTGCTAAGACTGGTGTTACACAGACTGCCAGATGAGATAGGCTTTACAGGAAACACATTCAGTTCCTTTTTAAATTCACTGCCATTTCCTTCAAACACAGCTACCAGATTTGGGCTGGAAGATGACTGTGAATCACCACTAACTTCAACAGACATTCAAACAGTAACAGATTACAACTCAGATTGCAGGACCAGAGTTATCACAAAATCATCATTCAGAAACGTACCTGGGCCAAAAATCTGTACACAAACACAGGTTTGCTCTGCCCAAAGCGGTAAACCCTGAAAATACTCTGGATATCATATGATGGGTTCCAAGAAGCATCAAAGATGATTACTCTATTAGCAGCCACGAGATTAATTCCAAGGGAACCTGCCTTAGTGGATATAATAAACAAGCGGCCTCTGGAACAAAGAAAAGTTGCAGATTTTTAATATTTTGGAAAAAAAGTACTGCTGCTGTGCTACTGTTTCAATTTCACGTTATGTCACATTCAATAGTAATATTAAAAAATTATACCCCATATTACCGAAACTGTTCTCTGGCTAGCTCAAAGGGTAACTCAAGCACGACTCTGTCTCTGATAAAGGCTTTTGACTCAAAAACCAAACTGAAGTACAAGTATGAAAGAAAAGCTACAGTTCGTCTCTACAAAGAACCTGCAGTCTCAAATAAGCATCAATGTGGAATTCAGCCACGAGTACTGAAGTAAACAAATAAGCACACTGAGGAGAGGGGACAGTCAACAATTGCTTGCTTAAAACGACTACATGAAGCAGTGCTGCACCTGGCAGCATTGTGAAACTTTGCAGGCATAGCGTTAAAGGTCAATAAACTAATACAAGTAACAAAGAAATATGGAACAAAAGAAAAAAGGGGAAAATCAAGAATGTCTGTCTGAAGAGACCTCACCTCACGTTAGTTTCATCGTTAAATTCTTCAGCCCATTTCTTTCTTGACTGAGCTGTAGTCGAACCATCTAAGCGATAGTAATCAATGTTTCGGAACCATTTTCCTTCACCTATAAGTAAGAGTCATGATTAAAATCGCTGGTTATGTAGATAACCAGACTGATAATACTGGAAATGTTCAACTCTCAAAAATGTGCAAGAGCAAACATGGAGTATAAAAGATGATATTCTCTAACAATTCAAAGCAATGGGAAAAGACTATAGGTAATTCAAGACAAAAAATCCATGATGGAAAACATTTTTTTGAGAATACAGGTGTTTCCCAAAGGCATGGCCTGAATATTATTTAGTGAGGCTTGCATAACAAAATATAAAGCACAATATGACAGAAAATAATGGCAATTGCATTTGTGAAGACAATAATCATCCGCAAAGCAAAACGCAATAGCTCCTATATATCCTAACCCAATTCTGTCTAAAACGATTCAAAAGCAGAGTAAAGCTTGTCAATAGCATTTTACCTCAAAAAAAAAAAAAAAAAAGTATTCAATGTTATAATTTATTTCTTAAGATTTCGATCTTTTTGTAAAAATTAACAACTGATATTAAACAAAACAGACTGGAAATTAAAGATGCAAAGTTATAATCATGCTACGAGTCATGCCAGAACTGTCTCAGAGGGCTGTGAGGCCCTGGCACTGCTGCCAGAGATGGGTGCCCCATCCCTGGAGGTGCTCAGTACCAGGCTGGATGGGCCCTGGGCAGCCTGAGCTGGTGGAGGCGGCCAGCCCATGGCAGGGGGAACTAGATGATTTGTAAGGTCTCCTCCAACCTTAGCCATTCTATGAATGTCTGTCTATGATAAATTTTACTACTACACCCAGTTAATAAAAGATCTACCAAATACCCTTGCAAAAAAAAAAAAAAAAAAAAAAAAAAAAAAACAGCCTTAAGAATGAGCTCACACTGAAGGAACAAACATTAAAAGCAAGAAAAAAGGATAGCAACCAATAACAAGGGAAGATAACACTCAGAAGCTAAGGAAGCAGCAGGTGGGAACAACAAATCTGTGAGAGAGATACTGGAGATCTTCATGTACGGCACTCATACCACTAAAGCCACATTTCTCTTATGCAAATGTTTATACACACTTAGACTTAGAAAGAAGATATTTGAAAGAAATGACAGACTCAAATAAATTCTTCAATCTGCACTTATTGTGAACTGAAACTTAGCATAAAAACAAACTGCATCATCAGGAATTCGGGGAAGATCACACAGAGGAAACAAAAAAAATCCTGCACAGGGTATACGTCTGGTTAGTGAGAAATTCCTCACCATTCAAGCATCGCTAGGATAGTAATTAATTCAAGACACTGCTCTCTTACAGAATCCATAAGAAAATGTACTGCAGCACGTATAAAGCCCAAATTCACAATTTGCATTCAGCATCCAGACACACCATTTGAAAGTATTATCATTTTCCTTCATTATCTCTCTCTCAGTAGGAAGAACCAGAATTTGCCATGCATGAGCATACAACATTGCTTTTATATAGAATTTAATAAAATGCCTTCTCTCATTTTGGATGATGAACATTTAATCTGCCTAGGCAATACTAAGCAGATGACAGAGTGAAATCAGGAGCGAGAATCCATAATGGGATAGCAGAGACCACCTGCAGAGGAGAACAGCAGTTCTGCCAACTTCAGGAATGACACAGAATGATAGAATGTTTCTCATGAAAGCAATTATTTCAACTCCATTCCCTTTGGAATGAAGACAGACTCGTAAAAGAATAATTAGCTTTGTAATTGTTCAAGCAAGCTCACACTCACCTTTATAGATAGGAGGCTTCTCTTTGTCAGTTTTCTCCCTGTTAGCCAGCTCCAGAAAATCTTCTATCAAATCCAATGATATAAGGGACTGGCTAAACACTAGGCTGGAAACAGAAACACAGAATTCAACTCTGTGGTTAATTATTGTAACAAATCGCTCAGTCTGATACAAGTTTTCAAACAAACAATCTTTCTAGACACAGTGAAAGACTTTGGGAGAGCACACGTATGTATGCAAAAACTCCCTGATGGAAACAGCAAGCACACTTGCTTCAGAAACCTGAGCCACAGCATCCAATCTCTAGATTGAATGAAAAACGGACTAACATATTTACAAGGTTGTTTAAAACACCTCTAAAACTGACTTACACTTTGTCCCCAAGCTCCTCTGCCATTCGAAGGATTTCAAAGAGAAGAACCATTTTCCCAGAATGTTCCAACACCTCAGCATCTGCATCAGTGACAAAATCTTTGTACCAGTCTGGAGCTGGGCTACCAGGATTGGATGAGGAAGTAGCTTTACCTATGAAAACACACACACAAAATTCAAAGATAAAGGCATGGTCTCCATTTAAATGCTTTGAAATGTCATTTTTTAATGCTGCAGGATATTTAGACAAAGAATTCTATTATCTGCAACTTCTCCCACAAGTATAAATTGATAGCTTTGTTTCCAACAAGCATGCATCTTTGAAAATTCATTCCAGTTACAGCAATTGAAAGCAACTACTCATAAAGTGATTCGAAATCTGAAATAAACACCTGAAATTCTTGAAAAGTTAATAGTCTTTTGAGTTACACCAGGACCACCTATTAAGATGAATTCACAGATGAAGCTTTCAAGTGTTCCAATAATACCAGCTGTACAAGATTGCACGTCTCCTCTCACTTTTGCAATACTCAGATTTAAAATCTCTTTTTCCAAAGCTAACGTAGAAGACATCGCTATATAGAGTAGTATATTGAAGGGAAAAAGTCATTATTTCTCCCCTTTTATATTATTTCACTATAAAAGGAAAAAACAAATTCCACCATCATCATCTGTGTTTTTGCAAAGTTCTTTAGGAAGGTTTCTTGCCTACTCACCTGCTAACACACCACTACAATAACAACGCCTGTAGAACATGCTACATCTTCCAGGTGTAACAGTGAAGGACAAACACATTTGTTAAATGTTTTCAATATTCTTTCATTAGCATAGTAAAAAAAAGGGAAAAGCAGCATAGTTGTCTCTTAACTTTGCATCTTTTCGTACTTATGAATTCAAAAAGTTATCAGTTGGAGCACATTATTAGAAATAGCAGGAACTGTAAGCATAGGAGTACCTAGCAAATTCCTTGATTTCATTTTGCACAAAGCAGAACTCCTGACAGCCCTCTCAAAGTTTTCCAAAATGAAATTGCCTGGTATTCGATTCACCTATATACTATACTCACCTTCTTCTGATTTCATAACTATTGAAGGATTGTTTCCAAGTTCTTCTGCATTTCCTTCTCCACCTCCACGAGATCTTGAATTCCAGACTTTAATGACTTCAACATCATTATCGCTGCCACTCCCACTTGAACTACATTCTTTCTTCCCTTTTTTCCCCTTGGATTTTTTTTTCCTAGAGAGATAGCATTACACACCTATGTATTTATTTTTTTGAATCATTTGTTGCTAGAGGACATACACGTAAAAATACATTCACTTTGAGATCATTTACTTTTATAGACATCCTCTTCTATTAGGGAGATAAATCCAACAACAAACAATAAATAAAAACTTAATTACTTTGCATAATCATCAGAACTTAAACTCATTGAAGTTTCATCGGAATCTGAAGCTATGAAGTCATCCATACTGTCTTCATCAAAGTAGCCCTTAAAAGAGAAAAAACAGAAATTTTATTCAGTTTGTTCATCCAGAAACTTTTATTAAATCTTCAGCCATCCGCTTATTCTTCATTAAGACAATGCTAAGTTGCACAAAAAGATAGCCTTTCAAAATGCTTTAAAAATGACAACATATGCTGAAACTAAAGATATGACAAAAACAGCAGTAAAATTACCCCACAGCAACAAAGATTTCCATTAATTTGATGAAACTTTACCTAACACTTGGCATAGCTTATTTGGAAAGTTCTCAACAGAGAGTATTTTGATACATCTAATTTACCTTATTTTCTTTGCTAATATAGTCCAGCTGCAAACACCAGGGATGAGTCCAGATTCTGCTCAACATCTGGAAATCCTGGAACAGTTTAGCTCCAGCTTTGCCTCGTCCACCTTCATTGCCGCCACCTACACCTGACAATAAAGTTCAGGTTTGAGAATGAAACCCTGAAGTACATTAGCCATACACTGTTCCTCCTTTGATCGATCTGTTAGCATAGTACTGAGTGTTCTTCCAGATGCACACCACATTGTAACATCTCTTGTAGAAGAGGCAAAATTACTCAGTCACAGAAGTTCTCCTTCTAGTTAAAGTTGTCAAAATTAGTTTTTCCCCTTTTTCCTGACAATGAGAAACATGATACCAATCTTACATCAATATACTTTTCTCCCCAGTATAGGAATGAATCCAAATCCCCTTACAAGGGCTATCACGTCTATTTAGATTATATAATCAGCTCTCATAAAGCAGCCCAAGCTAGAAAACAAAATAAAATTTGCTATTTATTTTCATTTTTGTTTTCCCTCATTAACTCGTAACACCGCATTGATCTGTTACAACAAAGAATTTTAAAATGGCCACCATATTTGTGCTGTCCAAGCACAAATTAGCACCACTTAACAGAACGTTCAGAATTGGACATTTTTTGCAGTTTCAAGTACCCATTAAGCAGCAAAATAACTCTTGATTCTTGAAACATATTGGTTTTTGTATTTATTGTACAAAAAATATAAGGCATGTATGCCTACAAGAAAACAGTATTTGCTACATCAAAATTATCAAATGTCTATGGCACAGCAGGCACAAAGCTCACTCCGAGCATTTGCTCAACCGATAAGGCAATCCCAGAAGACGTATAGAAAATATTTTAACAAATCAACTTCTTGCTTTGTTTTAATCATAAAATAGCCTTAAGAAATTTCCCATTTATGCCTCCCTATGACGCTGAGAAAGGGAAATATAAGATAGAGATTCTTAAGTTCAACTTTGCTAAACTTAACCTGACAGAGAAACTTACTGTATCAAACACAAAGTTAACACCTCCTACAGACTTGTTCAGAAGTGAAAGTAAAACAATATAACATCTTCATTAAATGAAGGAAAAACTGAAAATCTTAGAAAATGGCATCTAAAATGTGATTTTAGTTACATGCCTCTATTATGAGGCACAGGAAAACAATTTTAAGCATTTGCAGATGAGAAGCAGCCATTCTTCTATATTCGCTTTTGCATTTAATGAAAATCAGAGAGCATGTCCTTTTCTGGAAGAACTCTTTAGATACATAAGTAATCCAGAGAACTAACATGAGCCTCCACAACCATTACAGAGATCTCCTATGAGGACCTGGGCCATGGCTAGCTCACACAGCTCTCTTCTCATTAGAGGCAGATCTTCTTTTCTTTCCCCCAGTTCTCACTTTCCCACGTCATCTCTAGCACCAACTGCTGGATGAGCTGACTGAGCTCACCAGACTGGCAGGACACTAACCCAAGATCTAGAGAGAGAAAGGAAATGATGCTGTCTGCTAATTCAGGGGGCTGAAGCAGCTCACCAAGGCTTGCTAAGTCATGAAACAGTACTGCCCATTCTGACGACTGCAGACCTAGGTTCAAATAATTTTATCAAGCCCTCCAAAGTCTAGACAGATCAATCAAACTATTAGGGAGTGCATTTCATTATAGTTAGTTGCACACACAATCTATTAATAAGTAGACTTTTCCAGTAATGGAGCAAATTTGAAGCTCACTGTTACAGGCTTTTTGCCAGAACAAATCTTCTCCTTAACTTTAACAAACAGTGGATTAAGGCCTACCTCCTCTTAGTTGCTACCTGCCCTATTGAAAAAGGAGGAATTGAAAGCCAGTCTGTAAAGATTTCAGTACAGAGTAAAATAGTTGTAAACATACAGCGCTAATTTTTATGCTCATCAATGATCCACAAAGGTTTTACTTTTCCATCTAAAAGCATGGCAGACCAATAAAGTCAGGCTTGGAGAGGCTGAAAATAATTAAAAAAAAAAACTCAAAAAAAAAATCTTGCTTTGTAGTAGAAATAGGCCAAAGATAACCTACAGAACCACTCTAACTCTGTAATTAAGCAGCTGCTGCAAAGAACTACAGTCATAGAATGGTTGGGTTGGAAGGGACCTTAGAAGTCACCCAGTCTCAAGCCCTGCTGTGGGCAGATTGCAAGGAGATGTCCAGTTACTACTGGAGATACCAATGGAAGTGAAATTACCTTCACTAGTACTTCAAAACTCTTACTGCCATGACTTGCACCAAACAGCAGCATCAGACAACACAACTACAGGAAGGATACGTAGCTGGCAGTTTGTCTAGGAGATTGCAAGCTGCACTGCCCAGAACCTAAAGTCATTAAGGCAACACAGTGAATTTCATACTGCTATAAATTACAGCTTGACGAGCTACAATTAATCTTTCCTGCAATTAAACATCAGAGCATAACCAGAATAGAAAAAAATATTTTTAAAAAATCCTGCAATAGCAAGAGACAGGTGGCTTAACAAGCGGAGAAAAAAAAACAACAGACTATGTATTTCATAGCCACTGTGAAAACTGAACACAGCTTTCAAAGCTTTGGCAAAAGCCTATCAGCAGCACCTTAAACATTGCTTTGGAATTCAGCACATTCCCATTCTAGTAGTCCTATATGGTGCTACAAGGTGCTGACACTTGGACACCTTGATACACTGAAATTACAAGCTCAGAGTTTTATCTCTCACATAAGTGAACAGTACATAAACCCACAGTAATGTATATTTTTTCCCCCTTGCACACCTTACATTTTCAATTAAACAAGATTACATTAATTGGGAAGAAGCAAAAATGGCTACAGTGAGAAACAGACTCGAGGGTTTAGAGTGTTCCAAAAAAGAGACAATATTTGACAAATAATAGTTTCAGCTGGGATAGCAGAAAAGGAAATTTGGCCAGAGTTGGCAGTGAGCTTTCACCAGTGCATCTCAATTTTAAGTTTTCTTCCTCCAGCCTCATTGCCAATATTTTAGTTCTTGGAAGAACAAAACATGAAATGAAATACATTTTATGTTTAGAAAACAAAGAAAGAGAGATGAACCACAACCTGAAAGTAGACTACTACTGAAATGCATGCATTACAATTCCCCCCCAAAATATTTACATGCAATCAAATGTTTTGCAGCAATTCAAATTTCAGAGTTAAGATAAGTCTCAGAGGAAGCAGAAAAATTCATCTGTAGGGCATATAATACATACTAAAAGAACCCAAACCAATGACCATTAATCTTGTTACCTGAAAGAGCAGTAGACACATACCTGTCAAATGATCCAAGTAATACTGGTAGAGCTTGCACTGAATAGGTGTCATTCTAACTTCTAGAACATACTCATATTTTGGTGGGAGGAACTTTGT
>JAOWBP010004006.1:11798921-11843270 GCA_028571105.1 Tragopan temminckii
TAGCGATCTTCCTGGTAAGATTCTCAGCTCCTGAGCAAAGCAGATACAGAGTGAGAAAACTGACACATAGGGTTGGTCTTTTTCCAAGCTCGATTTTAGTAATTGTAGCATTAACAGAAGAACCCAGAGAACCTCCTGGCAAAACTGTATTTTCTTCACTGCTTAAATAATGCCTGTAGCTTCACCACGATCACAAAAATAGCCCGTCAGCTATTGTACAGGAGCTACCCTGAGTCAAATTAGCAGAAAAATAATATTTTCACTTCTCGAACTGGCTCTCTACAGAACTAGACATGTCAATTCTGCTCAGAAGGCAGGGGATGAAGCACATGAAGAGTATTGGGAGAAAAAAGAGAATCAACTCCTTTACAGCTCAGCGAAGCTGTAAGATCATTTTAGCTGCCGTATCAAACCACACCTCCGGGAGGCTCAACACAAATACAACCAGCAGAGATTTCAACCCTGTAGAACTTCACAAAAATCAAGCTCACCAAGAACAATTACAAGCCAAACCACTGCTATATGAAAACTTGTAAAAAAAAAAAAAAAAAAAAAAAAAGTTATCTACCACACTCTAAAAGTCAAGTAACCTGAAGTCCAGTCAGATAATTAAAATCTAGCAAAATCTGCTTCTGGAATCAAGTAAATTATTTCCCTTACTACCACATCAGCATTTCCCAATCTAATTGATTTTAACAGCAATATCAAACTTAAGGCAAAGGTATTTTTAAAATAGAGTATTTAAAATATACTGTGTTGTGAATAACTTTACTTAGTTCAGGTATTTGTTCCCAGGTCAGAATATGAAAGAAAATTTTGCCATTTTGGCGAAATTTTCTAATCCTGAGTTTTCCGTTGTTTTTTTTTTTTTTTTTGTGATCACCAAGCAGAATGGTTTTCATCAACTTATATATTTTCACGTGCTTACATGCGCATCTTAAAAAAGCTTGCTGAGGTCAGCTGAGCTTAAAACCAAACATTCATTCCATAGGCTGAAGCAAGTGGGAAAAAAAAAGCTTTATCTGCAATTAATTAGCACTTAAATAATACTTGTTTGTTCACATTTCTGTGGTATATTTTCAACTATTCTTCATGAGTAGATACTCCAGTAACCGTGGAATTCTACTGAGGACAAAGTAGTTTAATGGTTGTAACAAATTTGCAGATTAAAATAACCAACAGTTCACACTTGCAATATATTCCCATGGTTGTTTCCATATTGGACCTAATAGAAAGACCATTACAGTCTATTTACAAAGGACATGGGGTATTTTCTCAACAACTACTTCCATAACTCATTAAAGGGCAACTAGAGATAACCAAACTATTGTGATCTTAGTAATGTCATGTGTATAACCTATGTTTATTTAGCTCACATACTCCAATCTGAAAACACAGTAGATAAAAATGCATATTTGCATTAATTTTCCACTTACCTGGATCTACTAAAGCTTTATTAAATATTTCTTTCAGTTTTCTACTCTTCACATTCCTGCCTTGTGCAAGATTACGATACATCTCATAGCCTATTATCATCACACCTCCTTCATCTTGCCAACGCTGCAGCATATAGCTTCTCTCTTGAGGGCGTTTCACAGTTGCTAATTCACAGACCTTTCAAAGGAGGAAAAATATGCTTGCGTTTCTCTTAAAATTCCAAAGCAGTGGTGTAACTTAAATACCTAAGGTATTCATGCAAGTAGATTTTTCACATAGTTAAAGTACATTCCTTAGCCTGTATTTTGAGTGGTGGAGCTTCCCAATTATGTAAAACACTCAGCTATTTCAATTTTAAGAACTCTTTTTAAGCCTTAAAATACCTCTAATTTCTCATCGTCTTCTAAACCTTCCTGCCATTTTTCAAACTCATTCAACCAGTTCAAGGCAGTGTTCAGGGGACATACTACAAGAGCCGTCCGGAAATTCAGCTTGTCACACAGCAAGACTGTGTGCAGAAAGCTCACTACCTGCGAGAGGAACAACAAATAAAATAATAAATGAAACGCTGAACACTGAAGAACAAGAAAGAAACAAACAAGCATATATATATTTTCACGTATAAAACTTCCCAACAGTGATCTTATTCAAACACACTTTCTCTGTTTGTTAAACAGCTTGCTGCTTAAAATCTAATACATATGTATTCTAAACTCATACGCTTACTGCTTTTGTGTTACATGGCTGCTTAAATTCTTTTTATAGTGATAGAAGTTTCAACTTGTATAACTCAATTATTTGTATAGATAAACTATTCCACAAGAATCCCTCCCCCCTTTACATTTCATCAATCATTTTCATAAATTATAATGCTCTATTAGGCAATTTATAGGCATTCTCCCAATACTCACCCCAAACCTTAAATAAATTTACTTCTTTGGACTGCACAACTGTATTAAGTTTCTTAAAAGTGACCTTCAGTCTCATGTTTTTAGCAGTTTTTCCAACGTAGGGTAAAATCTGCACTGCATTTATCAGGTTTTCCAGGATTTAAAAACCCTGGTAGCAAAATCAGGAATTAATTCTAAAGCAGGTTACTGAAATACTTTCCAAATATTCACCCCATACAAAGCCTACCTGACAGATGACAATACTTTCTTAAGGCTTAGAAAAAAACAAAACTCTTTTGATGCCACTCCAGAACACTTCCGTTGGGCTGCCTGTTTTTAAGGAGTAGCAAATAAAGACAGGACTGCAGGTAGCATGTAAAAAGCCGGCACAAAACAGAAAGTGATCCCAAAACAGCTAAAAGCTCTCAGATCACCCTTTTAATGGTGACAGCTGCCCCGTATCCAACAGCTGTAGAACATCCTGAAAGTTCTCTCTGGATCGAAACTCAGTATGTTATAACTCTCATTTAATACACTGCATCAAACTGCACGACTTGCTGAAGCACTGCACACGTAACTGTTTCTAGATGCTCCCATGTCAAAAGAATTATCAGTGCTTTTGCTACCAATATAAAAGCGTTTTATGTTCAGATGCAGAAAGAAATTTCCCATGAAGACTTATTACAAAAGTCCTACACTTCTAAGAACCAGCAAGTCAGCAAGTCCCTAATTGCTTCATTTTCCTAACCGTTTATTGATCGTCTTCTCTGCAGTTTACAAAATCTGCTTAAAACATATCTTTGATTGAGTTCTTAAGTGCAAAACTGTAAATGCCATTATTGAGTACAGTAGGACTGGAAAATAATCACATAAGAAATGATTACTGAAGGTACAAAAAGGAACCACAAAAACACTTAAATCATTTATAGCCGTGGCTTTTTTCAGTTATCAAGAAGTTACAGACAAAAAGACTCATGATCACACATAAAAGTAACTTCTATCATGATATATTTCAAACAATTTACTGTATACAGTATACAGTACATAAAGCCTAAATTACAAAGCAATCTAGATTGGATTGCTACTCTGAAAGTTCTTCTATTCTGCATTATTTTGAAAATCTCCAGCATAAAGTATAATCTAACTCCTAAATAACTACGTGTAAATCAGAATCAAGCATGCAAAAACATGCTCTTCAAAGCGAACATCCATTTCTACAGACTCCTGGATTGTCAACAGTTGAGGTCCATTGCCTCAGTTCTTATTACAAGAGTGAAGCAAAATACATTGCAGCTGGAGTTCTTAAAATACGCACTGCCCAGATGTTGTGCACCACAGACAATCAAGACTGCTGCCTGTTAGACCTAAGCATACAGTACATACAGGGAATGAATGCAGTTTCTCTGTTCATCTACAGCTTCATATTACTCAAATAAATAGCTAAAAATAAAATTAAAAACAGTAACACTAATGCCAAGCCTCCTTTAACTCCCTTCTTTATGGAAGAATCCAAGGAATCTAAAGAATCTCAGGGAGCTACCCTAAGTGCTCTGTAACTATATCCTGTAATTCTCAGGTCACAAAAAAAGGTTTTTCAGGATCAACAAGCCTTAAATAAAATTTGTACCAATTAGAGTATGGCAGAAATAGATATTTCCTACTTAACTCCATTTGTTGAAGAATCCTAAAAGAATCTATTGCAGACATAGGAATGGAAGAATCCATCTTGAGTAATGGATTAGAGGGAAGACACAAGAATCAGGAAAACACCTGTCCCATCAAGACAGAACTAATTCTAGCAAAGAATAACAGATCCTGCCTGCTAGATTCTTGCTGAAGATTTTGTCTTGGAGCACATCTCAGTCTCACTTAAAACTAATGGAGGACATCAGGTCTAGCCAAGACAAGTCTGTTGTCCAGCAGTATTTTCATGTGCTGACTATGCCAAATATCAACCAGTAAGGCAAAGAACAACTACATACCTCATACCAAATATAAATATATCAATGATCAGCTGATCATCAACAGCACCTTACAGTATTTCGTTTGGTGAGTTACTAACAAGGTTCTATTACTGACTGCTGTCACCAGCGGATTATGAAACCAGCTACGGCACAAAAATCTTTCATACAGCTTGGAATTCCGGTACATTGATATACTGACCTCTCTACGAATGAACAGATCTTGAGCCTTCAGGTCAGGTGATAGGGCTTCCCAACCCAATGGGGGAAGCTTTCACCACAACAGATCAAGATGGAAGAGGATGGTGAAATGGCATTTCCTCACAGACGCTTTGAGGATCCCATCCTCACTGTAGGAAAAAAATAACCTCTTTGAGAACCATCATTAGCACGCTAAAGAGACTGCACTCCAGAGAATGACTGAAGTGCATCCAAATTTGGCACATTTGAAGAGAGAATTTAGAATGAGGCATTGTACAAGTGCTGCCTGCTCCATCATCTAGACTTGCCACTCACAAACTCATCAGAGCACTTGGCCTATCTCCTGTCAAATGATGTTACAGATAAGAAATGCTCCTGGCAAAGAAAGATCCTGACTGAATTCATGTTGAAATCAATTCTGATCAATTCCTACATCTTCAGAAGCGGCACATTAGTTTTCTCATGATTCAAAAAGGTTCACAATAACTCATTTCAGAAGCCAGATATCCTGATAAGGGTATATCTCCCATCTCCAGAAGTGAGGAAGCATCATATCAGTGAAGGCCAGTGACAGGAAGTCCAAAGTGGCTCCGCTTTTTATCAGCAGCGATCTTAGTCTAATAGTAAACGGCAGATTTTTCTGGGAAGAAATATTAATGGCCACCTTCCAGGAGGTCAAGAGACACAAAGAAGATTCTTTTCTGAAGGCAAATGATAACACTAGTTAAGAGCACACTCTTTTGCACCTATGAATATGAGGATTCAGCCTCTCTAAGCATAGATAAGACTGTTAAAGCTTCTTTCTTCTTCAGAGTTCTCAAAAATTTTCACTTCCCCAGAATAAAAGGGAGAAGTTCTTCTGTCAACTGACTTTTGCTAAAGAAATTCTTGGGCACAAATTGGCAGCAGAGCAGCAAGAAAAGCAACTCACCAGTCCTCTGCTCATAGTACTTGTAAGGATACTAAATGCAAACCCATAATTCTCATTATGAAGATATATACATGGAAATAAGCAAACAGAAAAGTAAGCACTTCTTATTCCTCTAAAAGGGTATTGAGATGCAGAGAATTCAAGAAAACTGCTTTTGATCTTTTCTCTCTTTTGAAGGTCAAGGTAACCCGACATCTGCAATGGTTAAAAGAGACCCAAGAAAAAGAGTCTACGAGCACTGTTTTAGAGCAACTGCTTGGGTGATCAGTTTTGGAAGAAATATTTTAAGACGAGGATTGAGGTTCTGGTTTTACGGACTTAGTAGAAGTGGGAATCTGTTCACCATGTAACTTTTTAACATGGCAGAAAAGCCAATTGTATCAAACACGGAAATCCTTTTTTAAAAATATGCTACAGTAGTCTATTAGAAAGACTTTAAAAAAGCAATCCTCAACGGTGTAAAAGAGAAGGAATACGTGCTGAAATGACAATGGGGGCTTGAAACGGAAGATCTCAGAAAGCCAAGAGCTCTAAAGTCAAAGAAAAGAAATTAAGAAGTGATAAAAAGCATTGAAAATATACTGTATGGTTTACTGCCAAGGCAGTGAAAATCTGTATGTAGTCTTATATCGTTTGTGATGCACAACAATCCAGAAATACGAACGTACATTAGTGAAGTAAAAAACAAACCAACACTTCCCTTCTCCAATCCAGAAGACTCTAGATTGTAACAAAGTATTGTTTACGTTAAATCACAAAGAATCTGAATACAGATACTAACAGTCCAGCATTAAACAAAAAGAATAATAAAAAACCCCAAATGATAGACCTCCTACTTTATCAATGCAGCAAATAAGTCCAAAAACAACGAAGAAGAAAAAAAACAATTTGAAGAGTAACACATGAATGGGAATGACTGTAAGAACAAAACAGGTTTAGGGTTATTAAACTGGCTTAGAAACATAGTTCTCTAAAACCTGTCTTCTATTAGCTTTATTTTGATATACGGAGCTGCAAGTAAGCTTCACATCACTTACAAATACACATGAACTTCTCAAGTGAACCTCAGCAATTATTTAATCTTGGGTGTTGTTGTTTTATTAAAGCAGAAGCAGAAGTGTTGATCAGAACTTGCACAACTACATACTACCAAACATAACTGCTTTTTAAAAACCTTTCTACAAAACATTTTTCCTTCAACAGCCCTCCTTAAGTAACTGCCAAGGAAATAATAAGTTTTCACTATGTTCTGAAAGTCATTAAAATTGCCTTTTGACAAATCAGCTTTTAAAAGCTACAAACCAGAAAACGAAACTTTTTTTTCTTACCTGTAATGTCTTCCCTAGACCCATACAGTGAGCAAGAATGCATCCAGAACCAGGAGATGTCTTTGTCTTTTTAACAGATTCACAACAGCAATCCCACATGAACTGAACACCTGAATAAAATTTTTGAAAATTTTCTCATTAAACATCCACTTTAATAAAGTTCAATTGGTAAGAGTGATCACTGCAAGATCATCTCTCTCACAAAAGCAGTTCTCGGGGTAATTACTGATCCATTTCTGTCAACTAGATAGTGCTTGAGATGAGTTTTGCCTTGAAATCAATTACACTCACAGTTCCCGCTGATGATACAACTGGATTAAAAAATACTGTTGTGAAGACTGCAGATTACTTCAACCTTGGAAACAGGGAGAAAAGAAGAAATAGAACAGCACTGGCAAGGGCATCGCAGAAAGACTAACATGATCTTGGTAGCCAGTAAGAAGAAATTTAAATCAAGACAAATCATATGTATAGCTTCATAATTAAAAAGGGAAGAATGAAGAAAGAGCAATGACAGCTGAAAAAAGATAGAAAATATAATTCTAAATTAAAAAAAAAGGTCTACTGGGTGATTTTTTTTGTTCTTTGCTGCTTATATATTGGGGAGTTGCATTCTCCCATGCTATACTGAGAACAGATGAATCTTCAACTCTGTTGTGTCTGGTTCAGAGCACCTCCCTTTAAGAGCCGAACTAAGTACAAGAGGTCTTACTGAAACAGAAACAGTGGATATTATGAACTTGGGGGAAGATTTAAATGAACAGAATTGGGTGATTGATAAAATCATGATTGGTCATTCTCCTTTTCTTCAATAAATAACAACAACAACAAACAAAAAAACCCAAAAACAAAAAAACAGAAAATGCATTCAAGATAAATCAGGTATTAGGAAAAATATTCCTGATGAGAAAGCCAGGAAAATATTGTCAGATTTTCAAATCCTCACTGAAAACTACGAAAATCAAATGGGCAAATTCCTCAACAGAATGGTATACTTATATCTGATTCCATCTCAGTGCACAGAATTACATAATACTAAGGGCCCTTCCAACTTCAAATTTTTAGGACTCTGCCTGTAAAATGCAACTATGAATTGGCGTTCATTTAATTTTGTTCAGATCTTCCAAAAGCACAACATTAAACATGACATTCTGGCATTTGCCTGCCAAGAAGTTTTTATTATTCTAAATTCAGATTGCGTAGGACACTTAGCCAGAGTAAAAATAAAATTAAAAAAGAATTTTACAAGTGTTTTAAATCTTTTTTCTTACCATCTACTTGGTGTGGTTTCAGTCTGGTAACTATACTCCTGTGAACCTGCACTAATGGCTCTTTTGTTTCTTCATCTTCATCTAAAACCAGCTTAGTTGTAATGGGACATTTCAGAGGTGAAGCATCTTCTATCTCTATCACCTATAATCAGAAACAGTGCATCACAGGAATACTTCACATGTGAATAATGTCAAGCATTTGACAGTCACTGGCTTTAGCAAAAATGGAAGTCATTAATTAAGAGAAACCTTCAATTCGTTACCATGCATCATTAGCTTACTTTGGGCAACAGGCAATTGAAACAGCTTTCAAAAGATCTTAGTAGCCTTGAATAAAAATCACCGATGTTAAGCTGCAAACTACAAATTAAGCTTGTAGCTTACAAGGCTAGACGTGAGCATTTTTAAAATTACTTACCAAATTAAACTAGAAATATGACATCTTGAACATCACCATCAATTCAACCTCCTACCATTTTACAATAAAAAGAGAACATACCTCTCTCAGCTTCTCTCTCTCCCGTTCTCTTTCTGCTATACGTTTTCTTCTTTCTTCTTCCTCTTTAAGTGCATTTTGTGTCTCTGTTCTAAGCTTGTCATCTTTAATAATCTTCCTAATTTTCTTTCTGCCTTTTCCGGGAGATTTTGAATCATCGTTTTCCTCATCTTCAGAATTACTCTATTACAAATTAAATAAATAAAGTCTTAACAAGAAAGTTACAACAGACCATCAAATCCTTGATTTTCAATTAAGCCCCCAGAAATTTTTATACACACTGGTGGATTTTAGTTCATAGGAAAAAAAGATACTGTGGTTGCTTTTTTTTTTTTTTTTTTTTTTTTTTAATAAATCAGGTACTCTGTATGCAAAAAAGAGTACCACCTTAACCATAATGCATTCTGAGATATTAAAGAGAAGTCCAGATGTGCAAAAGCAGTATTGAAGATACTGTTATCATATAATATTAAATAATGAGTTAATAAGTAACTGTTCTGCTGCTCTAGTGGTACTAAATCAGTTCAACAGAGCCTACACTTTTGTCATCTTCTATATTTAATTTTAGAAATTCCATTTACTCAAAATATATTGTCCATTTAAAACATATATGTTTTAATCAACATCTAAACAGGAAATGGGTTCAGTTAACCAGGTTTTTTTCTGTCCATAGTGATGCCATTTTACAAATTTTAACTTGCTTACCATTGAGACAAGTTATAATTTTTTTACTGCACTTTGCACAGAGAAATTTGATACCCAAGTCCCTAAATCAGTTGACATGAGAAACAGAAACTCCTTTTCCCAACTATTAATTCAAAGCGCAATATACTACCTTATTGTTGTTTTCACTTGAAGAATCATCTGGAACTTTTATACGTCTTCGTTTCTTCTTCTGTTTGTAACTGCGCTGATTTTCTTCTGCCTCAGCTTTCTTGGCAGATCTATAAAAAAATAGGAATCTTACTGACACACAATGATTACTGATAGCCTCACTGATAGACAACAACATAAAATAACAGGAACTACACTGCTATGTAAGAATACACACTCCTTTTGCGCAGTCAGTTTTTCTTCCAAATGCCCTCCTCCCCCTTACCTCACTGGACACACATAGTAACAGTCTTTTCCAGACAACCTTGAAGAACTTCAGTCATGAACTATCAGCCTGCTACTGCAATCCACCATTCCATGATCAACGTAACTAGCACAAGAATGCTCATTTTTTCCTGAACATTCTTCCTATTGCCTCATCAAATTGCCTTGTACCATACACTGCAGTACAAAAGCAGACTAGTTACGTTTGCTGCAAACTTAATTAGCAGATACCAAAGATGTATCAAAGGTTTTAAGAACTGATCCAAAGTCACATAAGTCACCAGAAGCCTTCACATTTTACAGTCTCACTGCCTAGATGGCACTACTGAAAAACATAAACCAAAACCTGAACATAACATAAGCACAGTTAAGTCTTTGCATACCTTGTTCTTGGACGTTGGTCATCTTCAGACTCACTGACTTCTTCACTAACTGCAGACTCATGAAACTCTGAGTCATTTGAATCATCGCTGCTCACTTTAAAAGCGAAGTCAGATTTCACGTTGAATATTATTGCAAAATAAGCAAGCAACATTACACATTTTCTAATTGTACAACAAGCATTCAAGAGCAACAGGCAATAAAAAAGTTCGTATCAGGCACTATGGGACCCACCTCGCATACTGAGAAGCAACAGCAATAATAAGGGGATACAAAGTAGAAACCACATAAGCACTGAGTCCTGATGGGTGGCGTGTTTTGCCAGCAAGACTTAAATTATTTTACGTTAACACACCTAAGCATAGCTTAGGAGTTTACGAGCAAATGACAGACAGCATTACATTGGAAAGCTTCGCATTTCAAAGACAATGAGTGATGGGGAACAGAAAGAAGTTGACAGAACAAAAGATGATCTTTAGTTAAATAGAAGCTTTTGTTTCCAGTGTTCCAGTTATCGTTTTATAATCACACTCCACAATTCACGCAAAAAGAACAATTTACTACCAACATACGCAACTATATTGCTGTGTTTATGGGTTGAAGATCTTCAGGTAATGCAGGTATAAAAAGGACAATTACAAAAAACAGCAGCATTAGGTAATATTTCCGTAACTACTTTTAGGAATTAGTACTGGCATTTATAAGTAATTAAAATCAGCATGCTATTTAGCAACTTTTTAATTTAGTTTAATTTTGAACACAGGAGAATGCTAAACTTTTAGGGGCCACAAGACTTAAAAAAAAGATTGTTTCTACATACTTAGTGAAACGTAAGTTTAATACTACAGGACAAGAGATTGTGAGGTGGAAGAAGTTGTATTGTTCTACTTGGGACTAATTCACAAGACTTACGCTAAAAAATGCTGAAAATTAGTTTGGCTGTATCTTATTTGTATACTCTCACTGTATTTACAACTAAGTTTTTGGGAGTAGAAAGAACCGTTTCTGGTAAAGCAACATTAGAAAGTGAAAAGTACATCTTCGATGTGCAACCTTAGCTCTAGTGCCATGAACCACTGTCAACATTTACAATGACCAGTGTGGAAGCAAGCATTTACTTTTACCACTCCTCAGCTCCTCTGCTCAAAACAATTAAGTGCTAGGAGTTGATATCCTTTGTTCTCACATGCAACAAAGAAGAGAAGAAAGCTAAGACAGGCATAATTTCATAGTGCCATCTACTGTTCAGCTAAAGCTTGCAATGTTTAAATTCCAGCATGGAGAAAATGCCGATGATGCAGGGGCCTATTCACAGTCCAAGGAAAAAGAGAAATTACATAAAGGGAAACACTAAGCTTTCACAAATTAGAGTAACTAAGTTCCACTCTGGTATTTGAAATTAACATTCTAAGACTCAAAAGGATTAATCCAATTGAGAGGATACAGTAGCGAAGATAGATGTAACCTGCCGCAGTCATTTATTTTAAATAGAGCTATTTACCAAACACAGAAAAGAGAATTCTAGACTTAATACACAAGGAAGCTTACACTGAGATTTTAAAATTACAGAGTTTCAGATCTACATTTCGACCTGCTTTGGACTTGCATTATAGAACTAAGTACTCGGTGACAAAAATGTTTGGATTATATACCTTTCCTTCTATTTCTGCGCTTCCCTTCTTTTGTTTCTTTAGGTTTCCCCTTCTTTTCTTCACCAGATTCTCCATCACTCACTGTCAGTCTGTGTCTCAGCAGTCTGTGTCTGTATCTGGGCTTCTTTGAGTCCTCTTCCTCCGAATTCGATTCAGAATTATCTTCCTTTTCATTCTCTTCTGTCAGAGATATAAAAAAAGAAGTTAGTACAACATGCACACTGGTTTTCCTTTTCTTAAATTTGGTAAGAATTACAATCAGAATGCACTTAGGCTTATTTCTGCACTATTTCGAAAAGGTACCTGACAATACAGAGTTGTTCTCTCAAACATTAAATGTTTTATATTGCCCGTACACTTGCACCATCTGTTGCAATGACTATAGCTGTTAGCTGAATTATTCATTTGCATGTCTTACTGTTCTTCATACATCTTCATAAAACCCTAGGACTTCTGAACTGGCTACAAAATCAGAATACTTAAAAAAAACAAAACAACAAAATCCAGCACTGTCAGAAGAGTACAACAGATGATAGTCATGATCATGTCCTCTGTTTCTTTACTAACCAGCAACATCAATTTTATTGTTGTTGAAAACTGAGGAAATTTTAATAATCACCATTTTTCTTAAGAGACCTTTGAAATTATGACAAGCACTACAGCACCACCTTTTTTCCAGGTGCATCTGATGCTCACCATCATCTCCTGTGTTTTCAGTTTGCTTTCCAGTTTTCTTTTTTCCTTCATCCGACTCTTCATCAGAAGATGCATCCTCATCAGAGGAAAGATTGGCTTTGATTTCTTCTAAAAGCATTTTCTTGGCAATTCTTTGAAGTAAAACAGAAAGAACTATGTATTCCATTGTTCAAATATATCTATGAACGATAAATGTAATCCTATACCATTCAGAACTTCAAAAAAGGTTTGAAAGCTGAACAAAAAAAAGGCATGATGAAAAGTTGTGATAAGACAGGATACAAAAGCAAAACCTTGACTTAAATAACTTGCTTTTAGGAAGCAGATCTCTATCATGATTCTTAACAGTTTCATACCTTACAGTAAGACTGCAGACAGTTATAAAATTTACAAGCAAATATTTTGTTTCATTCATGGTCTATCTGCTTTATTCGTCCCCATTCTTATCTCTCCTCATCTCTGCCACGATAGGCACATATACAAGGTCTAACTGAAACAAAAATACTAAAGACAAAATCTTAGTTCTCAAATCATTTCCTCTCCCAAAATTTAGCATTAAAAGTGCTTTTATTTCTTGAGGCATTGAATCTACACAGTTAGCGTTTACATAAACAGCAACATTTTTAAAAGCAATGTACCACTGAATGCGTATTTTAATCACAGAGAAAAAGGAATGCTGTAATACGCATTCATTCACAGGAAAAAAACCCTATATCTACACAGTTTGCCTTCAACTGTGTTAGCACTCTAAGTGCCTGAGCCCATCCTACAGCAAAAGAAATGCTGCACTAATTGCTGTAACACAGTGAGTCTCAAGAGCTGTCAGTAAGTGCCTGGAGGAAAAAAAAACCATGCTGAATCTCTCATACAACTACAAGCACTTGCCTTCAGCAACTATACATAAAATAACACACATAAATATGCGTGTTCGTGTGTCTACACAGAGATTTATTAAAGATTAAAAAAATCACTGATGAAAAAGATTTATCAAACATTATGGGACTCGATCTTCAAAAGAAAATTACCACCTTATTTCCACAAACCCCACAGCTTCCCACTTGCATCTCAGCACAATAACGTTTTCAGCTAATGTGCAGAAAGCTACTATGGAAAAACAGTTTCTTTACATGCTCTTGCAATGTAAAAAAAGAAAAATAACAACCACCTTGTATGAATATATACATCCATGGGAAAGTATGAAATGATGTGTCAAACAGACAGGAAAATAGTGGACTTATCTGAGAACTCCTACTTCCAGGGAAAAAAAAGTCCTGAAAGAATGAAACCCTCCTCATATAAGTATTAGAATTATTATACTTCCCATTACATGATTATCAATATTAAATGAAAAGCTTTTTTTCCTAGGTCGGATCTGGTCTGTCTTGCATTTTGGGAGACTTAATGTATACTGCATGCACAAGTTCAGAATGGCAGAGTCTTGATAAGTCAGAACAACCATTCAAAAACCACAATCTAGGCTTCACTTGGAACTGGCAGACGAACGTCGATCTCTTAAAATACAGCTGCTTATGTATTAGAAAATTAAACTTCTTACGTTTAGGTAGCACTATAAAAATGATTTTAAAGAACATTTCATTTTGTAGCATTTAGCAGACCTCTAAAACAAAACAACTTTCCAGGAGGAATTTTCCCAAGGCATTTTCCATACGTTTCACACCGTTATCTTCTATTTTTACAACACTGTTTTCCAAAAAGTTTTTAAAGCTGACGTACATTATTATTATAAGATGGAAGTAAAATAGTTTGGTAAACAGCATGAAGCCACTTAAGATAGCTCAACGAGTCACAAACCATCCATCATTCTAACACCCCTCCATGCCCCCCTCCCTTTTTTTTTTTTTTTGTAGGAATGGTTTGCAAAGAAATAGTTAACTAAAACACAATGTTATTGGTGAGCTTTTAGTTCTATATATGTCAACAGATCACACTGTGAACCCAAAGAAAACATACTTAAGTCCATGGATAAGTAACATTCTCTTCTGAAAGTGATTGCATTACATAGAGGATTTTGAAAAGGGATTTTTTTTTTTCTTCTCCAAATAATTATCACATCATGTGTAGCATCAGGAATAAATAACTCATGTAAGAACTTAAGATTACGTTTCTTCCATCTTTTAAAGATTCAAAGAAACAGCTTGGAATACCACTGGTGGTTGGCTTTCCTTTATTTTTTTAAAAGCCTTTCATGTAAGCTAACACTGAAACTCAGACAGCATCAGTTTAGACACTCGTCTCGTTTAAAAAATAGGAGTATCACCAGTGTTGTATTTTGGAAGAGAAAAATGCAGTAACACCAAAATAACTGCAAATTTTTCAAATTCGGTCCTGAAAGTACTGCCTTGTAACACTGCCTTTGGCTATGTATCATGCTCAATTGTATCAGCAAATAGCAAAACTTCAGTGTGGATAATGATACTTACCTTTCACACAAGACACTTTTAAGAATGTACTGATTTATCTTTAAACAAGATTGACTGGCTTTTAACAAGAGAAGACAAGCATTTTTATTTGATCTTTACCTTTACGAAATACTTAAGAAAAACAAAAACACTGAACGCATCATTCACCTAGAGAAAACCCCCCACATCAAATCTAGTACCTATAAACAAAAGGTACAGCTATTTCTCTACTGACCATTATCACAACCACCAATCAACTACAACTCTTCCGATTGGGTGAGCTTATTAGTTTCTAATTATTTAGTATTATGTTAATTAATTAGTTCTTGTTTTTATATGTATTTTTAGCTAAGATAAAGATTCAACTACTTTTAATCAAAAGGAAATGGAACTATTTGTTGAGTGACAACATCTACATTCTCTTTCGTGCTTTCTACTGGTATGGCGTTTGTCAAAAAACGTAAGACACTGCTCAGACGTGTACAGAATTCATGATTCCTACTTTTAATGTAACCACACATCCAATTAGAATTAAAGTGTAAGCAATATTAGAACCAGACAGATTAACTCTTGTTAACGTATCTGACAAGTGACTGATGTAATGAACAGTTTACATCATTTAGAGTCAATTCAGTATTGAACTCTTGAAACTTGTTTTAAAGTTAAAATATGCCACTCCAAGTACGTGAGCACATTTCTATCACAAGATGTAAAACCATCTAAAGTGACCAGGCTTCTAAGGGATGAAAACTGAATGCCCTTGATGTAACATTTTAACATTTGTACCAACATCAAACTGTAAGCACCAAGAAAAACAAGTTTCGATGGTGTGAAAATCCCTCCACTGCCATTCTCCCAGAGCAATCCATGTAGAGCAGAAAGTACAACACACCTATGTACTATCAAAAAGTAGCACATACTTGCATCGAGGATATAAAACATTCTTTTGCCAACTAGATTTTACAGCTGAACACTACAAAAAGCTTTAAATAAGAAAAACACAGAACTGTATGACCTCCAGCCGAGGATTTCAGGTAGTAAAGAATACCTGCATTACATTCATTTCTACCATGCAGCTACTGTGACCTTGAGCACGTCGTGTTGCCTAGCCCCACTGCATCTTGTCTAAACACATCGTAAGACTTGTGATAAGGACATCTTTCCAACTTTATATAGAGCTTGAAGAATGGGGCTGTGATCCCAACCAGGACATAAAAATGAACTCTTATATAAAATTATATATACATTTATTCTAATCAGGATTTAAACATACTACATCATTGAAAGAATAACACTGAAAATATACATTTATAAATGAATTGGTTATTATGTGTTTTTCAACTTCAGTAAAGGAAAAAATGTTTTTATAAGGAGGCAAATGGGAAGTTACCTAGCAGCTGCTTATGAACAGCACAAGACTCCCTTAAGTAATCCTTCAGACATATCAGCAAAAATGGAATACTAGGTGCACCCTCTCCTGACGTGGGATTAAACCTACAAGATAATCTGCACCATTCTTGTTCATGAATTTTGAAGTGCCAATACGATGGACTCATTTATAGCTTGTCAAAAATCTTGACGAGACAATGCTAACACTCCAATTTTCTTCTTAAATCATAATTTTAGATATTACTTAAGCACTGTGAAGTACTACTACCAATTAAATTATATGAACTCACACGTAGTGTTCATAAATACCTACTAAGAATACGTAGAAACAAAGTTGCCCAAAACAAGTCTATGAGGACAAAAAAGAAAGACACTACGTGGCTAATAAAAGCCACCTTTCTTCCAGCAACGTTCTAACATTACTGTGTTAAATGGGCTGCTGATACATTGCTGAACATTTAGACCCAATTGAAACATATTTTGAGAGATTAATGCTTGGATGGAATACCATATACCTCTTAAAAAAGTCAAAACTGCCAAACTTCTTCTAAATACTATACTGTGCTGAAACAGTCTTACTTTCAAGCAGTCAGAGTAGTATTGAATTAAATGCTTGGACAAGAAAAATGTTTTACAAAAATTTATTGCATCCATCAAATACTTAAAGGCATTCTGCATTAAATACACTATTTACTTCTTAATAAACAAAACTACCGCAAACATATTAAACAGTGTCATTTAAAAGATCAGAAGGACCAATAATAGATAATTACACAATATAAGATGAAAGCATACAGCACTGTCTGTCATATTATGATCCACTTGGATATTGCATTTTGGCAAAAAATTATTTCAAGACTAGTAATATTCACGTCATGCACATCCAAAGGTATGCAAATAACAGAACATCTAAACTAGAAACTTGTAAACATGAAAGCTCCCACACTACAAATACCCAGTAGTTACTATATCCCCTCTTTGGCCTGGAAGAAAATAGGCAACTTATCTGAATAGTAGGTGAACTATTTAAACACTCTGTGTTGAGTAAACAGAAAAACAAGCTATTTACTTCTCAAATTTGTTCCATCTTTTTACATTTTATCTTTCTGATTTTGGTGCTAAGTGCAACACATGCTGAATGGAAAATTAGACTGCAGTTACCAGTTAACTTGTCTGAAGGTTGACAGGACTGTTTATTGACACAATACCTCCCCATTTCATAAAATATATATTCAGAATATTCCCTAAATAAAAACTTCAACAAAGATTCATCTTTAAAAGAAATTACAGAAACTGATTTTTAAAACCTAAATTGATATTTCTGATTTATTCAATATCAATTAACTCTTAAACTAACAGTGAAGATCACTCAGTAACATTTGTACTGTGAGCACTGAACTTTGACAGTGTAGGCTTAGTTATCAACCAAAAAACCAAGAACATTTATAAAACAAGCAAAAAAAGAAGAAAAAAAAAAAAAGAATCAAAACGGGACTGAAATTAATGCATCTTTAAAAAAAAAAAAAAAAAAAAAGCACTTGTATTACCAATGCTTACATGTTCTGCTTATGACCCTGTGCTGTCAAGACCCTAAAAAGCATTGTTCTTTAAAATTAAATTTGATTACTGAAAACAGGCAAGAGCTACATTACTAGCAACATTTTGATGCCAAACTGAGGTGCGTAAAGGATATAAAACAGTGTTTTCAAAATTTACTTCAGTCACACACCAAAACATACAACTCCATGAAACAAGGGTGCCATATTCTAAACCAGTAAGGCTCAGAAGCAGAAAAAGACTCCATTAAAAATTGTGCAAAGCTACAAAGCTGGTCCCACACGTTCTAAATGGCAAAAAAATCAGTTTCTGAAATACTGTATAAAAATTAGTTAATCTTTAGACTAACTACAATAACTTCAAAAAAGAAACTCCAGCTCACAGTTGAGCAATGCCTTATGCATTAACTTGTTAGGAAATGAAACTTTTACATTTTCTAGCCAGGTTAATTTTGGTAACTACAACAGTATTGGTAAAATATGTCTTAATAAACTAACTGTATCTTACATAAATTTGCTTTTATTAAACTTGAGACTGAAGCAATACATAAGCCACAAATTTGAAAATACTTATGCAAGACTTAAAATGTATAATTAAGATGTCTCTGATATCAGCTGCCCCTATGCACATTCTTTGTAGAATCAGGGCTTAGCTAACACATTAGTGAGTTCAATTATTCTATAATGGATTAGAACTCAGTTTAAATAAAAGCTTCAGATATCTGTAATAGTGCTTTCTATACATTTTTTCTCTTTATTGAGAAAATGTGTTTCAATAAAAAAAGGCAAATTATGCAACATTAAAAACCAAACTCAATACGTGAAGATTTCAGCACTGCATACTGCACAGATAGAAATTTTTTCCTTCTACTCATGTTATAACTAACTGAAATTCACATTTCTCAGAAGTAGGTTTTTACCTGCCTGAATGAAACACTTCTCACAATACCCACATTTTCAGTGTGAACATAAAATGGACAGCGGTGCAGTGCATTTATAACACACCCTATGCAAGGTGTGTTAGTTAACACTTCTAAATACTTTCTTTGCATTTCTGGATTTTGGCCTCTGTTCTCTGGCCCCTTGTTCAAACTTGCTGGAAGCCTGTGAGCGAGTCTTTACAAGGCAGGTAGTCCTGGTTTTTACAACCTGCTTGCTCTTCCGTTGCGCCGGTTTGCGCCCACGCCTAGGGTGTGTTATATAAACCTTTTTTAAGTCCTTATGGATGCAATCATACCTATTCTCAGGATCGTCATCATCATCATCTTCCTCCTCCTCCATTGGAACAGTCCTTGATTTAGTCTCTCCCTCATCTCCTGTGTGAGGAAGGGGAAATAAAAACACTTAATAAATGTAAAACCTGTAATAAATAACACAGTGCATACATCCCTGCCCATGGCAACTAGATGATCTTTAACGTCCTTTCAAACCCAAACCATTCCATGATCAAGAATTCCCATATAAAAATAAGTTGTTTGTTGAACTGTAAGAAGCTATTAGCTCAATTTGAGGAGCTCTGTAACAAAAACTAACTAAAAGTCCAGGCTGCTCTGTAGCCATTAAGACGTACTTGACAACAATAATCCTTGCCTATCTTTGCTTTCAAAGTGTTAAAGACAAGGCACATACATTTGTTATGTATATGTGAAGACATATTTTGAGAACTACATGGGTTATCCTTACAGCAAATATCAAAACTCAGCTGTACGATATGGTTACTGTCTCACAGCACAGGACAATTAAATGCAATACACAGCAGGAGGAGAATTACAGAATATGACACGTGCCTCTAAGTTTCTCTGCACCTCCCTAACTGAACAGAGAGGATTTCAGATAGCAGATTGTTTCTAGCACACTCCCAAACCCTCCCCCTTTCTCTTCCCTGACTCGCACGTAAGTCAAATTTAGTTGGTAATATCAAGCTTCAGAAAAAGTGATGCTAACATTCTAATGAACTGATATCCCCTCGGTCATCATTTCCGTATTTTCTTCAGACCAAAATCAGCCTGCAAAAGGCTTGCTCCTAGTTGTTTTTACATATGCCTGTCCTGGAACTAGTACTAACCAGATGTTTGACAAAACTCTAAGAGATGATTACAGAAGTCCCCCACCCTCAGGCCTGGATAAAAAGAAGCATCTTGCTGGTTAAATTGATTCTAAGCCTCACTTAACAACTTGAGCTCGTTCAAACACAGGAGAGACTCCTTTATTTACTTGCCTATCAAACCACAAGTAAACTGAAAGGAAGTTTGCTTTCTCTTAAAGTCATATAGCCAAGTTGCATTCTCACAGAAACATACAACATAAAAGGTTACAAGAGACCACTGAATATTATCTACTCCAACTTCTCCTCAAAGGAGAGCTAATTGCACAGTGAGATCAGTCTTCATCCGGCCTTGTCCAGTTTTGAATATCTACAAGGTCAGGGATTTCAAAGATCAACAGGGCAACCACTTCCAGGCAATGACCATCTTCAACACGAACAATTTTCTCAGAGTATCTGATCAGAAATCTCCTTGCTGCAGCTTCCATTCACAGTCACCCATCCTTTCATTGTGCACCTGGCTCAGCCTTCTCTATACTCACCCAAAAGGTAGTTAAGCAGACAGCAATTAAGATTCCCCAGCTTTATCATTCTCTCTTCAGACTAAATCACCCAGTTCTCTCTCAGATTATCAATTATCCCACCTCACCATCTTATTCCTCCCATTTGTACATTGTTATCCCTCTACTTGATGCACCAATGAAGACGAGAACTGCTGTGTATGCGTTATTGTCAGAGTACAGTCTATTAACAACTCTTTGCATAACCCCCTCAGCAATGGAGAAGCATGATTTTAGCTGTCAAGGAAAAAAAACCTGCAAATCCCAGTATAATACATGTAGTGACTTAACTAAACCCACTTCATTGCAGGATCTTAAAAACAAACTTAGTACAAGGCCATATGACATGCAAAGTAAGAAACTTATTTTCCAACTGTTATTTCTATAATTATGTAAAATATCACTAATCCAACTTTCTTTTCCTACAGGGCTATAAATCCAAAGTTGCATGGCAGCTGTAAAAATTAACTTCACGTAACTAAACTGCAGGAAATGCCCATGAAGAGATGGGTATCAAGTTGGTAGGAAAAAGACAGAATAAGATGTTTTATGTACTTTTCTTTTCCCCTCTTCCTAGAAATTACTGTCCTCACAAAAATGATCTCTTTTTGCACTAAGCAGTAATGCGTAGAAGGTTCTATGTACAGTGAGTTTCTCTAAAAGCCAAAATCCAACATCCTTCTGTGTTCCTTCTTTGCATACTTCTCAGTACTCTGTACTGTAATGATACATTACAGCGTTATCATTTTCAACTTGCAACTTCACTAATGACTTGGAGATACCGGAGTCAACAGTTACAGTAAAGTCACAGACAGAAAGTTTTCTGAAACATCATTAGAAATGAGCAAATAGAAAACAACTTCCCCGTTACAGCAATCAGCAGCAAACAGTTTTTTGTTTTTTTACTTGCAAATTCATTTCTTAACGACATCTGCAGAGTCCAGGTAACATGAAAACTACCCTTCCTTTTTAAGTTCTCTAAAACCAACCATCCAAATCCAGTAGTTCTGAACTTTTTTTTTTTTTTAAACTTTCTGAAGATATTAGGCATTGATGAAGGAGCAATTCATCTTGAAAAAAAGCAGAGCAGCAATAACAAGTAAACCTGCTATGAAAACAGTAAGTGATGACATTTCTGTTAATTGACAACAGGTGCTTTAATGCTGCAAGGGTCACATGATGCACAATCTACATGACTTTTAAAATGTATATTATAATGTCACAGGTTTTAGAGGCATCTCAATTGCATAACTATATGCTGTAAATTCATTTGAATTCTCTAGGTATCTACTTACCTACAGCTAATTTCTGCTATCAGTACTGGAGCAGCCAAAAAGAATACAAGTGCTTTTGAAAGCCACGCTGCAAGGAAACATCTGTTGGAATTACAGATTGTGACTACAGCTTCTTAAGCCTCTCCACCTTTTACTCCAGAAATGATGAGCTATACAGTAAAGTGACATGGCCACTTCTCTATCAGAATTCAAAAACTTACTGGCTGCAAACTTTTAAGTGTATGATTATCTCCTTACAGATATCTTCACTTGGGGATTATTAGAACATTACCCAAATCTTACAAATGTCCTCAATTTATAGGTTAATAATAGGTGTAAATAAAAATATTTTGCACACCTGATGACTGACAAAATCCTGTACCAGCAGACAGCATTAAATTTTCAGTCACTGGCATAATTTTCTGCTCATCACTGCTTCCATCACCTGTGGAATTCTGCTCATCATTTTCTTCCTTATCAGATGAGGAGGAGGAAGAGACAATAACCTTTTTTGAAATTTTCTTTTTCTCTGTTAAGTTACTCCTTTTATTTTCTTTCACGGATCCTTTTTTAATCTTTTTCTTATTGTCTTCATAAGACTCCTCATCAGAAGAGGACGACTCATTCTGCTCTTTCTTGGTAATTTTCTTTTTCTGGCTTATTTTTTTCTTTTCCTTCGCTTCAGGTCGTTTTTTACTTTGCACAGCATCTTCAGAAGAACTCTCCTCTTTCAGGGGAGATTTGTCAGCATCAGAAGATAAATCCATCTGTACTCTTTTAGGTACTTTCTCTCTTAAATTCCTCCTTTTCCTTTCTTTAACCACTGTTTCATTTTTAGTCTTGTCATTTTCAGAAGAATTACAGCTTCCTTTCTCTGGAGAAGACTTTTCAACATCAGAAGAGGAATCTTCTTGTTCTTTCTTGAAGATTTTCTGTTTCAAATTTTCTGATTTCTTCTCTTCATTTTCTGATCTTTTTTTATTTTTGAATTTCTCTATTGAAGAATCAAAACTGTGTTCCTTCTTTGCATACTTCTCAGTACTCTCTGAAGAAGAATCTTCTTGTGCCTTTTTCTTCTTAAAATCCTTGCTTTTCTTAGCTTCAGTTAGCTTAATACCTTTAGGGCTACTCTCTTCTTTCTCCAGTAAAGACTTCTCAGCATCAGAAGACTCATCAAGCTTACCCTTCAAAGCTTCTTTTTTTAAGTTTTTCTTTAGTTTTTCCTTAGCAGTTGACCCCACGCTATCTTTTTTATCTTCAGATGAATGATTAATCTCCTTCTCTGGAGATGACTTTTCAGCAGCATCATCTTCAGAAGATTTACCTCTTTGTTTCTTCAGATTTACCTTTCTCTTACTAACTTTCTTCCTCTGCTCTTCTTCAGAAGAATCGTAACTATCTTCTTTTCGTGAGTACTTTTTCTTAGCTTTTTTTGCAGACTCAATTTTACTCAAATGTTTAATTTCTTTTTCTAACTCAGAATCATAGTTTGAAGAATCTGAATAGTTCTGCCGTTTCTTTTTTGCCGTAGCAGAATTTTTAGCTGATTTGCCCCTTTTGGCATCTAAATCTGAACCAGAACTGGAACTTTTTCTTTTCCGCTTTCCATTTTCATCCATTACTGGTTGATCCTTTAGAACACTTGGAGTCTTCTGATCTTTCGCTGGTAATTCGCTATTGCTGTCAATATCTGAAGAACTGCGACTCATCATAGCTACTTCTTTAAGAACAGCTGGCATCTCATCCGAATCGGAACTATTATCTACTACAGTTGGCTTTTTTGATTTACAAAGTTTATTAGGCCTAGGACCATCAACTGTACTGTCAGAAGAGTTTCTTTTATCTTTTTTCCTTCTTGATTGTTTTGATGATCTTCTCTTACGTTTTTCATTACTTGTGTCATTGCTATCTTCTTCTGAATTTGATGTTAAAGGATTAACGTCTGTTTGGCGCCTCAGAGGCGTGGTCTTCACACGGGGTGATCTCCTGAGATCGGATTCCTCTGCAAGTGAGACTGTTTCATTCTCTGTGGAACGTTCGCTATCAGCATTACTATTTTGCTTTACAGAATCACATTTTTCTGTTCTCTCATCCTTGCTTCCCTTTTCCAGACTGCTGTCTTGATCTTCAGATTTAAACGGAGACTCCGAAAGGGATACAGGAGTCAATTTCACAATTAATTCCTTGGTTCCTTTAGCTGATGTTTTCAGTTTAGATCCTTTGGTATCTTTCAAAGGAGTGGTCAATTTTACATTTGGATTCTCGTGATCTGTTCCACTATTTCCATTCCCTTGGTCATCCGCTGCAGTCTGAATTTCCATAGCAGATTCTAGAGTCTCAAAAATATCTTCAGGAACAGATGAGGGAACAGACACTATATCCATGTCTAAAGCCTCTGTACTATTAGGTTCATACTGAGGTTCCTCATTTGTGCCAGACTTTTTATCTTCACCACTTGTACGTTTGCTGTCTTTTTTTTCTACTGTCGAAACATCTTGATCCATTGGCTCATTGTCAGGCTGTTCTGATACAACTTTTTTCTGCTTCTTTACAGTGTCATCCCCTTTTAATGCCACATGTTCCTTTCCTTCATCTTTCTTCACCTCATTTTTTTCTGATCTAACATCAGTTTTTTTCTCTTTGGTATTTTTCTCTTTGATTTTAACATCCAAAGCTTGAATCTCCAGGTTCAGACCTTCTTCTAGTGCCAGGTGAGCTTTTTTGATGTCACCCAGCACAGATCTAAAAGCTTTTAGCTGACGAAGTTGCACGGCTGGGCTTACTTCTGAATTTTCTGCAGCCTTTTTCAAAAAGCTCACAAAGCTGGAATTCATATTTGCTGTAGTCTCAACCAGTTTTTTTGTTTTCTTAAGCATGTCTTTTGGCACCATTAGTGCTTTATAAGAATATGTTAGTGAACCTGAATACGAATCATCTAGTTTTTTTTCTTCACCATTACAGTTTGAATTATTTCTCTTTGGAGAAAATTTGACTGTATTGTCGTATATTTTACTTTTTTCACTTTCAACTTTGGTCTTTTTTTTGTTTTGTTGCAGTAACTGTTCTAAATTTTCAAAAACGCTGTCACACGCAGTGACCAAGTCCAATAGAGGCTCTGGATGACAGCTATAGCAATGCCACTGGTTATTTTCATCCAGTATGGTTGATAGCTCCTTTCTACCCAAGTTGCGCAAAATGCACTTTTTACAGAAGGCGTTATGGCAAAAGTCACAGCAAATCAGATTTCCACCTTCAGCACACCACCTGAAACAAGACATAAGAAATATAAAAGTCTTATCTCCCTATAATCAAGGTGACGTTTGAGAAGCTTCTGTATTTTTCACTGATGATAAATCCACTTTTTAAAAATTCAGATGATAAACATCATGAAAAGTATGGCTGAAAAGCACTCAATTGAATTACAAAGTCAGAACATCAAGGTGTTTGATTAACAGTTCAAAAAGATGAAAAGGCCAGCAACAGCCGAACAACTTCAGCAACAATCTTAAAGTAATTAAACTTGGTTTTCCATGTTCTGGCTGAGACGTACTTTTTTGGTTTGTTTTCAAGCAAAATAATCAGCTTAAGTCTTTCTAGCTTTAATTGGTGTATTACTAGTGCATGAATGAAGGAAAAAAAATCACCTACATTTAGATTCCATGGTCTTTGATGAAGACCTGAAAACTGACTTGAAAAGCAAGTGCACAGGCAGCAAAAACTACAGCATTCTGGCTGGGTTACACATCTGGAAAAGTAAGCTATTGTGACTCACAATGTTTAGAATGTGAGATTCTACCCCCATCTTTGAATTAAAATACTTGCATGACAGCATGTAATTTAAAAACTTGATGTCTTCCAAGTGTTTACTACAAGATTTCTTTAAAAAATATTTTCCAGTTAATTATTTAAAATAACAATAAAATACCTCCAAAAAACATACTGACTGAGCAATCCTTCATAAAAAACGATTATTGATTGAGCTCTTTCGTAGTGGTCAATTTCATTAATGCAAAAAAGAGAAAACAGAAGACCTGTTGGTGTTTTTTAAGTTTCAATACACTTACCTACACTGTTCATCCATTCCATCTGAATCACGGCTAATGTCATCGCTCATGTAATACTTGTAGCATGTCTATAAATAAAGAGATAGAACAAGCAATTTTTTTACTATGTCTCAAATGGATTTCAGTAACTCACAATTTCAACACGTACTAGAAGCATTAAAAGCATCATTGCAAAGGTACTCAGTATTCTAATCTTTTAACATTCATTATGAACCTAAAAAACATTTTTCTTACATATAACAGGTTTTAAATAGTGATTTCTTATTTAGATGGCCTAAGGTTTTTGAAAATTAAGTAACAGATTCTTTTCAATGGCCGCATATTTGCAGATTCTAGAACATCAACTGAAAGCCTTCAATCTAGAAAAGTGTTTTCTGCCAGTTTTCTAGGAACATCAATATCACAGTAAGAAAGAAAATTACATCTCCCCAGCACAATCCTACATACTTTCCAGTTCCCTGTTCTTTATGTTTGCTACCAATACCACAAAATTTTAAATAGAAATGTCTTCAGTATTCATTCTGATGTTAACATCCAAGTATTCAATTTCCAGGAGCAGGCTACGTATTTTCATTGAAAAGCTGGTAACTGTAGGAAAGTAATATGCACATCTAGCAGCAGCAGTGGCTTCATCTGCTGAAGTCTTTGAACTAAATTCTGATGTTTTTTTCCAGTCATCAGTAAAGAAAACTCTCCTAAACTTGAAGCTCTGCTTTGCACATGGATTAACACAAGCTATCAGCTAATTTTTGCCCTTACATCCCATGAACCAGTGAACTGAGAATTCATCAGAAGTTCAGTTGCTGACATCTCTTAACTTAGAGTGATTACGTCTCTTTACGTGGAATGTTAAACATCCATTCAATCAAATACAAAACAAAACAAAACAAACAACAGAGCCCACAATAAAAGCTGATGTTTCAAATCTTGACAGAATATTTGGAGTCAAAAGAAAACTGTTTCTCAAGAAAGACTGAAAAGTATAGAGCTGTTTATCAGAACAGCAAGACAGAAGACATGAAAACACAGAATATGTGGGTAAGGACTTCCATTACTCTCTCACATTAACATATAGTCATGTTCATTAAAGTAAAAATATACAAAAATGGTGGGAAACAATATGTGATATAATTAACTTGCAGACTTAACAGTCAAGAGCTGTTACGGAACCCAACACCTTAAACAAATTTCAAAAACAAACTGGATACTTGTATGTATCACATGAACATGTACCATTACAGATTAAAGATTTTCAAATCTTGGAACAAGAGTTAGGACTCCAATGGAGACTGAAAATAGTCATTCAGTATGCTAATTTTTCTAAGTATGTTTTATAGAAAGAAACAAGACAGAATGAGTAGAAGAAATGAGCCAGAACATTAGACTGCATGGACATGTATGGGATAGTATGTCAGCTGAATATGTAACATTAACTAGGATGTGCAGAAGAAGCACAAAGAAGGAGACAAAAGGGAATGCTAAATGTGCATTGTAACTCAAATCTGTATCTCCGTATGTTTGAGACTATCTATAAATACAGAATCTCTAAAGACAGAGATCGTATCTCTACACTTCCTTGAAAATTTAGAGTTTTCCACAACAGGAGGTAGAAATTTCCTTCCTCCCCTGTTCCTGGTCTCTTCCACTACTGGCATTTTACAACATAACTGAAGTCACTATGAACTGTGTAACTGCAGAACCTGACACTGGTTTAGGACTATGGACTAGACCATTATTACAGAGGTTGCCATAGATTATCAGTCCTGGATCTGCCCAAAACTGAAACTGAAATGGATTAAAGCTATTTTTCCACATCTCACTCTAACACTGTTCTACATATAATGCTTTATGAGGAGATCCAGAATTGAATCTATTCTTACAATAACATTACAGGTAGTCATAAATTTTAGACAGACTGTTTAACATTGAGAATTCACTGAAAGTACAGTCTTAAACCTGTAAAAAATGTATTACACAGTAAGTTTAACTGGACTATACAAAAAACAGGAATATTAATTTATAAGCTGTATTCACTTTTTCATTTTCTACTTCTAGTTTCCTCAGATGCAGCAATTAATGACTGAAAAGTTTATAAGCTAAAGATTTATAAACTAAAAAACAAGAACATATCCCACAAAAATCCCACCCAAATCCACTAATCATGACATTTCAAACAAAAACAAACAACACAAACTGTAGAACTGTTTACCACATACCTTACAAATAAGAACTTTCAATGTAGGATGTCTATAGATTGAATCCTTTTGAAAATGGTTCACCTGTTGCCCACAAGCTGTACAGCTTACAATTCCATGCAGTCCTTCCTCTATAGAGAGGATTATAAACCACACGTTATTTTTTTTTCATTTTGATGTCTTCTTAAAACAAAATCTGTATATATTTATTTCATTTTCTTACATTATTTTTTCTGTTAGGTTCTTTAACACCTACCATTAGAGAGATCTTTCTGTATCACTCACCATTTAAAGATGGAAATAATTTTCCTCTAGATTTTATAATCCTAATACTTGGCACCAAAATAAGTTCTTTCATTTGGGAGACTTAGTAGAGATTAACTGGTCAACTACTGAGAATACACTTAAACATGCAAGTCATCATTAAAAAGCTTTCAAATGAACCCTGATATTCTGCGCTTCTTTCCTCTTTAAACCTTAGTTCATATAGTAACATTTTAATTAATGTTTTTATTGTGCTGATTCTTTCACACATAGTTTTAGTTTCTTAACAAGAACTATGGAAAACCATTATATAAATGAAATGCTTATAAACACTGTCTGAAATATACTTCTTCACTTTTTGTTCCCTTTTTGATTTTTTGCTTTTAAGCCACAATTCTCCTATAATACATACGTTCTCACCATGTTGCTGACTCCTCCAACAGTTTCTGTACTACTCTGGTGCTGTACCTACATTTAGTTAAGAAAGCATCTCTTAATGTTAATCCCCCAATTCATACTCAGAGGCGGTGAATTGGCTACCTGCCAATCTTTTAAACCAATTAACTAGTACTACTGAGACACTTTTCAACAGGAGTGATGCTTTCAAGGAAAAGAAAAAACACTTCAGACAGTTCATATACTAAATCTATATGCAACCAAAAACTTATTTTGGGATCAAATGGACAGAAGTTTGACACAGGCTTGCTTAACTGTAACATGCTCTGTGCTGTCACGTACAGTAAGTAATACAAGGAAATTATCTCAAATAGTTAACTTAATGGTTGTAGCCTCAGTAAAGACCGTACATTAAAAAACAACTACTCCTGAATTAGAACCAAGTACCAATGCCGCAATATTAAGGAACTGAGTGAAAACAGGCAAAGACAACACAAGCTACTAGCTAGTTGCTACTGAAACACAATTTCAGATCAACTGAAGTCCAGTACGAACTAATACACTGTTACAATGCAGTGAAAATACCAGGTCTGAAATTGTGAATTCAGAGTTTGTTGTTTTCAAATGCAGTCATGCATGTACTGCAGAGCTTGTAGATCTGCAAAGCATCCCTTACGACCTCAAAAGCTGAAGTGCCTCTGTTTCAAATGCTGTTGGCAAATCTCAAATACTTACATGCATCATATTGTAGTACTCAGAAAAGAATATCACCTTATTTTATACTAAGCAGCATAGAAGACCACTCAGACTTTTTAAAATATGGCAGTCCTTAAATGGATACAAGAAACTGAGGGGGAACAAGCTGTTTGTTGTCAATTCTCAAGCCATTTCCAACTTCTCTACAACTGTGAGGGGAAAAACTACTGCCTCCTTCCTAAAATCTGCAAGTTGGCACTAGAAAAAAGAATCTATTCATGAGGTCAATCTTTGTAAATCACATCACTACCACAAATGATAAAGGTCTGAAGAAATTAAGTAACAACTAATTCATCAGTACTGAGAAAATATTTTAAAAACACCCCTAAATATGAGTTTGTTAGTAAAGATACAATCATAACCATTCTGTGGACAGGAAACCTGAAAGTAAGGACTGGCACAATGCCTTATCGTACTGGATAAGGCCATTTGGATGCTAGAAAGGCAGGACAGTTCCACTACTACTATTATTTCTTACAAAATTACACCTGTAAGTCCTAATGAAAATACAAAAGACGCAATCTGCAAAGAAAAGGATGTACTGGCTTTTTAAAAAATATACTTTATTATTTATCTATGTGCACTGTGCATAGAATTCTGGATATCAAGTAACTGGGACTGCACGCTTACCTGCGTAGATCAGTAATGCTTAACCTTGTATGAGCACAGCCCGAGCATCCCATTCCAGCAGCAGAGAAAGGTAGAGGGCCACTTCATGTAACTTGCATGTAGCAAGTGTAGAATAAATGTATCTGCGCTACTTTTCTGTGAGTGTCACAAATCAAAACTCGTCGGATACATTCCTAATCAGCTGCTCTTGAGGCAGACTGCAGTCAGGACCCTTTCCTGGCTACCTTTCCTGTTCTGGAAATGGGGACAACACAGTAGCAGGCAGTACCTACCCCAATTTCTTCAAAGTAGACAGGAGCTTAACAGTCAAAGATTTATCAGTAGGGAGCTAAGCTTGACCTCAGGAAAGGCGTGGTCTAAGCAAACTCCTGATATTCTTTCCAAAACCATTACCTCCTGCAAGGCACTAGCACAATCAGCTAGTCCAGATACACAATGGAATGCCCTCAAATTGATGGAAAAATAAAATCTGGGAGTGCAGGTCAAATGAATTGTCCTGAGGATGCACACACAGACCACAAAGCTCAAGCAAACTAGTCCTATGCAACATTATAGCCCTGAAGTTTAGATGGATCTCTTGTAAAACTGCTGTCAACACAACTGTAAAAAAATATCCTCTACACTAGATAGGATGTTTTCTATTTATATAACTGAACTAACTTTCAAAGATCAATAATTTAGAGATAAGGTCAATGCTCAAAATGCAACTGAACATAAGCACGAGCCCCTACACATGCATAAGCACACTTCCTCATAGCTGTGTTTTACTTTTCTTCATCCTCAGATAGACAAATAGCACTTATGAAACTGTAGCACATTAAAAAGAGATATCTCGAATGACACAACAGGGAGAACTAATTGCATGTAAAAGAGCCCATCTAATTTTTGGAAATATATGAGAGAGAGGAATTGCTACTAATTACTACCTACGTAACATCTCAATTTTAGCAGAGGCTATACAAAACCAAGCTGGTAAAGCGGCTGTTCAAAGATAATCCTTAAAAGGGCACTACTAGTTGGGAATTTCCCACAAGTTTTTTAAAAAAATCTGTAAAAGCCTTTGAATTCCATCAGAGACTTGAGCTTTCTTGTTAGATCACTGACAGGTAGTTACGTCTATATACGTCCCTGCTCAAACATGATCATTTTCTTGGAGAGTGAGTGTTCCCCTACCAGTGGTATTCCAATGTAATTTCTTAAAAAAAGGAATACTTGTAACATCTGCTTCCAAGTAAGCAACTGTTCTGAATACAAAGCAAGAAGGGTCCATATGGAGTACCTAATGATGCATTCTATAGCTACTGAAAATAAGAGGTTTAATGAGAACTAATCTTAGCTTTCACTGCTGCATTGCAGGGGCAGCAATGGAGGCTAATATCAGCCAGCTATTATCCTTTACTGAACAAAAAGCCAGAAGAGTGGAGGTATTTTGAGGATAATTTATTAGAAATATGAACAATTTTTAGATGTACCAAATGTGGTCAAAAGCAGCAATTTAAACCCACTTCAGTAAATGTTTTAAATTGTATTTACCTCCACGCTTTTTGGGGACTTCAGGTTTCATTTTAACGGTATTTCTGCTTCTAAATTCAGGCCCTTTAAAATCATCTTTGTCTTCATTCAGCACTGGCTCAGGCTGTACAACCACTGTACCTAGAATAATTTCATTTAGAAATTGGAAACCATTACACATCCAAATTAAGTGCAAAAGTCCTTTTCAAATAAATGTCAACATAGTATCTTGAGAAAAAAAAGGTGCAATTTGTTGACTAATACTCAAAAGTTTTGAATGTACAGGTGTTCACAGCACAAAAAAGGAAATAATAAATAAATAAATAAAACACCACACACTTCAAGCTGTGTCCATTTTGCAGCTGCAGAACAAAAATCGAAGACTGAAAAGGCCATGAGAAGTAAATACTGCACTGTCTACCCTGATGTGATATGTGCAGAAGAGAATTATCACACTGCTGGGGAGGCATCTCCAGCGCAATGCTGCAACTAAAGGACTTCAGTTAGGTCACTTAAATCTATCAGAAGCCTTAAAATAATTACTCTTCTCTCTCTCTCTCTCTCTCTCTCTCTTTCCCCTTCTATCCAGTTTCCCTCATCTTATTTCAGTATGAAATAAATGAGAAAGCAAGAGAATCTTTTTTTCTTTAGTAAAATTCAGAAAAATCTACTTTTATGTTAACAAAGTACAATACTAACTAAAATTATATGAATTAAAAAAACCCTTTCCTATTTTGAACTCAGTTTTAACACTTTCGTTACAAAGACGCTGGAAATAATTTAACATTCTGAAAAAAAGTACTTCAAGGACTGCTTCTCATGGAGTAAACAACAGCAGTCTCTCCAAGGTTTTCTTTAACTTTCAGAGGTAAGAAACAGATGAGACTAATCAAAATCCCACTACAGTTAAAGAGAGTAGAACGTAGGTTTATAGTAATGACTATTTTAAAGGGTGCCTTAAGAATAATGACTTCGCCCCCACATTTAGTCTCACTTTTGTTGATCTATTTCTCAATAAACTCCAGAGGCAGAAGAATAAAATAAATTAAAACAGACATGATTTGCAAATTACAGAGTTTGAGATTTCTAAGAATAGGAATATTTTCTCTGTTACATGATGGTTTTACACAGAGGTCCATAAGCATTTGAAATTGAGCCATCAGCACATCCTGGTATATGACATCTTTAAGTAGATGGGTTCAAACTTAAAAGTGCTTGAAAACAGGATTTCCTCTTACAAGTGTTTGCAAGGGAGGGGGACACACATGAACGTTTATATATATTAATATATAAAGTCAACAGGATCTAGGAGAGGTATTTTACTAATACATGTGCATTCTAGTTAATTACTTTTGCTGCATCATAATCTTTTCTATTTGTTGAATTCAGAAACAAAGAAGGACATGAACTACCTTTAGGCAAGCTTTTCATATCAACATCATTTTCTGAGTTTTCATTTGAATTATCTTCATTTACAGTCTCATCTAAGATTTGTTCCTCATCTGATCCAACATACTTTGTTACAACTGTAGGTTTCCTGCACAGACAGAAAAAAATCCATACTGTGACAAATATTACATATTGTGGTACAGGTAAGCCTGGTACTTTGCAAGCAGAACACCATGCCAATTGGGGAAACCTGCACTTTAAAACGTAAAGCAGAATGCTCTGAGTTATTATAATAAATAAGCTGCACAGCAGTTTACCTGGTATTAGGACATGGAACTCTACCCTCTTAGGTGAATTAAGTAGATAAATGAATAAAGGATTACTGTTTTTTCACATGCCTACTATATAGTTTGGAGGTTTCTGGGGGGTCAGATCAAGGTTTGATGTGTTTTTGAAAAGGTATGCAGGAAGTCACACTTTTATTGGAAATTATAAAAAGCCAGAATAAAACCCAATTGGATGAATGCTCAGAAATCTTAAACATTGTTCCTATTTTAACAGGCAGCCCGAAGAGAACACACAGATATTAGCAAATGACAGCTCAGCTGAAAAGACACTTGCAAGGAAGTATAGGAAGTGCAGAAAGAAATTAAAAAGCTGACTGTTTAATATGAAAACTGTTAGCCAAAATCTCACATAAAAATAATTCAGAACTGAACCCCTTAACACGAATGAATACGCTATGTCATGGCAGGAAAAAATATATTAATCTATAGAGCGTAATTTTCTGTGGTCTGAAGGTAATACATAAACTACTGAAGTCAGTGCAGGATGCTGTTTTTCTCAGTATCAGACACAGCGCAGTAAGTGCGTGAGCGACCACACCTCTAATGATTGACAGGGAGTAAAAAAACAGGACTACTGAAATGCTCTAAATAAAAAAGGCTGGCAGGAGAATGAATTCAGAAGGGAGAAATTAAAGTCAAACACAAAACCAAACTTGCAAATATAGAATCAAGCCAAACAGATAACAGAGAATGAAGAATGTCATTTAATTCCAACAGGCACGATACAATGAACAAACTTGGTTAACTATAAGACTGAAAAGAGACACAGAACACTTTGTGAAGAACAATAAGAAGGAAGCTGTTCAAGGCCGGCACTTAGAAGAGCTCACCTATCTACACAGTATACTAGAATAATAAATAAATTTAAAAAAAAAAAAAAGAAGAAAAAAAAAAAGCACAAAGGACATTAGCAGAATGAGCAGGAATTTTACTAGAACAAACTTGATGCTATTTCAGTCACATACAATTTTTCTTCCATAGTTTCAAACTGGTAAACAGTTAACTCCAGACTTTTTTTTTTTTTTTAAATCAAAAGTACAGTTTCTGCACAGGACAACTTTCAGCACATTTTGATTCTCCACCAACAAGGTACACAAAACTTTTCTCTCTATGCCCCAACTTACATTACTGGAAGGATCCCATGCGTTGAAAGAGCAAGAGGAAAAGTAACAATTCTTTAAGCATTTGTCCTGAATAAAACATAGGATAAGCCCACTGTACTGTTGTAAATAAAAATTAAGCTTTACGATCTCAACCTCTGACCACGAAAAATCGTTTGCATTTTAAATATGGTGCAATGCCTTTGTCTTACTAGAACTCTGCTAACTTAGTGGACCTCAAATGGTGCATATTACCAGCATCTGGCACGGCACAGAGACTTTTCCATACTTTCAGATGATCAAAAGTAATTTCTTTCTTTTTGTTTTCCACACCAACCTTTTTGAGCGTGATGATCCTAAGAATGTGACTCTTTCTGAAGAACTACCACCCTAAAAAATAAGAAAAAAAAAAGTCACATTTGTGATCAAGTCACCTGTCAACAAAAATATCTTCTTGTTCCATTCACTTGAGCACCAACAATGCATCTCAGAAGTCACCATCTCTTACAAATAATCAAAAAAAAAAAAAAAAAAGAGCTTTAACTAAAAGGGACACAATTCCAGCTGTCAAGTCAGTTCAGTTCAACTAACTCCATGAGCTTCACACAAGCAGTAAGATTCCACCGAGTCCTGATCCTTTTAAAAATTGACTTTTAAATACATGTCACCAAACTCTAAAGTTTAGTACAAGTTACTGGGATTCCTCACAGCACTTAAGTGAGGCAGTAGCTTACACAGCTCTATAATTTAAGTACCTACTGTTATTTGAGTAAGTGTAAAATAAGAGAGATCAACTTTTTTAAGTCAAAAAAAGAAAAAAAAAGAGCCTGTTTACAAACACGTCAAACAGCAGAATTAAGGATAAAAGAACATTAACTGAATTTATTTAAAAAGAAGAACTTGCTTCAGAATATACTCAGTCTGAATAAACTAACACTTTGCCTTTCTTAGCAAAAATGCAACTGCATACTTGAAGTGAGTGAAACCTAACTCTGAAATGCGTTAAGAAACATTTTACACAGGAATTATTGTACATCAGAGTAACAAGTAAACTTGAGTATTTCAATAATTTAAAGGAGATGAGGGAAAAATAAGCTAGTCTGCATGCCCATATCACAGTTTCATTCCAAATTTTAAGTATTTTTAAATGTATATTTTACAGCTGAAGTTTCTATTCAGCAGACAGGACATTTTCTGCATATGGCTCTGACAATATGCTTGAAGCACTTATTGCTAATGGCGATATTTCCTACACATCAGCCATTCTGGACTAGTGAAAAGCATTTTTATTCCCACCTCTTCTCTGTTGTTCTCCATGGAGGCTGGACTTCTTTCAGGTTCTCTACTTTTACCTACGGAAAGAAAGGGAAAGAATCCACTGAACCTGAAGAAATATTAGCAGTTCTTCACATGCTATCTCACAGCATTTTTTTATGCTTCATCAGCATTAATAAAGATGGCTGTGTGACTTTCACAGATCAACTTTTGTACAACAGCGAAATAAAACTGACTTCATGGCTTAAATTTTACAGAAATCATTTTGAAATTACTTTCAGTTTTGTAGGATAGAGAGAGCCTATCGTTAAGTGAATTTCAAGACATAAGAACACAACTGTGTACGCAGGGATAACAGTGCTTTTTTTAATCTGTAAGAAGTTAAGGATTTCTCTTACACATTTTAACATTAAAAACACAATGTTAAATCTGGGATTATGAAGCTATGCACAAACAGAATCACAGAATGGCCAGGGTTGGAAGGGACCACAAGGACCATGAATCTCCAACCCCCCTGCCACGTGCAGGGCCACCAACCTCCCCATTTAAAAAACAAACATCAGGATATGACAGAGAATTCTCATTTCTTGATCCTAGTAGCTGTGGAATATAAAAGCTAAAGACAGGTATCTTCTGACTATCTGGTTCATCCACCAGTCCAGGTGACGGAAGGGAATGTTTTAGTTCAGTGGTTTAATGATATTTGCACGAAGCTGCTTGAAAGGTATAAAAACAGTAGTATTGTAACAGATGTACTACTAAGAAACATGCAAGTGAAGTGATAGTATACCAGAAAACAGAAAAATATCATCATCTCCTATTATAACATGAGACTTAGCATTATAACTTACTATTTCCTGACGTACTACACTTGGGGAAAAAGCTAAACAATTTTATTTTACCTTTAGAAAAAAAAAATTAAATACTAGAAAATGTCATGCTGGGTATTTGACTTAAAACTGAATTGTATGGATAAATTTTAGCAAAAATTATCCAGCCATTTCTGCATGCCAAGCTCTTGTCCCCTTTAAAAAAGAGAAATTTCCTCTCTGGAATATCATAGGCACTCCACCACACGAAGGAGTGAACCTGAATTGTGGCAAAAGAGTTCTATTTCCTTTGGGGGTGGGACCCGGTCCACCTTCTACTTGTGCCTCATTTTTGATCAACTACTAAATCTATGGAAAATACCACAGCCTGTACATGCTCAGCATGGATTGATTTGATTCTGGTAGATCAAAGCTGTGCAGATTCTGCCTTCAGACTGCACACGCGCTATTCCCAAAAGCAACTGAATGAACATGCTCCTCCACCTCACAGCTCCTGTATGTGACTGGACTGTACATGCGCCATCCCCACAGAATGACCAAGCATGCCGAACCCCCTCACAGCTCCTAGTGCTGACCAAACTGCACATGCTCCATCCACTCCAGGGCTACGAGAGCGCAGAGCTTCCCCTGTGACTGCTGCTCCCGGGCAGAGGTTGGTCACTTGATACAAGAGCAGGAAGTCAGTCTCTCCTGCGCTCTCTCAATGATCCTCCTGCTGGCACCCACGCAATGGAGAGGAGAGAGACATCCGATATGAATGCAGAGGATAAAGAAACAACATAAGGCTGTAAAATCAAGTACTCAAAATTTAAGAAAAGCCAGAATTAAGGTTATCAGTGCAAGTTCACTTTACTTATCCCTGCTACCACATAAGCATCACAGTACACTAAACTCCACATGACCAAGTACTCCACAAGCAACTGTTACACATTTCAATTGATCTGTGTGTGTGTCATGGACACGTCCCAAATCCTTTGAGCCACACAATCATCTCCATCATCATCTCTCCCCTTACAGCACCTAATAATTAATTTATCCTCCAAATTCTGGAAAAAAATGAGATCCATTAATATGGATCCACTGATTTGGCCCCAATCATGTCAATCATTTATACACTGAAAGAACAGTCAGTGGAGGAAAAAAAAAAAAAAGCACGAATAGGGTACTTCCCAGAGACATCCTCATTATGCACAAAAAGATGGGAAGTAAGCTTGCACAGTTAATTCTGGCATTTCCTAATATTTAAGTGTTTAATCCTTCATGTTTCTACTTCAATATGTTCTTTCTTTGGAAAAAAAAAATAAATATCTAAAGCAATAATGAAACACGTCTTCTATTAATCAGTCAGCTTAGAATTACAGCATCATAGAATGGCTTGGATTGGAAGGAACCCCAAGGATCAGCAAGTTTCAACCCCCCTGCCACAGGCAGGGCCACCAATCTCCAGATCTGGTACCACACCAGGCTGCCCAGGGCCCCATCCAACCTGCCTAGGGATGGAGCATCCACAGCTTCTCTAGGCAGCCTGTTCCAGCACCTCACCACTCTCATTGTAAAGAACTTCCCCTTGACACCCAATCTAAACCTTCCCTCCTTGAGCTTAAAACCATTCCCTTTTGTGCTACTCACTATCTACTCAAGTAAAAAGTTGATTCCTCTCCTTTTTATAATCCCCTTTTAAATACTGGAAGGCTGCAATGAGGTCTCCCTGCAGCTGTCTGTTCTCCAGGCTGAACAAGCCCAGCTCCCTTAGCCTGTCTCCGTAAGGGAAGTGGTCCAGGCTTCTGAGCATCTTTGTGACCCTCCCCTGGACCCTCTCTAACAGCTCTAAAACCTCTGTGTACCTCTGTTTCACAGTACGTTTGAATTCTGAGACAAGCAGCCAAATTCTATTTCATATCTACACAGGATAAAGGAAAAAAAAAAAAGAAAAAAAAAAGTATGCTATGTAGCAAAATCTCACCTTAAATGCATGCATCTACAGCAGTTCAATTTCTTATTCTGCTTAAGAAACTGTGTGCTACTTTCTCCTTTGTTAACAGTTCAGTCAGATGCTGACACGAGGCAGATGGGACCACATGGCAGTACATTCTCAAGATAAACATCAAAAGAAAAACTGCGCACCAGCAAACACACGGGTTTATTACTTACAACAACAGTTTAAAAATAAACTCCATACCACAGCCAACACACTCCCATTCTCCTGCACTCTATCATTTCAGTACAATTTTTAGCTCATGAAACAGCAGTGCCTGGAAAGTTGTGTACCTGTACCCAGTCAAATTTGGAAACAAATTGTATATGGTACTGCTACGAAAAATTTCTGCTTCTTATGAATGCAATTCACACTGTTTAAAATTTATTACTTATTTTTAACTTGTAAGTAAAAATTTCTAATGCCATAGTTGATTTAGTCCAGCATGTTTTTTCAGTTATTTTGTTTCTGAATGTTTCCAAATAAATACAAGCATCTTTTTCAGATAATTATGAAAGCACAATCTCGACACCTTCTGCCCAACCACAAGGACCACAAAAACTTTACTGCAGCAGAAGAAACAAGATACTGCCCTTACACATTCAGAAAAGATGAAAAAGGAACTCCCACCACAGGCAAATGCATGCATGTTTGCCATCTCATATTTCAGAGAAGGTAAATTACCAGCAGAATCAGCTTTATTCACATTTAAAAGCATTATTTTAACTAAAAGAAATCTTGTGTCAAAGGCCATATGTATTTATCAAAACAGAGCCACTTAATTCAATCACCCTGGGATTTTGCATAATTGCCCCGGTGAAGCGTGATACAATGAAATCACAACACAAAGATATGTGACTTCAGAATCATAGATATGTTTAAACTTAAAACATAAAACGCCATTTTACCTATGCTTTTGGTTTTAGATAGTGCTGGAGGAGAGTTTGTGTCCTCAGATTCCTCTGATGAGTGAGCCAAGAAGTCATGGAGTTTCTGCACCAATGTATTCAACTTGCTTTCACTGTCAAAATAGAAGAAAAACTTGAAGTTACTGTAGGTCTCATGCTAATTTAGCACGCCTGAAAGAAGTGATGTTGAATCTCAATTAACACACATCTACAGGGGAAAGTTACTCATGACCTGAACACTTAATACTACAAAGCAAATAAAAACTATACAATTTTATTAAACCTTATACTAAAAACAAACAAGAAACAAAAGAACAAAGTAGCCTTTTTGATAAACGCACAAAAGAGCACTAAAGACTCTTAGCAAGAGTCAACAGACTCTTAACAAAGACAATAAACATTTTAAGCTGGTTTTAGCTAGGTGAACATGTGAGATCTACATGCTTACCCAAAGTTTATATTGAAACAGCTACACGTGTGTACACACACACACACACACACACACAATGCATTCTCCATTTATTTTGTGAAATACAACCAAGCACAATCAGATCATTTCATGAATATTACGCTGGGAATTTTCACCAGGCAGTTTTAGACACCAAGAATCACCAGTCTTGTTTCCTCAATCATTACAGTAAAAAGGCAACAGTTTTGCCCCATGCTTTTGCTATAAAAGCACACTCCTTCATGATTCGTACACATTCTATTCACTTGCATTTTATGTCACCTATCTCATGCTCAGTTTTTCCACCTATAGTGTCCACAGTTTCCTGGACAGGTGCCTTTTCCTGGCTGCAGATACCCTGAGCAAGGCCAAGGGCAGTCATGCCCTCAGACCCCGTTATCACAAGCTGCCACTCTCAGCTGTCGGTTGCTGCTTCCCTCCCAGACGCTATCAACTCCCAAAAATCTGCCAGCTGATACGTCTGAGTCATCAGACCTTATCTGCTATTAGATATGGTTTCTCAAACTGCTCAGCTACATTATCCTCTCCATAAGTTAACCCAGTTAAAGGCTACAGATGTCTCTCCTTTTCACTTTTTTTCCCCCCATCTCCCCATTATTTTCAAAACTGTCTTTTGACAGCAACAGGAAATAACATTCTCTTGCCCTGTTCTACAGCTTGTAGTATCCTTTGAGTATTTATCAGAAGCTCAATCCCCTTGCTGTCACCATCTCCACTGTTTTCTGAACACATCAATAAATACTAACTCCCAACTTTCAACTTAACTATTACTTATTAATAACTTGGCTTTCTTGTTTTCTAAAATGCTGTTACTGAAACAAGTTATAATATCCTTGTTCTCTATATAAAACACTCAGAACATTACACGTGTCTTTGTGGCTAACAGCTTAGAACGTGATCAGCTACCAACTACTGCCTCTTATCCTAACTAGCCTAGAAGCATCATTTCCAGAACAAAAATGTTCATGCTGACTACAAGAATGTACAAACTAATATTAAAATGCCTCCTCAGCTTGCTTTTCCTCTGGATTATTCAGCATTCTGTAGCATCAACCTCTATTAAGGAGTAACAGATTAAACTTAACTAAGGGCTACTGCACCTCAACCCAAAGGAATTACAGCAATGCTTTGCCTGCTTTTGTATAAAACCTTTTACAGCAAAATCCTTATTCTTTCTAACATATTGTCACAAAGTGACACAGTAAATAGATCACAACATTTATAACGTACATTAAAAAATGCACAGGAGTCTAAAACTTAAAAACATCTTAGAAGTAATAAACAAAGCAGTCTCACTCTGCCATGAATCAACCATCTCTATGCTATTTCCTATCCATTTCTGGGTTGCACATACAAAGGAAACGGCTTCACCATCAGTCTAGAACTATTTCAACACAGTTTAGCCTAATTAGAACAAGAATGAAAGAAGACATGTCCTACTATTATTGGTTTGGCCATGAACTTGATTTGTGACCTTGAGAAACTATCACCCAAGAATACAATTTCTCACCTAAATTCAGAGCAAGTTCTGTAACCTCAACCAGCAATGGCCTAGGATACCATTTATCCCAGTAAAGAGTGAGATAGCCTGTATTATGTTAAATGCTGTGACAAATGAACACAACACAGAAGAACAAGGAGGGAATACAGGGGAGAGGTGAAGTTGTGTCCTCACCTGGCTAGAGGCAACACACTGAATTCACTCTGGCTGCTAATTACTGTCCCCCTGTGCTTAACCCATCAACCGCATTAGCTAATGATCACTCAGTGCGTAATGAGTCAAACCACCTCAGACAAAACAAAATGCTAAAGAATAGTTTCCATTTGCATCCAATTTGCTACACATTCACAGGATCGCTGTGTCTCACGGCAGGAGAGGTGCTGAAAATTCATGGCCAAGGCATAGGGAAGAGCAGGATTGCTCATTTCTGCAGCAAACCCAGGTCATGTTGGATTACACTGTGAAACTGCACTGGAAGAAACTTGTTATCACCTTCTGCTTCTATTTATTCTCCACTCAGACAGCTGGAAAATGTAGGTAGAGAATGCTCCATCTATTGTCAAAATCTGGAAGAATGTTTTAGAACTGTTTTTAAAAAACAAACAAATTAAAACATACAGGATCCCATCACCTTTCAGACAAAGCTGGGTTGCAAATGGCTCTGCAAGCCAGTAATACAGGAGCGCTTTCCAGCTTTTTATCCAACTCCACCAGTTTGGTTACAAATACGCTTTTGCAAAATGTTTTGGTTTTAAGTTCTCAGCTGCCTTAAAGATTTTAGACAAATTCATTTTTAAACCATCTTTACAGTTGCTTCAACTTAAATTATTTTTCACCTTGGCATTTCCAAAGAAATACTGCAGAGTATCAACTCTTGTAGCAGAGTAGCGACTATTAAGCAGACAAAACTAAACAATGCTTTAAAAAACAAAGAAAATTAAAACCAGATGATCTTTAAAACCACCAGACCGTAGACAAACATCTTCTATTTCAAACAGTACCCCTATGTGATGGACAAATATAACAACCCACAGCAGGAGTTTGAATATTTTAATTAAGAGAACGGGAAGAAGAAAATACAGAAAAAGACCATGCCTCCATCAGAGCACAAGACTTGACAGGAGCTGCTGACCCACTACCCACACTGCTGTAACTCAGTTACAGCCCAGTCCTGCAGACTGCTCAGGCATTAACAGCCGGAGCACACCAGGACTGCTGCAGCACATCTTTCAGCTCAGTTCTATCCAGAAGAAACCTGTTTGTGCACTCCTAGGCCCCCTGTGTTATCAAACAGATTCTTCAAAAATGAACTTATTTTAAATGCTAGCAGAGGTGCATCCAAAGCCCTGACAGAGACAAGAACATGACTTTTGAAAGCCTTCCTATATCTAATACTTTACTAACAAGAACATCTTTTAAAAACAACTGTTTTACTGTAAATAAAGCCAAAGCTGATGTCATTTAATTCAATATGCAGTTCCAGAACAGTTAGAAGGTATCCTTCCTTCCCCCCCCAGCACGTAATTTGCCTTCACACTGCTAAAATCTTGATATAATCAGGCCAGTATTCTGTCACCTGCAAACCCTCATAGACATTTTTCATGATTGTAAGGAAAAGTGTAAGGCTAAGCCTGATATAAGGTGGTTGAACACACTGAACAAAACGGCTCAAGACTTGTCAGAGAGCAAAGGATGACAAAAGCTAGGAAAGAATTTGTTCCCTAATCAGAAGTCTGCCTCTCTCAGAGAAAATACATAACCAGAAAATAAAAGGAGACTATCATTACACCTATGCCACACTCACTGTATAAGCAATTGTTTTAACCTACGCACAGAAACCAATCCAGATTACAAGCTGCCATTTCTTCTGCTGAATCTAGACCTGCTCTCTAATCTAACTCACTGCTCCTTTGCACAAATCTTTCTGCAAGCACAGGTGACAGCGGGTATTAATCATAGTCTCAGTCGGGGAGGTTTATAAACTTCAGTAGTAGCAATATGATACCTGAACTTGCAACAGCAAAATTAGAGTTGGTCAGGTAAGTGACACTAAGAACCAGGGAAGCACTGAGGCTGGGAGATCCCTTCCAGCTCTGGAGATCCCCTAGTGAGACCTCCTGTACAAGCAGGGTCAGCTACAGCAGCTGCCAGAAACGCGGCCAGTGTGGCCAGAGCACCTCCGCTGCTGGAGCCTGCACAGCCTCTCTGCTCAACCTGTTCCAATGCTTGGCCACTCTCACAGTAAAACAATTTTCCTGTGCTCAGATGGCATCGTATTACACCGAACTTATTGGATACAGCCAGAAAGCGCCTGAATACTGAAGCTGTGACTGAAAAGAGAGGTAGACCTCTAGCACTATGCTGAACTTGCAGACACTATGGTTAAGGCTTCATTAACACAGACTCACTCTTTTCACGTTGGTTAGGATTGTACTCGGTCCACAGGGCTCAATCAAGTAATACCTAATTGAGTTCAAGACATTTGATTATAAGGATTAAGTAACTTTGGAGCATAAGCACAGCACAAGAGGCTCAGACAAGTAAACAGACTTAGTTCTCTCCAGACACACAGGGGGAAAGGTTCGAAATCACTAAGAGACCCTTTATTACATTCAAAGAAGATTACACCATTTCTTTTTCTTGAGATGGCATCCAAACAACTGTAACAGGATTTAGCTGAGAGCTACCATGCCTTGCTGGAAAGTGAAGGATCTTTTTTGTTTGGTTCTTGGTTTGTTTTTACAACTTCAGTTTTACGAGACTCAAATACTATATGGAAGTCTGTAATTTCAAAGGTAAAATAGCCTGTAAATCTAAAAACACTGAAGTCAACCACCTGAAAACCAAAATATAGTATTTTCACCTGAGACAAAAATGATGGCACACTGCGTATTTCAATACATTAATTCAGGAAAGGAAGCTGAAACTAGCATGTATGTAACCCACAAGACAAAGTACTGTCACAAAAGCTGAAGTGTGCTTTGCTTGAAGGGAAAGAAAGGCTCCACACAATGGCTTTTCGTCTCTAATTCTATCTTCTCTTTTGTTTCATTTGTCTTCCACTTTCTGAAGTTTGTAAAAGGTTCTCAATGAGACATCATTCATCACAAACTCTAAGAATTACAGCGTGTTCCCTAGAGTTGCCCAGATGCT
>JAOWBP010004006.1:11846500-11859317 GCA_028571105.1 Tragopan temminckii
TGCCTCCTCCCCTCGGCGGGGCCGGCGGGGGCCGCCGCCCGACGCCCCGGCGGTCGAGGGCTGCGGGCCGTACCTCATGGGCTCTGCGGTCATGTCTCCGCTGCCGCTGCTCGGTGCGGCCGGGGCGGGCCGGGACCGCGCTCAGGCGCTGAAAGGAGACAAAGCCGTTATTGCCGCCATCGCCAGCGCCGCCGCCATCTTGTCGGAGAGAGGATGAGGGAGACCTGCCTCCTGCCGCCTTCCTCTTTCGCCGACTCCCATTGGCTCCTTGCCGCCCCCAGCGATTTTCTAATTGGGCCGCTCCGACGGGGGCTGTTGCTAGGGTCGTTTACGTCACGGTCCCGGCCTCCTCCGCTCCGATTGGCTGGGGGGAGGGTTACATCAGCGGGGGGGAGGGGCTGACGTCATGCACCAAGTCCCATGACATCATTTCAAAACAAAGTGCACTGACGAGTTTGACCGGCAGGGGGCTCCACCGATGGTGCCTCGCTGCGCCCGGCCCTGGGAGCCACGTGCCCACGCAGGAGGAACGTCGTGACAGGGCGCGCAGGGCCGCGGCCACACACAGCCTCGGCCTCAGCCCAGCCCTGCTGCTCCACAGCCGTTCTTCAGAGCACAGCAGGGGAAGCACAGCTGGGTGGGCTTTTTTCCCAACCCAAGTCATTCTATGATTCTGTTCTGGGATTCCAGGACAGCAAGGTATGACAAGTGCACCCTAATAAGCAAAGCAGACCTTGTTGAGCAGCACATGAGTTGGCCTCCTGACTCGAGCCTCACTTAAGCCCAGCATTGCTAGAATTTACATGGTTTTTTTGTTTTTTGTTTTTAAAAAAAACAGTTCTTCAGGTAAAGAAGCCCAGTGATCATTCCTTGCTGGCAGCATCACGTAAAATCTAGGTACGCCAAGACTACTTTCCCTGTTTCTACCAGCAGTCCCCACGTTCCCATCAGATGTTAAAAGCCATATAACCTCAGAGGACCAGGAGAGACTGCTGCTCCGAGAGGAAGAAGTGATGTGCTCCCATGAGAACGCTCCAACCTGGAGCAGCCCGGCACTTGTATCTCCACGTGGCCAAAAGAGAAGAATGGGTCACCAACACCAAGTCCAGCATGGGGCAGAATTAGAAACAGATGACAATTAGACACTTCTTAAAATATAACCAGCTTTGAAAATTAAGGTTTTCTTCCTACAGAAATATAAAAGGTACCCACTCACCCAGGTTCCTTACAGAATGTGCAAAATGATGTTTCTTTCCTCAAGTGGAAGCCTTGTCAATTGAAGTATAACCTCTCCTTAACACGTATTTCATTCTAAAAGGCAATTGCAATGAAACAAATAGCATTTCCAAACTTCAGAACATGCACGCCTACATATCTCAGATACATTCTACAAACAAGTCTAGAATTTGCTTTAAAACTTTTTAGCCAGTAAATGCAACCTGCATTTACTGAATTTTATTACTAGCCAAAAACTGATTTAATAGCTTTTGTTCCTAGATTCTATCTCAAAGCTGCAGTTCTACAAGACCAAACCATCGCTTGCTTTTATCTAGGTGTTAAGTGAAATAAATCAGTGCTAATCCTGACTGCAACAAATTCCATTAATAAATACAAAAAGCCATCTTGATCTGTTGCCACCCAACAGGTATGTTAAACTGGAAGCACCACCTATTCTTCTGCATTACTACTTCAACTGAGTGATTAAAATAAGACAAAACGTTTATTTTCAAGGGATTGAGTCTGCTTTATGGCAGTCTACATTAGAACTACGAAGTAAAAAGATAAAGTAATACTTCTATATTCTTGGGAAATGCAAAAGACACTTTTAAAAAATAAATTTGTCTTGAATTCACAGCTTATAACCGAAGATACACATTAGAAAGAAATCACATTGTGAGGAAAGGGCAACGTAAAGCAACAAATCTCCCAACAATTACTCCAGAAGACAAAACCCGACCCTATCATCAAATTCTCAAAATACAAGTCGCAGGAGCTCACCAAAATCCACATATGGATAGATATTGTGTGCACCTCCAGAAAAACATTCTGCACATCCAGCATACCTACAGTCAAGCTCACCCTCAACACAGGATCACCTCCCCAAGGCTCTAATAGACACTGCTGATCCAATATACTTGAAAGAACAAAGATTCAGAGCCAGTTAGTAAAAGAAATCATGGACTACAGTTGAACCTTATCATTGTCTGATTTCTGTCATAAGAGCAGTAATTAGTTTTCTTAAGTAGATATTAGCCTACTTTAAAAAAAATGGCTAAAGACATGTATAGTTATCAATTGGCAATTATTTTAATAAGTGTATGTGCTCCTGACCTAGAAATATCAAGCATGTATACATTTTTTCAGATCATTCTACAGTAGTACAGTTGAAGTACTGCTATTAAAGTAATACAGTTAAACCAGAACAAGACAACACTGTTTAAATTCATTTTATAAGAATGGTCAAGATTTGAGCTTTTAAGTAGAGCAGATAACATGCAATGAAACTCATTCTTTGTTTGTCAGAAGATAAGCATGGTAAGAAATGGAAACGTGGACTGGAGCATCTGTTACAAAGAAAGGCAGAGGGAGCTGGACTTGTTCAGCCTGGAGAAGACAGAAGGGATCTGGAGCAATGCATTATGCTAACCAATCAGGAGAAATGCATATAGCTAACTATTACCTCAACTGTTCTACAAGCCAAATAAGGATTTTTCTGGAACTACATGCTCTCTAGATCTGCTACAGGTCTGTGGAAGCACTCAGTCTTCTACTCAATGATCACACTTCACCCTTTCTCCACGTGCTTCATTTTCTGCCTAGAGAGCAGAAAAACTGGGGGAGGAGGAGGGAAAGGCAAACATTATTTTAATTCCTTGTGACAACATGGAAAGAGAAGAAAACTCTCAAAAGTATATCACTTTAAATGCAAGGCCAGCATGTCCCCACCATCCACCATCACAACGCACAACTGTTTAAAGTTGGCCCATAAGATTAAATGCTTTTGAGAGGGACAGAATACAATAAACACAACATTCAAAAAATCTGAAAGCTTCAATAGAAAACATTATTTCAGAACGAGATTGTGTCTCACTTCTGTTGCACTGTTAACAACTGAAGCACAACCAATCTCAAATGTTGCTGGAAGCCTTCTTAAAATACCAACAGGGCAGGAAAATAAGTTTTTAAAGTCTGTAACTTTAGTTACAGTGCTCACTGGACTCCACTTTCAGAAACACCATCTGCCAAAGACCCCGGAAGCCAAGTCTCGTCTTTGACAGCCTTCCTGAAGTACAAGTGAAAAACAGGCAGCCCTTGTGCCCCTGTGTTAGTTGGCTACATGAGAGGACCTCCAGCAGCAGTGCTTCAGGTTGTGATTTCCTGCATAAACACACATACACTATTAATCCCATCTACTCAGCCATGCTCAGGTTATTTACTATATACACTTATTAACACATCGAAGCAATAGTGGAAAAAAAATATATTTGTTATAGCTTCTTTCAGTCTGAAAGTTTGAGAGACACAGGAGCGTGGATTTTAAAAAAATTTATTGAAAGTTGTCTAAAATCCAGCCACACAACTTATCCAATCCACTAAAAGTTCTCATTCTGTACGGTTTAAAAAAAAAAAAATACATCTCACCAACAAGTTGAAATGTCAAACAACTAAATTAGAAAAGGTAAGGCACTTGAGATGTGTTAATGTAGCAAAATTGCATAATAACAACATTCTACTCTGAATGATAAAGCTCTTTTTGAGCTTAAATCTCAAGTATCCACATCCTGTAACCCTTAGAGACGGGCAGAAGCAGAAGCCAGTCTCATATTTTCCTCTGATTATTAACTGCCAAGGCCATCACAGTCTACAAGAGGTAGTACTGCTGAATTAGGCCACAAACATTTCCTGTAGTGCAGATGCTGAATTACAAAACAGCGTGGGCTGAGGCACAAGGTCTTCAACTAAAAAATCCTTAAGAAAAAGCATCTTTGTGAGATAAAAGAGCAAAAAGCACATCCATTTAATTATAAGGCTAAGAAAGCTTCCCTAGAGTAACAACAGCTGGGGTTAGATATCTCAGCCCAGTCCCATATCCTTCCAAGGACATAAGGCTGAAAAAAAATTTGGAGAAAGCAATGAATGTGAGAACTTAGATTGTGACCAGCAATCTGACAGCAGATGCTGAGCAGTAACTTTAAGGCCATTTAGCAACTTGTAATTCATGCAACAGATTAGTTACCTCTTTAATTATCTTTCCAGCTTTTGTTATTTTTGGAAGGGAAGTGTTGATCACTGAGATAATGCTTTTTAGTGAACCAATACTTACAAATCAACTGATGTAGTTTCATTATTTGACAAGAAAGTTTTTAACAATTAAATGAGTTGCACTATAACAAACAGGGACTTCAATCAAATTATGGACAGCAAAGTTTACCATAAATTTTGCCTATTTACTAGGGAGAAAAAGAAATACACTAAGTTTTTGATTTTTTTTTTCAGTCCTGAATATCAAGTATAAAATTCCTTGGTAGGTCACTCTGTACAATGTTGACTGAAATTTTACCATTTGAGCCATTACTACCCGTTATAAAGTCTTCCTTCATCTGTGAAGCAATCTCTTGCATCATACTGTAGTTCAATGCTCTTCTCAAAATAGACACACACCTTTAGGGTATGCACATCCTGAAATGGAATCTGCAGTATGCTCCAAGGGTCACAGACTGAAGGAAGTGATATGCAGGCACGTGAAGTTTCCTCAACCATGCAAAGGCACAACAGAGAAGTTACTGTCACCTACAAGGATGAGCAAGAAGTATCTGAGCAGAAAAGACATGCAAAAGAGATTATCCAAAGAATTCAAAGTATCATTTCTGTTAGTCTAAGGAAACATAGTAATTCTAAATGCAAAGTTTTGCCTTCCATTAAGGTTGCATCAGAAGATGTAAAGCTTGTGAGAGAGGCTGAATCTTAATACTCTGTCCTTCAATGCACATTGCTTGTTATATTTAAGGCACTGCATGTTGTCTTTGGTTCAGTGTTTAACTATCTCATTCAGTGTAAAAAGAGGTAGCATGAACCACACATCTTTAGTTCTTCCATTCTATTACGCAGTTTCATAGTCACCACCTTCCTGGTGTTACAGATTCTGGATCCTTTAACTCATTAGGAAACTGCAAGAACAAAGAGAAAAGTAAACATTCATTAATTTTATAAAAAGCAAAGCCCTGCAACAGCCTATTTAGCTTTCCACATATTCTCAGAAAATCAGAATGAAAAACTAAGAGGTAAATAGCTGTGGAGAAAGTTAAAAGCAAGACTTCTAGTACCCCTCAAGCCAAGTCAGAGCAGTAGTATCACACTTGCTCCAAACTTAGCAGAAGCACGTTAGACCACTGCAAAGAACAGAATGAAAGGCAATCAGTTGTTCAACATGAAATTCAGGTCTCTTTCGGTGTTAGAAAAGTATCTGTGAGCATCACATTTTATTATAGAGGCATTTACAAAAATGAAAGAACTGACTACTGCCATGACTTAAAGGGCTACCCAGCCTGTGGATGTAGAAAGAACACAACAGTGGGTTAGCAGGATTCTGTAATTCACGGGTTATTGATATTTCTGAGGAGTTGGAAGAATAGTGAAAAGTACAAGAGGCTTTTTGAGCAGAATTTCAGGAGCAGGAAAGCACTGGCTAGCTTCTCACAGTGTGACTGTATGTGCTTCGCTAAGAACTGTTTGGCAAGAAGCACAAAACATTTCACAGTGAGTTAGAGCAGCAGCTGCCTTTGAGTTTCAGTCATGATAAGAGCCAATAATTTCAGGAATTCAAAGTTATCTTCAGACCTCTGTCTTTACTACAGAAAAAAATCATACAATCCCAGTCTCAGAAAGCAAGATCACGGAATAAATACTTATACTGCCAACAGATAATGAGGATGATTCTGATTTTAGCAACTAGCCTCCGCCTCACTGTTTAAATCTAATCCAGATGAGGCACTCCTTCTGCACTCTATCCCATAACTCCCACCTCCTGCTGAAGACAAAGGCATACCCCCACCACCTCAGGTCATGACCATCACTATAAACTTTTAAGCAGGATAAGTAAGGCAGATATCTTCACAATTTGTAAAAAAGTGAGGATCTGTCAGTCGCATGGTGCTACAGATTGGGAGCCAGAAATATTACTCTTAATCACAGTGAGACTAATCAACTGTTTGTGTAAGGAGTGATTGATGGTAATTATAAATCAACAGAAATCTTGAAAAAATAAATCTTCAGTGTCCACGTGTACTATGGAATTCTAGGAACCCACTGATGATCTCTGTTAATAGACATAGTGACCCATCATTATGGCTTCTCACAAAGAGAACACCACATATTTGCCAATGCAAATCAGGATTAGCCTTCTAGACACATTAAAAACTTCACAGGAGCCAAGATGGATAGAACTGGCCCCTCAATATGTATTTATTCCTTCAAAATACATGAAACAAGACAACTGTACCCATCAATACAGAAAAATAAATTAACCGCTCAACAAAGAGTGCTAGACTCTTAATAGAAGCAACCCTGAAATATTTGCAGCTTTAAATGATCAGTCACGTTTTCTGCTCCCAACAATAAGAATTAATGATCAGAATGTATGAGTACTGAGGAAATGTAGTAAAGATGCACTTATTTCAATATAAGTTGGCTGAGATACCAACATGAGAATATTTTATAAATACATAACAGCATAAAAAGGAATGCAGCATAATCTGTGCTTTGGCCAGAAAAAGAGTGGTATCCACCAAATGCTGTATTTCTCTGCTATTAGCCAACGTTGCTACTCTGAGCAGCAAGAGCAGCATTTATTTTAAAAGAATATTTCTCACCAAATTAGACTTCAGGGGAGAGAAAAAAATGTTTAGCTTTTTTCTCCGTTCTGTTTTATATTAACATTAAGAGACAAGCAAATACCAGTCCACAGGAACAGATTCATTCATAAGTACACAGTTCAAGTAAAACTTCTGTTATTATCCCCAAGGCCTTCATTTGTATTTACTCCACTTTCTCCATAACCACCTCTGGTGATGCAGCTGTACCACAATGCACATGAAAACAGTGACTGAAGCAGCAGAAAAGCAGTACCTGTATGGATATCCATGGTATTTTGACCTGAAGACGGACAGTAGCCAACTGAAAAAGAACACCACCAAGCCAATACCAGCAATGCACATGACTGCAAGAAATGCAGAATAAGACCATAGTTAAGTGACAGCTCTCTCCAAAAATACCACAGTTAACAGAAATATTCTGCAATATTTACAAGTTTGGTCAGATTAAACCTCTATTATAGCCACTTAGAAGATCTATATCGACATTAGTTTTCTTTCAAATACTTTAAGCCCATTTTGTACCACTGAGATGATAAGCTTCTTCTCTCACTTGCTAACAAAGTGGCCGAAAGCATCTTTACATCTGCCTATCTTGCTCTTTACTAAGCACATCCAAAAGCTGCTGAAATGACTGAAAGGTGGAAAGCATACAACAGCATCCTTCCCTGTCAAGGCAAGGACACAAGTAAGCACAAATGCATACAGTCCAAGAGTAGAGCAAAAGTCTGTTTCACCTCATTCCCACCAGAGGTCCACATGTACTAATAATATCCAAAAACGGAAACTGCTGTTGTTGGTTTTGCTGCTGTTGTGACCCGTGAGAGGAATTGGTACACATCAAAAACAGTTCTTGAGCATCTCAACTAAGACTAGTATGGGATCGGCATGCGCTTTATCCTGAAATACCCCTCATTAATAGCAGTGGAGGAGAAAAAAAAACAACAAGACAGATCCATACACTGTGACTCAAATAACACACAAGACATGTAGAACCTGATGTATGGTTTATTTTTTCTTAACTGAAGCATAGACAAAAAAAATGAGATTAACATGGCCATAAAAACAGGGCAGAGAAGAAAATTGGAGCTGTCTTCTCCTGGACACACACAAAATAATGAAATACGTAACAAGTTTTGTCTGATGTATTCAAGAGTATTTTGTTTCATGATCATTTCTTGGAGGTTTTTTTTTTTTTTTTTTTTTAGGAAGCAACTTAGTTGACTTGTTTTTATTCTAACAGATCACCCCAGTATTAGATTAGACCACCAGGATTACTCTAGTCTTATTCTTCAGTTATCATAACATTAAAGTTTGAGTCATTTTTTCCCCTTCTTTAATTCTTCCTTGAAGAAAATAACCAATTGTGAAATAGAAAGTTATTCTACTACTATTTTGCAAGCAACTGTAATGTTGAAATGTGCACAGAAACCCCGGATATCATCATTTGTCTGAAGCTAACAGAAAATAATAAAAATTAAAATTGACCAATATTCACAATTTAAAAAAGCCAGCATAAAAGCATTTCTGTTAAATACCCTGATTTTTATATAATGTGACTCCTCTAGATGGAGAGAAAAACATTAGTACTTACTCTTTCTCTTCCCCACATCCATGTCAGAAGTAGCAGCTTCATGGAGGAGTACCATTCCTAAAGTAACACCACCATCTGTGGACACTGTTTAAGGCTAAATCAACAAAATACACCGGACTTAATACAATACTTGCATTCCTAATTTCTTAAGTTTGAAAAATTACAGGCTTCTTGGTCTAATCAACAAATCTAAGGCTAAAAAAAGCAAACTGAAGTTGCTCATAATCATCAAAATCCAAGAGAAAATAAATACAACGTTTGAAGCGTAAATCAGAATATACAGTAGTTCTCAAAGCAAAGTTTAAGAAGATGCTTTCACTGTCTTAGCCTGTAATGAAACAGGACTTCTTCCTTCAGGGAGGTAAGTCCACTCCTACTATTGTTTTACTCCACTCCCAAAAGGAATTTACAAACTGCATTTTAACTCAACTAACAGAATTAATAAAATGAGTATTTTGATCTAACATGGTATCTTGCAAATAGCAAGACTTGAGTCTTTTCTAAAGCTTCAATTAAAAGAAATCATTAAACTTATCTAAAATTAAGGCAGCACAGCCAAAAAATAAAGGCCTGGCATTTGCCAAGAATGAATCGTTACGAAAAAAAACAAACAACAAAACTAGAGAAGTTTCAGCCTTGATTCTTCTCCCAAAATGAGAACTACTTATTGATGCCAACAGGAGCTGAGGGAGATGACATCTTTCAGTTTCAGAGACAGTCTTTACTCAGCAAAAGAACCAAGAGAAAAGCCATTAACTTCACACGACAGAAACCTTGCTAACGTTGGCTGTTTTAAATGTCTTTAGGAAAATGGCAAATCTGCTCCACGATGTTACAGACAGTGTTAATGCAAACAGACATCAATAAAAAATTATGTTACGTTCAACTGAATGCATCAGAAGTACAATAGTAGTAAGAAAAAGACTGGAAGTCTCTTATTAATTGAATTTTTTGAGTATTAAATAAATAAGTATTTGATATGGAATACTCAGAGTTGAAAGCTTTTTTAACCCCTAACAGCATATTTAAATACTGCTCACTTTATGTCACTGAATTACAAAAAGGAAAAAAAACACAAATGTATCTCTTGGTGAAACTGGGATTTTGAAAAAATTTAAGAGAAAAGGGAGAAAGATGAAGCCACTCAGTTACTAAGAACCTCACTGTTACAACAGAAACTTGTTAGCCACCATAGAGTACTGAAGAGGACAGGTATTTATAAAATAGCTTTGAATCATACTGTTTAAGAGAGAAACTCACTCATGTGCCCATGGTAAGCATGCTGCTAAGTAGATCTGTGTACCATAAAAATGCAGACAATTTGGGACAGAGAAACTGCAAGGGAAATACAGTATTAAATAAGACTTATTCCCTAGTAAAAATAATATAAGGCACAGGCTGGAACAAGTGACAAAACAAGAAGAGCTTGATTCAGGGAAAACTCAAGTCACAAATGACAGATAAACACATGCATATATGAGCAGAAAAGACAATGCACACTCTAAAGAAACATCTTTATACAAATGAGAAAAGAAAAAACTCAAACCAGCAAGATTCTGCTTACCTCTCTTGATGGCTTAATACCAGCATGAAAAAATCCTGACTTGTTAGCATGAACGAGAGCTAAGGTTAAAGGCAAAGAAGGTAAGCCAAGAAATAAAAGAAAAACCATCAGTAATAGAAGAAATAATTCAATACTAAGGAGAGAATTAAGTGAGACTGAAAAGACAAAACATGTAAAGGAAAAGGGGCTATCCTGAAGAGCCTTATGATTCCACAAGAACCCATCCAGTTTGGTCACTGAGAAGGGAAGAAGGTGGTGAGATAGCACTAAATATTCTTCTACTCGAAGATCACTGTCACTAGAAAGCCGTAGTTGTCAACATAGTCTCTACAAGCTTCTGCACAAGCATTAGCAGACAGACAGGAACCATGACAAAACACACTTACAGAAGAGGCAGTAGCATAAGCTAACAGAAGAATTGTCACCAACAACATGCGTCTCAGTAAGGATACTGAACAGAAGAACAATGTGTGTTTCTGCAACAAACTGGGCTTGGCTGCTTCCATGGATATAGCTCTGTAAGAGACAAAGAGCAACTGAATTTTAGAAAGACTGGAGTCAACTTTGAAACAATTAACAGCAGCTATAGAGCTTGGAACTGCATTTTGCAATGTCTCCTTCACGAGACAAAAGAAGTTCTAGCATGAACAATTTCATCTATTTAACATGAACTGGGCATCAGAAATACTTCCTGTACTCTCATGTGCAATCAGCCCAAAGTACTGTTCAGATTATAATACTGCAAGAGTTGCTACAACCTTTATCACCCAGATTCCCTGTTTGGATAGTTACCTTTCCTCTGCACCCACTGGCTTTCAAGTCTGACCCAAACCCTGACTTGGATCCTTATGCTAGGGACACTGTGCTCATCTTTGGGACAGTGTGTGAACACGACTCACTTGGTTCCAGTGCTGAGCATTTTAAATCTTTTTCATGCCATCAGAGAAAAAAATACCACCAACATCACCCTTGAAGCTTTTATTGTTCAGTCTTCGTATTCAGATCAAAAAAAGGGTGAGGAATGTGGTAAACCAGAAATAGCATTACAAAACAAAAAGCAGAAATACTTTGAAGAAAACATTTCATAGATGAGAACTTCTGTTGACTTAGAACTTCGGTTGCCTCAGACAGAATCTTCTGTTGGTTTCGTTTGTTGTCATTTTTCATTAGAAGTCTACCAACTTTGAGTCAACAGAAAGTCTGAAATCCAGTTAAAACTACTCTTAAATCCTTTATGGGAAGCTCTCCTTCACTATTGTTGAGATTACATCCCAGTAGAAAAATGTTTGATAAGCAGATCAGCATTTTGCCGGAAGAATACAGAGGGCTTGACCCACACAACTGGGCATGAAAGGACATTTCACCAAATCCATTCTGGCTGAATAAAATACATGAGAAAAGCTCATATACAATGTATAAGCAACCTTGGGAGATGCAATGCTCTCGGTACATACAGGCTATCCAGGTGCATCTCCTTCTGTACTGTGAGCAATGCAGCATACTCAAAGCCATGTTAAAACTGATTTTTCCCCCAACAATGAGATTTCGTAAGTTTAAGATCAGTAGACAACTTACCTTGAGAATCTCAAAGCAAGATGTTTTATATGGAAGTCAATAGATAGGTGCATGAGATACGGAAGATCAGGTTAAGTATGAAATTGCCAGGCTCAACAATAGCACTGTTTAATATATAAGACCCAACACACACCTCTATTTTTCTGTTAGCTACTTAAGAACTGTCATGTCTCTTCATCACTACAGATAAAATATGTATGCAAGAGAAAAGGAGGAAATATCACAGGTAATTAAATGCTGAAAAGCAAACATCAAAACAAACAGGAATAGTTAAATCCTTCCTCCAAAGCATTCAACTTCCTAAATATATACACACACCCCCCTTTACTCTTTAGTGGGGAGAAGGTAAAGAAAAGTAGGAAATATGAAAGAAATGCTTACAGTAGTATGGGGGAAATCTCTACCCCAAATAACTTGTTAGCAAAGGCGATAGCATATGGGGTTACCAAATTGCTTACCCTAAAGCATTATTTTAGTGTCTTCCTAGCTTTCTTTAATTACTAGAATAATCAAAGTTTCCTCACACAAAAAGACCTTGAACTCTCTTGGTATTAAAACAAGGCAACACTTTTGAACCAGTATGTCCTGTTTTCTGCAGAGTACCATCTGTACGATGGCTATTTAATGCTTTGCTGCATGGAAAACACTTTGAGTTGTTTCAAACATGAAGCTGAGCATGTTGCTAGATAGCAAATTAATCTTACTATTTCTAGTCCAATTAAGAATTAGTTATTCTAGCTCCCAAAAAGCTTATTTCTGTGAACAGAAACCAATACACGTAGAAAAAAACCTAGGCAATGACTGCCATTATTCTTCAAATACCATAAACTAGCAACATCAATCTTTTAGAATCAATGAATCGCCAAACTAAAAATTCTATTAATATCTTTCCTATGAAGATTTAATTCTAGGTAACCATTATCACACACCAGTTACACAGCACAATATTTTGTTTTGGATTAAAATCAGTTTTTCATGATTGCTTAGTAGCAAGTTAAGAGTTTGCAGTTTCTTTTCAGCCAAGGAAAACATAATATTAATTGTAGTTAAACCTAAATCCTGAATGGAGTTCCATCACCCTTATCATTCACACAGCTTACCTACAAAACCCCTCTTTCACAGATATTTTAAAGAAGGCAGACCATATCTGCACTGAATATCCCCCAGTTTGCCTTGCCCAAAGACCAAGTTAGCCTCACTAACTTTCTAATGATG
>JAOWBP010004006.1:11928801-11983966 GCA_028571105.1 Tragopan temminckii
CCGCGATGCTGCGGGCCCCCGCTCCCCGCTGACAGCGCAGCCCGGGACGCGCGGCTGTCCTGCTCGCTCGTTCCGCCGTTCTCGAGGCGCCGAGGGCTGCGCGCGCGGCCCGGCTGGCTGCGTCGGAGCGCTGCCTTCCGTCCCGGTCGCCCGTCTGTGAGCGCGTTCGTTTCCAATAAAAAGAAAAGTCGAGCCGCGGATCCGCCACACGTCGCGTCCCAGCCCTTGCGGAGCCCGGTACGTTTGTGCCGCTAAAATAGTTTGGTTCCCTCTCCGGTTTTATTGATACTGAGGATGAAGAAGGATTTGCAAGCAGAAGCGCCTTGAAGCCAACAGCATTTGGAGAGAGCCCTGCAGCTCACCCGTTGGGTCTCGAATTCCACCCTTTGCCCCTGCTGAATCCATTGCTCTGCCCTTTACTCTCCAGGGTAAAAAACCAAACAACAACAAAAACCCGAGGAAAAGAATACCTTTGGCAGCAGGGCAGCTTTGTGTGGCCACCCCGGCGAGCTCCAAGTGTCCAGTTTCTGAAAAGAAGAAAATCCTTTTGTCTTCAGCAGATCAGTAGGTAAGAGACACACTCATGGCCCAGGGACGCAGTCAGAGCCGAGAGACAGGCCGGCTCTGTGGGCTTTTGGAATCGTTTCTCTCCTGCAAAGACTGCTCTTCATCTTGCAAACTGACACAAAAAATACGCTTACCATTTCACCACTGTCACTAAATATTAACTAAAATTAATAGTTGTGTGCTTGTGTGTAATTGGAGAAGCAGAATTTTTGGAAGGCACTGAAGTGGGTCTGTGTCAGCCGCATTTCTTGTGGTGCTCTTTTCAGAAAGCAATCAGTGTTGTTGTGTTTGTTGTAATCCACGTGTCCAGGCTGTCGTTGCTCATGGTACTCTGCAGAGAATCATGTATATTGATGTATGCATGCGTGCAAGTAGGGCTGCTGCCATCAGTTGGGATTTCTCATTCCATGCTGGAGTTTATTTTCCTTTAATGCCTTATTCCTTGTGCCACAAGGTGTGGAAGTGTTGAGCCTGTAATTAAGGTGTATCCACATCTTATCAGCCTATTGGACATGGCTGGTAACGAGCTTGGCACTGTACAGAGTGAACGTGAAGATATTTTCTTTGTTTTTTGTGTTTTTCAAGTAAAGCTGAAAGCGCAGCAGGGACATGTGCACATAATAACTGGAAGGAGGCCCAGTCTGTGCAGGGAAACATGTTTTGGAGCATACTCCTTTCTCTAGGGGCCAAGTGCTGGATGTGTGCTGTTTTACAAGTGGAAATACTGCTGTGAGTTTCTGATCCTTCTTTCTCCCCCAGTTCTGTATCTGTTCCCGCTTCCCCTAGGCCAGAGTTCCATCGCTGCCGGGCTTTTGTGCAAGGGAAGAACCTGTGGAATTCACGTGGCTCGTAGTCGGACTCCTCCTTTGCAGGGAGGATTGTATTGTTCCCCGTGGAAGCATGCAGCATCCCCCAGCGGGAGGATCTGGCTGTTTATATAGTGAAACCAGCCTTGACATCATGCTCTTCCTCACTGCGTGGGTTGTTCCTGTCCATGATACAGGAAATGCTAAATATCGGTCTGCTCTGCTCCCTGTTCCTCTTTCTCTTTTTTCTTTTTTTTTCCTGTTCCTCTCCTCCTTAGGAACTTAGATGGGAAAAGAGAGTGGAAAAGGTGTGCTGTTCTCCCTGTGAGGGAGGAGGGCAGAAACTGAGGTGCAAGAGCCTGCCTGGGGCAGGTGTCCAGCCCAGCTCCATCAGAGGACAGGACACAGGTTTTGGCTGCTGTCTCACTGTTTTCTGCCACCGTGACTTGTTCTGGTGACCAGGTCTCTCTACCAAACCACAGGTGGGATCACAAGAACTATTTTCTCGAGTTTATGCTGCAGCTGCGTGAGTGATGGCAACACCGTGTTGGTTGTTCAGGTCTGATAGAAAAAAATGAACCTTACTGTTGAGCCCATGACCCTTTTAAATCTTTGGGTCAGATTTGGACCAGGGCTCTCCCATTGACTGCTGCTTCTAGCAGTGGGTTGGTTCATGGCTAGCCCTGGAAAAATTAGTCCTGTAGAAGTCAGGGTTGGGGGTTCATCCAGAGTGCGTGATTTCCCTCTTTTTCTCCAAGACTCTTAGTTGCAACAGAACCTCTATCCTTAAAACATTAATGGGAACCTCAAACACAATGCAGAATGATTTCTTTTTGCTGTCCTTGAGCAAAGGAAAGGATTCCCATGAGGAGAGAAGGAGGAGCCAGATCTCCCTGAACTCACTGTTATTGCACTACAAGCAGGCAGCAGGGGCCATCCAGTGCGACGTGGGGCTGTGGATTCCTTTGGCAGTGCCAAGACCTCATCATTTTGGTATTGTTTGCACGAAGCATATTTGAGTTGTGGTGGCTGGTTAGTGTACTGATACCATGGTCATTATTCTACCTGCTTGTGGTGATGCACGACATCGGATTGTGCCATTAACTTTGAGGAATCAGAGTGTTGCTCTTTTGCAAAGCATATTTGAGTAACTGGACTAATGCGTGGCCCGCTTTACACTGCAGAGTGCCGCAGATGCACCACAAGGTTTTCATATGCCTGTAATACAAATGTATAAAAATTCCCTCCAGTCTGTAATGCAGCTCAAAGGGCAGCTGATTTAGATGTGCTTGAGTGTTAAGGTCAGGAGATCACATTCCACAGGTTACTAGATGAAAGTGCTTGAAGAGGGTATAGCATAAATATTTGATTCATATAGAAGGGATTGGTGCAAATCCTTTTGTTCCTTCTCCAAAGATATTCTGTAGGCAAGGCCCTGGTAGGGGAAAAAAGAACTGACAAAAGCGTGCAACTTCTTTGTGCTGGAGGAAGTAGGACGGAAACATAGTGCATTGTTGAATTCCACAAGAATTCTTCTCTTGGGATACTCCATCTTCAGTAACAGCTAAGAGAACTAATGTTTTTAAATGTGAAATGACTCATAATGCATGAGCTCTTGAAGTTGGGTTTAACATTGTATGCAAACATTGCCAGCTGGTGGGGATCTTTCTGGATAAATAAGAGCTATATTTGTACAAGAAGACTTGAATGATATATTTCAGATGTGTCCTGATTAGCATAAGCCACTCACTTTATAAAAGTATAGCAAGAATCTCAGAAGTGTAGATAACTTAATAGTCCTCTTGTTCTCTTTCTCCTGTGCACCAGCAGTCCGACTGCTCTTTCGGTTTATTTAGAAGTGAGGTTGCATTGCCTTACTGCTGTGTTCTCCGAACCATGACAATGAAATTGAGAATCTGCTGTCCCTATGTTCTCCAAACATAAACCTTTCTCCCTTTTATCTATTTTTTTTTTTTTTTTTTAATTTCCAATTGAGTGTAATGTGGGTTGTTTGGTTTTGGTAATTTTTTTTTTTTTTTTTTGCATGTTTTTTGTTGTTGTTGTTGGAAAAACATGCACTATTTAACTCTGTACGGCATCCAGCACATCATGTCTTGGCCCCTGGTTCAGACTCACTGTCACTATAATGAAGTAAAATTTCAGCTCATTAAAGGCTTTCTTTTATTAACACAGAGCAAAATCTGGCATAGGTTTTGGTTGTTGCCATATCAATGTATATATAGAAATAAGTCTTTAATTCCAGAATTATCAACAGTCCAAGTGTATGCTAATGTAAAATACTTCTAGCTGGAAATAGGTCTGTCCGTTCATACCTCTCCTGGGGCACAGCTCCGGATTGCAGTTCTTGCTTCATTCATACTGACAGCTCTTAAAGAGCTGCAGAACTGTAACCCAATGGAAAGACGAAGCCCAATATAAGAAAGTTCTTACGTGTTAAGGTTTTGTATTAAACTAACTAAAGCCTGGCTCCAAACACCTGTAAATTATGAGATTCTGTGTGCAGGGTAGAACAGGGTGTGTATTAGTCTCTGTTCTGAATTAGAAAACTCTGACCTCGTTCTTGGCAAAAGATTCTTGGATTATTAGACGTTCCCACATTGGGGTGAAGTGTAAATGCTTTCAGAATAAAGTAAGATGCCTGTTTTCCCCCATCCAACTTTTGTTGCACAGTCCCATATTTCAGGGTATTTTCAGACACTTGTGAAGAAGCTTTCTGAAAGGTTTCCTAACGGAAGCTTCCTAACAGCATTACAGATTTCTTTCCTTGCTATTGTGGACGATACAGTGGGAGTGGAATGTCCTTACTTGCCAATGTTTGCTGCTAGGTATCCCCCCTCCATGGAGACCAGAAGTTTAGAATAGTGTGAGAACAGCCATTCTTGATGATTGGCAAAGAGGCTGAAGGCTCTCTTTCTCCTCTTCTTTCCCCTGAAAAACAAGGGAGAACTTGGATCTCTTGGTTTTTCAGAGAAGTGTTCCAAATTGCCCATTGCCGGGGCTGTAAAGTTACAGGAAGCAGTAGAGGATTTGTCAGAACGATTTAGTCCATTGTGCTGAATCTGGGCCACAAGCAATTTCTGTGAGCTTGTTTTCTGCTTGCTGGGATTCTTTGCTTCTCTTGCTTTTCGACGTGTAGTTGCTTTTTCTGTCAGACTTCTGCCTTCCTTGTACATATGATCTTCTCTCCATCTGTACCCATGTGTGTCATCTTCGTGTCACAGGCTTTAAGTCGTGGTCTTTCTGAGCAAACAGGCGCACAGCTGCCCTGTGAGCACAGACTGGCTGTAGGAGTTCACAGTTGTTAACCTGTTAGACAGGAGGGAGCACGTTCCCAACCAGCTCTGGAACGCAGCGCTGGCTGCAGGAAGTCGCACCGTGGCCTCTGTGTCGTGGTCGTATCTCCTGCTTCTGTGAAAGCATTTGGTTTGTGCTTTGAGGAGATCTGACGCTGAAGCTGTATCCATGTGAAAATGTTGCGCTGTTGGGTAGGAGAGCTCTCAAGTCAGCAGATATCCAAATCTTGCATGTTGCTTGGCTCTCCGGAGTAGTTTTGAAATGTAATCTTCAAGAAAAACATCTCAGCAGCTTTGGAGAATAATAGTGTGAAGGAGGCCCTAGGAGCAAGTCATTTTCAAGTATGCAGCATAGTATTTGTCTTGCTTACTATGCCTGTAGGTGAAAGGAGTTTTTCAGGAGTGCTGTAATTTGCATTTACCTAGATACTCAAATTTAATTTTTAAGTAATGATATATTTGAAACTTGCCTGTGTGAATCTGTATGTAAATGGCCATTCAGGGCAAACCGGGCACCTGATTTAAGTGAGAGATGAGTTCATCGGTGATGAATTGGTGAGCAAATAGGAATAGGTGAATGAAAAGAAAAGGTTCTGCACAAAGCAGAAAACAAAGAACAAAATGAAAAGACCCATGGAAGCAGAATTCTCAGGGCTTCAATATCCTGTAGTTGAGTCATGGCAATGTGAGCACATAGCTTAAGCAAAGGAAGAACCTATGTTGAAGGTTTGTGTTGTCATTTGTAGTGGTTGTCGTGGTTGGTTGTGAGCAGTTCCTCTACTGCTGGCCCTGAAAAACCGAGGGCTCTTCTCCTTTGAAGAGCTGAATCTTCCCATGTTGTACTGACACACCACCTGCAGTCTTGGTCCTGTGGAATAAATGGATAATGCCTATCATACCAGTTGCTTTTTTCACCCCTTTGTTGTCTTGTAGAGTGACTTGTTGAGGTTGTTGTCGAAGCATAAAATAACCTTTTCTTCTTCAAAACATGTATTTGAAAACCTCTTTGGGAGATTTTGCAGGTCTTTGGTCATTTTTCTTGAAAACTACTTTTGGAGTGTATCACGTTCATCACTATTGGTTAGCAGATGGAAATGGGGCTCGCTGATCTAATAAAGCTGGCTGGTATTTGTATCAGTATAATGCCCATAACATCTGATTGTAGATGAAGATATTGCTGAGCAGTTCTCTTGTTTGAATGCCTATGAAAAAGCCAATTTGAGCTTTTGATTAATTAGATTTTGTAGCATCCTCTCTGTGTTAGAGTTGCATTGCAGCAATTCTCATTTGCTTTAAAATGCTTTATGTCTCTATGCAGCTTATTTTTAAGTAGATTAGTTAACCTTTTAGGATTATTCTTTGTGACTCTCAGGGAAAGTAATCGCACGTTTCAGTGGCTCCTTTCACTTCAGGGTTTGGTGGACGTCTCTTCGTCTGCTCATCTGGGCAGTTCTGTGGCCACCTGGAGCAAGTGGTGCTGCTTCATACTAGGGCTCGCCTGTCCTGTTGTGGGCTGGGGAGAACAGAGTGGGAAAGCTTCCCCTAGTTTGCTAATTTTTTATTATTTTTTTTAAAGAAACAAAACTGAAGCATCTTCCATATTTTTGGAGACACAGAATATGAAAGCAACGTCAGATAGCCTGTAGCAGTGTCCAAGGAATTGGTCATCTGTAGTTCACTGAAATAGTCACAACTGAATGCTTCTTGTTGCTGTGTATAATTTGTATTAGGTAAAAAATGACTTTGAAACTCTTTTTTTATTACAGAATAATAAAGATTTAAAAGACTGCAAGCAGTTGCATAGTCCTCTCCACCTTTGGGTAAATCAAGGGGACCTTTGAGAACAGGAGGAAAAGCACTCCAAAGATGCATGAAAATACCAGCCCTTTCCCATTGCTGGGTTAGGATTGGGAATGGAGCAGTTGGATCCTGCTTTAAAAAAAAAAAAAAATTAAAAATCTTGGCATCCACAGTGTGCTATGAACTCCTAACGCTGCCCCACTGCAACTGGAACGTGTACGTGCCTTTCACTAGGGGAATACTGCATAGCTCTAACTCCCTATTTCTGCAGCCACCAGGAATACTTTGCAAGTGCATCTTCTCCAGCTGTAGATAATATTCAGAGTTCCCTGCCTGCTGCTTGCACAGGTTCTAGGATGTCCACGTCCTTAACATTTAGGCAGAATGTGCGTTTAAAACATTTGCTGCTTCAGTCATTATGATAAATCCTTCTGGTAGTGATGAAGTTTATATTAGCAAGGACGTTTTGCTGAGTAATATACCTCAATGTTATTTCCCATCATAGCTGCATCTGCTTTAGAGTGGTTGCTGGAATAGTTACATAGAAAAAAACCAATTCCTGAGTGACATAGCTGTGGCAGCAAAACCATCCGTGTAGGCCGGGGCTGAGCCAATCACACCGTGCTAAGATGAGCCTCATAATATCTGCCTCCCAGTGTGGTGGTGAGGCTTAATTAATCATCCTACAAGTAATTAAAGATTTTTACAAGGTGCGCATGAAAAACCCAAGTGGTTATGATAAAAGAACGACACCCAAACTTTTATAACACCTTTGCTTTCTAAAAATGTGGTGGTCTGGATATTCAGTTGGGTTTTGCTTTAACAACAACAAAAAAAAGGCAGTCCGTCTTTTATCTGCTCAGGTCACGGAATGGGCTTGCTCCACAATCCTGGCTCATGCCGGCATTGCAGCAGGGCTTGCTCCCTTCCTGCAGCATCCCGGAGCATCACTGCCAGCTCGGTCAGGTGAGCAGCAGCTGGGATGTGGGCTGAGGTTTCGCTGTTTTTCTTTAGTAAGAAAAGAAAAATAGGCAGCCCTTGGAAAAATGATTGCTTTTCTTGCTCCGTGACTGTTCCCACTGAATTCTCTAGAACTGCTTTGTAAAATGAGAAGAGTTCCTCCTTTTAAAAAAGGGCTTAACATAGTTTAAATTGCAGTGCTTGAAAAAGCCAGCAAATTCCACGCTAGCGTTAGGCCATGCTGATTTCTTCCCTGCACCCTTCTCTCCTGCGAGTTTTATTTGTATCAACTCGTGACACAAATTTTCAGATGTCACAACTGGCATCTGAGGAAAAACAGCCTTAAAGTAGCATCAAAGGGCTACAGCTGTTCCAGGAGTGTTTTCCTCCTGTTTTCAGGGCTTAAGCTCTTGGGTTCGATTTTTGCCTTCATTTTTGATGCCGATAGTAATCTTTTTTTTTTTAATCTCAGCAGCAATTAACGCAGCCTGATCCTATCGGCAGGGACAAATGATGCACTGTCAACATTTTGCTCACTTCTGATAATGCACACGAAACTGGTTTGCATGTTTGAAGATTACATTTTACTCTCACATGGTTTCCATTATCTGCGAGCCCTGAGGAGAGGCCTGGACTAAATCAGTGAAGGAATGGAGAAACCACACAATGCAATGAAAACGGTGCAGGGCATTCTTGGGATAGCTGTGGGACAGGGGCTGCTGACGACAGAAGCAGGGCACTGCCTTAGTGCTGGCAGCAGCAAGAAGCAGAGCATTCTACAAAGACAAAACAAAGCTCTATGCTGAATTAAAATTGTGGCTTGGGTTTATGACAAATCCTAAATTCGACAAGGATAATTACTGGAAATCTGTGAAGTTTGAAGCAGATGAATGTTGTTCAGTGTGCGCTGGGAGGCAGACCTCTGAAACAAGACCTGGTGTGACTAAAGCGGTGTAAGCTCGATGGTTTTATCGAGATGACATCTAAAAGGTGAGATCTTGGCCTTTATGAAGCTAGCGGCAGAGCTCCTGCTGCCTCTTTTGGGGCTGGTGTTTCATGAAATATGCAGAAATGGCAGTACGTGCTGCTGAAGGGCCGTCTGCACTGATGTGTCAATATGCCTGGTAGCGCTGCATAGCAGTTTAAATAAGGGAATGGTATGGTGTATTCACTTAGAAATATTCCCAGTACAGGCAGCTGGATGAATGTACCTAGACTGGTTTTTCTGTTAGAGCAGTGTATTCAGAGTAAGCGTCTCTCTGAGTTTCACTTTCAAAATTTTATTGAGCATCCTAAAGTTCCATAATGTTCTTATCAAAATGCCTCAAGTCATGAAGCATTCCTATTTATACCAGCTTCTGTGAGTCCTTCTTCTTCTTCTTTTTTTTTTTTTCTAATGCCAAGCCTAAATTAGGTCGGTTAAGGTTATAGGTACCTCTTTGTGAAGAAATTGATACTTTCCAGTGAGAGAGAAGTAATTCTAAGGCCTTTTGAGTTTTTCCATGGTGCTGTTATTTAGAGGGGCTTTTCCTGTGTTGGTATTCTGACTTCTTTCCAAGTCCAAATGACTTGCTGCTTTTCTTTAAAGCCTGCCAGGCTTCCTTGCGCTGTTCTGTGGCCAAGGCCCGGTCCCACAAGCACTGGAGGGGAACGGGTGGTGGCTCTGGCAAGGCAGGGCCAAGGTGGGCTCAGAGTCATTAGAGCTGGGACCAGTGCATGGGTATTCTGGTGGCTCTTGCTGTCATTGCTAGATGAGCTAATTTAAAGGGTATGTGTATTATTTGCACCCCTCCGGGTGACATTGTTCTTGTTTTTAGTTAAAAGAAGGAAGTTTTTCTTGTTTGCCCAGTGACTCTGTCCCTCTGGTATGAAGATGAGTAATGCTGGCTCTGCTCCATGCACCTGCTCGGTGCCACCCTCCAAGATCACCTGAGACGCAGTCAGCAGATCCAGGCAAGCAGGGATGGGATGCTTGAGTGAAAGCTGCGGAAATGCTTATGGCTGGAGCCTGAAAGCTGCTTTTGGCTTGGAGCAGGTACTGAGGCACTATCAGAGCTGTGGCATTCGTTATGTGCTGCCTCATGCATTTGGGTATTGGCCTTGGGAACATTTATTCTTAGGGACCATCTCAGCGTGTGTGCTCTCCCTTCCTCCTCCTTGGGTAGGGCTGTAATGAAATGGAGAGCATGCAGTGATAGCCTGCGCTGTTCATTAAATAATTTTTGGACCCCACCCTTACGAGACCTGTGCTCCTAACCATTCAAAGGGAGTGTGTGTGCAGAAGAGTCGTGTTTCCAGTGGTCTTGCAGGCGCTGTGAATTTTGCAGAATCAAGCGATCTGTGTGCTGAGTTTCGCATAGGCCGTGTAGTGAGGGCATATTCCTGTTAAACAGTGGGTGGCTTAGCGTGTGAGCTGCTCTCTGCTATTACTTGAGGACTTCACAGGCTGTTCTTTCCATGCTATCTCTGGTTTGTGTTCCCTTTCTCTATTACAGCATGCAGGTATGTTTGGAGATAACTCTGTACCTAAAAAAACAACTTAAGACTTCATCTAACTGATAAGCATCCCATCACCTGTTGGCAGCCAGGCTTAGTATTACATGTATGTATTTGTGAAACACAGAATTACTTAGCAAAACCTTCGGGCCCCTCAGAAACTTTCTGTCTGAAGAAGCTACGTTTGCTAAGTGCTCGAGTTTGAAATCTGACTGTCACTGGATTGTTCTGTCTGTATATGACTGACACAAAGTTTGGCAGTAAAACTGAAAGTGCTTAACTGTATTACAGAGCTTTTGAGGTGATGAACCTGTTTCTATCCCACCTGATGCGTAAGCTAATTAGCTTCTTGGCTAAGCAGTCACTCCGGGCAAGTGTATACAGGCTGCCCTCACAGGGACTCTTGCATTCCTCCTTGTTTCACAAGCTAGAGAGATGCTTCTCTTCGCTTGTGAGGTTATTATTGCTCCATGCAGGTTAATTGTGCTATAGCATTGTAGCCACTCATCAAACAGTGGTGAGTACCTCACTTGTCTAAGCTTGTTTATTTTTATAGCGCTGAAAAATATTTGCATGCTGTACAGAAATGTGCTGCTTTGGTTCCTTACAGCCTGGCAGCATTATCTTTTTAAAATCTTCATTAATTTCTCTTCCTTATGATGGTCTGGCACAGTTCCTGTGCGCAACTGCATGATGTTTCACACAGAAGCTTTGGTTACTACACTTTTACACAATGCCCTGCAAAAATGGGCCTTTTCTTTGTTAAATAGCACCTGTTAAGCCCCCCTTTATGCTCATTCTCGGCCTCAGCATGGCTGCAACCAACACTTTGCAGTTCTTGTGTTAGTTCAACCAGTTCTGGGCTTGAGAACATGCAGATACAAACAGACCAGGGGTAATTTCAGGAGTAGGGATTGGGGTAAAATGGTAGGATTATCATCCATGAGGTATGACATACAGGAGCAAACTGCCAAATCTTTTCAGCCTGGGAACTCTACACCACGGTGGCTCCTTAGAGTAGAATTGTTTGAAAACTGGATGTTCCACTTGGAAAGCAAAGTTTTGCTAGGCTTTGTGGTTATGAAGAATGTATCATGCAGTGCATAAGCCAGTAGTTTTGCAGAGATTTGGTAGTCTGAAATGAACTGAGTGTAGTTAACTATTCAAACCTGTCCATCTTAATAGATTTAGGCTAAACCCAAAAAGATGTCTGGTTAGAATATTTACAGAACCTATCAATTTTCTTCCAACTCTATCATAACAACTTTTCCAATGCACCTCACTAATTTCAGTGCTTGGCACACTAGTATTGAAATTGCTGGAAGAGCCTAACACAAATAGAATTTGATGTCCAAATAAATAGCACATGGGCTTCAGAACCGATGGTGCTGTTCATTTTTGTGTTTCGTTACATAAAAAGCCCTGCTAACTGCTTCGTGCCACGAGTTTCCAACTCGCCCAGAAAGCAGATTCCAAGAATGCTGCCACCCAAGTTAATTGCACAAGATTTTCTTTGTTAATTAAAAATAATAGGGTAGAATTGGAAAAAAGCTAGGCTTCGTGCTAACAGTCTTACTGTTAAGACAAAGAGAATTTTTGGTTGGAAAGGCAGCGTGGTGCATGTCATAAGGAATCTGGGTTTGTTGGCCAGAGGACCTTCATATTGCATCCCCATCCACCTCTTTCTCTGGATTTCTGAGCTGATTTTTGCATCTGTGCTAGTAGTAGTATTCATTCCCAGCAGATCCTTGCAGTGTGAAGCATCCATCTTCTGATCAGCAGAATGAGCTCACGCGGCTGTGAGGTAGAACGGTGTGTGTGAGATGGTTACATACAGCACTGCTTCCTTCGGTGTTTACGTGAGTTAAACGTGCACAGATTGCATTTGTCTGTGGAGAAAATCTTTGAGGCAGAGAGGCAGAATCTCAAGCTGGGTTATATCTTTGTATTAAGAAAATAAACACCCCCCCCACACACATTTTTCCAGTAGAGACAAAAGAAATCTTTGGGTGGAAAGGCAGCATCATATTGCATAATAAAAGCCTTTTTATGCTCTAATAAAATAGGTTGCTTAGGGCAACTTTGTTTTTTGTTGGTTTTTTTTTGTCTTTTTGTTTTAAAAAGAGAGAGAAAAAGAAGAGTCAGCGCTACCAGTTTGGGGCAGAAAGGAATCCTTCACTTCTGTTGTGAAAAACTGGGAAAGGAGGCAAGAAACTGCTCTAGTTATATGCTATCTTAATGCCTGGTTTAAGGTTCTTTGCTGCATATTTGCTGGCAGCTGTTTTCAATATATCCCTCTCGAGCTCAGTCACCAGTTAAGAATTTGACGTTAGAAGTTTTTTTTCAGCCACCATCTTGACGTACCACACTACACAACACAGCCTTGTTCCCTGGTTAGATATTGTTCATGTGCCTTGAAATTGCTGTTGACACCTCAAGTATTTAACTCGCAGATGTGAGATAATTTTTGTTGGGTGTGTTGCGTGCTGTAACGAGATGGTGGCAGAAGTATCCACGTCTGCATTCCTCTGCTACGTCTGCTCATTTTATTTTTCACAGCGTTCCAGGAAATTAAGTCAAAATACACATCCCAGTGAATATTTTTAATTTTGCTTGTTTTAATTGCTTACTCCTGAAATACAAACACAGTGCACACAAGCAAGTTCCACTTCTTTTGCTTCTTTGCCTTTTTGCTTAGGACACTTTTAGTAGTAGATTTAACTACATCTTGAATAATGTACCTAGATGCATGTTTTTCTGATTCTCCCCTCAATGGTTAAAGTTTCTTTAGCTCTTTATGTTCAGAAAGGGAAAAGTAACGTAATGAAAGAATGTTTGGGGAATTAGAGCTGGGATCTGCAGTGTATTTCTGGCATAGACTTTGGCAGTGTCTTTTTCTTTCTCTCACTTTCCCAGTCTGTAAAATAAAGCTAATGCTTATATACTGATCATTCTCAGTCATTTCTGAAGCATAATTTGTAGTAAGTTTATGAAGCACGTAAGCATAGCACCTTTCGTCAAAGGATTTCTGCTCTAATTTGCCATATACAGTACCAATGAAAAAGGAGCTGTAAGCACAGAGTACTGTCATCTGTGCTGCAGCTTTCATTCTTAGCAAAAAAATAAAACAATGGAGTTAAAGAATTAGAGGGTTTTAATCACTGTTTCACTTGGAGGCGCAGATGGAACAGAGCATTACTTGGCAACATTTAATCTTGGAGAAGAAATTGTCATGATTAAAGCAGCAGCTGGAGTAGATTGTTAGGGACATGGGGGTTCATTCATCCTAAAGGGATCAGAATTGCCGGGCTCTGGGAGAAAACAAGAAACTACAAAGAAAAATATTAAATATGGGCCAAGGTTTGTTATTTCTAGGGTCTCGTCTGCCGATTAAAATGATGTTTTCAATGCTTTCCTCAGAATTATTTTGGAAGCGAGGAGAGTATCAAGTGATCTGTCCCACTGAAGAGGAGACTGAAGCCATCTCTGAGTGGAAATTTTGGACGTGCGGGAGGAAGGCTGTGTCCCCCCATGTGCCAGAACCGCTCCTCCTTCCCAAGGAAGTCAAAGTGAAGGACATAGGTATGTGCTGCTTCAAACAGGATTTCATAAGAATCACATTTTTGGCTGTTCAGTAGGACCCAAATTTGTAGTTTGATGAGGCAACCCGGGCTGAGGTGGATTTTACCTTTCTCTTCATTAACGTTTGCAGAAGGGTTCTGTCTGCCTGACCCATCGAGGCCTTGTATTTCAGGGGAAGACTCATGTGGCAGGCAGTCCTGAGGGAAGAAACTGGCTGGTTGTGGAGACCTGGAATGAAGCAAACCTCCAGGTCTCCTGACTCCTGCAGCTCATCCCTGGGTCTGCCAGAGAATGAGATAGTGGGAGCAAATTGCCTCTTCCTAAGGGACAATGTTGTACAGAAAAAAAGGTGTCAGAAGGTAGTGCCAGAATACCGATGTGTGTTTGTAAAGCATGCTCTGTTCTGAACTGTTCTAGCTCAGAAGTAGCTCTGTTTCTAGTTAAATGCTACAGAGATGTTACTCATTTTGGATATTTCAGCTTATGCAGGGCCAATGGGTATGAGTTTCCTTGAGAAATTCCTGACTCTACTGGGAGACTGAGTGAGGGCTAACTGCTGTTGGTTACTGCCTGTTGAATCTGTTCATTGAGAGTGCTCTTTGAATTTCTCTCATTGGTTCGCAGTGTTTTTTCCAGTCCCCTGTAGATCTTTTTCTGTGCCTTAGATCAGACAACTATTTTCCTCTTGCATTTGCATGTGTTCAGCTGATGATATTAAGATGTGTGAGGATTTGGTTGCCTTTGTATAGCAGGAAGTTACAGAGTCCTCACTTGCCCCATTATGTACTATTTTCTGCAGTAGGGAGACAAGGTACTGATCTCACTCTGCGTATTTATTAACTCTAAAAATCTTCTGGCTGTCCAGGTATTCATTACTCGCTTTAACTGATCTAAACTAAGAGATGCATCTACTTCCTGTGAACCATATACAATCTCAACTGAACTTTTTTTTTCCCCTTCCTTAAAGCTGACAATTTGCTGATTTCACCCTTTTATCTGCCTGCCTGCAAAGATGGGAAACTTATTTCACTGTTAGTAGCTATAAGTGCAAAACAAACAAGGCTCAGGCATTTTTACCATCGTCCTGTGAATTATGGGTTTCCTTTCTCCTGAAAGCAGTCTTGCTGTCTGAGGTATTCAGGCTGTATCCCTGCAGCTTGCAGTCGATTGATATTCCTATAAACTTGCAAGTCACCTTTCATCACCTTTGAGTCTTTGCCCCCTAGCATGCAAGTCCTTCTAAGGTCTAAGGGCCTTAATGACCCTCATTGTTATGGGAACCTTTGGTAATCTAACCTGCCTTTTTCTTCTGTATTTTAAGCTATTGCTCTTAAATGTCTTCTGCTTGATCTACTCAGGCGCTAATAACCGTGTCTCCTTTCCTTAGGTCAAGGGCAGCTTTTACATTCCACCCAAAAGGCACCACAGTTTGAGATGAGGAATTCAGAAGAGCAAGCAGCTACGACAGTTTTACAACGCCTGCTGCAGGAGCAGCTCAGATACGGAAACCCAAATGACAACCGTAACCTTCTTGCCTTACACCAGCAAGCCACAGGAAATGCCCCCCCTTTCAACAGCACTGGGAGTCCAGCATCTCAGAACGAAGGGCTGAACTCCCAGGACCACCAGCTCGTGACTCATGCTGCCCGTCAGGAGCCCCAGGGCCAGGAAATACAGGTGGACAACAGCATCATGGAGAAGCAGCTCTCCCCGCGACTCCAGAACAGCGAGGATCTCCCGACCTACGAGGAAGCCAAAGTGCAGTCACAGTATTTCAGGGGCCAGCCGCATGCTAGTGTCGGGGCAGCGTTTTATGTAACGGGGGTGACCAACCAAAAAATGAGGACTGAAGGGCGGCCCACAGTTCAGCGGGTGAGCCCAGGGAAGGTCCACCAGGATGAAGGACTTAAGGACCTCAAGCAAGGACACGTCCGTTCCCTGAGTGAGAGGCTGATGCAGCTGTCCTTGGCCACCAGTGGTGTCAAGGCGCACGCGCCTGTCACGAGCGCACCACTCTCCCCTCTCTCTCCACTTTCTCCTCAGCAGTCGAGCGACCCTTATAAAAATTCTGGCTCCAATGAGTTCTACAAGAACTCTGTGCAGCCCCCGTCCCAGCCCAGCATGAAAGGGATGGAGCAGAGGGGTCCTCCTCCGGAGTATCCTTACAAAAATGTGTCCACCCCATCTATGAACTGCAAACCTCAGGACTCGGGGCATTTCTATAGTGATCATCGCGTGAGCCAGCAGGGAAGATCCGATGGGCCCATGATGAGGTATCAGCATCCCCCTGAGTATGGGTCAGTCAGGTAAGCAAGATCTTAAAATGGCAGCCAGATAAGAAAAGAAAGTATAAAAGTCAGTCCACTGTTTTCACTCCTGAGGTAGATTATCTTTCAGCAAAGATTTCATCTCTTTTATATGAGACTGTGTATTGTGTTCAGCTGCAGACGGTGTCTGGAAGAACTGTAAGCTCTTTCATTGGCTTAGCTAGAGAGACCTGACGCCTTTTAGAGAGGAAAAAAATGCACAACCAAAAAAAAAAAAACCAAACAAAAATCAACAGACCAGCTTGATTTTTATGACAAGGGGAAGTTTAATGCAGCTCCAGAGCCTTGCAGAAGGCTTGCTTTAAAGAAAGGGGAAAAAAATGTTGTGGTGTGATTCATTCTAGAAACTTGCAGTTACTTATTGCGGTACTTAAGCTGTGCTTTAATTACATCTGTCAAGGGAAAATACTTTTTTTTTAGGTTCAAGCTGCACCTAAATGCCACATAGGAAAGAAGAAAGTGAGTGAAATCAATAATGGTGTGGGGAATAAAAATGGCCAGAGCTTCCCTTGGAGTTTTCCAGATTTTTCAGTTGGCCAGCACGTAGGAGTAGAAAGTGGTGTATGCTTTGTTCCTCATTCCAGACTTGCCTGTTTGGCTTTTGTTAATTTTCCTTGCACAATTTGAAATCCCAGTCTGCTCTGGTTCCCTCTAGATTAGAAAGTAGATTTGGCTTGAGCCAAATGCTGATGGCCACATGGGTGAAGGTGAAGTTTTATTCAGATGGATTGAAAATATGGCTCTCCTTTACCTGCTTCTTTACTGTCTCATCTCTATCCAAGGCTGGGGAGAGGGAACTTTGGTATTATGATTTTGGCCTGGCTTTGAATCTAAAAGAGTAATACAAAGGAGCAACAGGAGGGCATTGCTACAGAAGAAAATGGTGAAGTCTCTCTGCATTTGTGTTTGCACATACTGTGTTGTGTTTTGAGGGGAGTGGGAGGAAGAAACCAGTCTGTATTTGGGAACAGAGTCTGAGCTTTGGAGAATTTGAATCTGCTCAGAACCTTCTTAGTCCTATGGGGAGCTATTTTCAGAGTTTGTCTACCATTGTTTGTGATCTGAAATGACTTCAGCAGCATACAAGCCTGATGAAAAGGCTCTTTGATCTGGCTAAATAAATAATAAAGAGGCCAGGAAGAGGGGAAGTAAAGGGTTTGGGGGGGTGGTAATGATTGTCGAAGCTCATTGCAAATCTTTTTGAAAATTCAAAGGCCTCAAATCTGCACGCAGGGGAAGGAAACAGGTCCTTAGTGCTTGTGCTGCATCAGAAATGCTCCTAATATTAAATATAGTGAGTCTGAGACATTGCCTGCTTGCTGTGCAAGGGAGAGGTATTTGAAAACATGCCAACAGTCAGCTCCTCTAGACAGGGTGATTTTTGTCTGTATTGGATGGATCCTGGCTGCTTGGAAAAAAGGGGGGAGGAGGAGAAAGGTTCAGCTGGCGAGGTTTCCAGTAGGGGAAGCAACTGAAATTTGTCTTCAAAGCACTGGGAATCTAATGAGGTTACTTTTTAACTTAAATAGCTGTACAGAGAAGTGGTTTCCTTTGCAAGCGAATGCTGAAGCAGTAGAACAATTGCAAGACTAATCCATAAATTACAGAACAGCGTAGTGAAGGAAGGGAGCGAGTCCTCTATTCCCCTCCCTCTCCCATATTAAGAGAAACAGTCATTTAGACAAGAAACCTTCTCTGCTACCAAAGGTGCAGCTGGGCAGTGGCGTGAGCGTTTTAAAGGCACATGACTGTGAGGAGTGTGTTTGCCTGGCACCGGGCAGTGCGTCTTTGCAGCCTCTCTGCAGCGATAAAGTATTTTCAACCGCTGCAGCTTTCCTGGGCTGCAGCTCTGTTTATCAGGATTAATTGGGATTGGTAAACGTGTGCATTTTTTGAACTGCAAGTCAAGGAAACAAAGCCCCTTCTTTCTGCTGGCGAAGCCACACCCTTTTCTGCGGGTTTTCCCCTCATTGTTCAGGGGAATCTGAGGGTGACCTAACGATGCAGTTAAATAAAACCCGTTGAGCAAGATAAACATTGGGGAATTCACAACATTCTCATGCTTCGCCCTCCTGCTCTGGGAAAGGAATGGGCTGTGTGGTAAGTTTAAATCAGTCTGCAAACAGTTTGCCTCACCTGCTCCTGGGCGGTGTAAGTTTGGGAACACGTATGTGTTCATAGCAATGTTGGTTTAATGTAAATACTGGGCATGCCAGGGGCATCTGCGCTGCTATTTGGAAATCGTAAAGTTGAGAAGAGGACTGGCTGCATGCAAAGCTCCAGAATCCCATTCTCTCCTTAATATCTCCATTGTACCTCAGCACTGGTGATGCCACGAACGTTCAGGTCTAAGAGGAGCCCTGGCCTCTGCGTGCTGCGGTCGTGTCCCCTGTGGCAGAACTGGGGCGAAGGGGCTGGTTGGATTCAGCCTTGTGCACAGAGGAGCCTTGTTGCCTCCAATTCCAGCGCCATCCCCTGCCCAAGTGACCGAGTGCTGCTGGGATTAATCCTGCTGACTGCACAGAAACTTTTTAAGAGTTTGTCCCATAATTAGTAAATCCTTTCTGTGTCCCACGTTCCCCTGAGCAGCATCAAAGCGGGGATAATCAGGTACAGCGTGGAGGCAGAACAAAACCACATCAGTTTGATTTCAGCCGCCTGGCTGAGCGGAGCCTGCTCCCTCCTGCACTCTGTGTCCTGGCTCACAGGGAGGGCTGGAGGCAGTGGGGACCCGTGATGGCTTGAGCCTGACATAGCGGGAGAAGCTGGGAAGGCAGAAATGGTTTTTAACAAGCCAGAGACCTTTCCTGATCTCTTCATTTTTCTGCCCTCCCCGCTTTGCTCCTCTGCGTGTAGATCTTCTGCATGGCTTGGTTCCTGCAATCCTGGCAGCCTCGGCACTGCTGTTGGCTGGGTTTGCTTGCACAGCCATATCTCTATCTTTGTGACTTAAAAGCTAATGTGACCCTTGTAGTTGTAGAGCCATAAATCCACAGTTGTACTTGGCCCGCGTGGCGTGTTTCTCCGATGTTTGCCAGGGACTGTAAAGGAAGCGGAGATTCTTGTGTCATAGCATTCAAAATGAAGTGGCCCTTAAAGTTCTTTTCTCAAGTTTAAACATTTCTAGGAATTATTGCAGGTTTGTTTTCAGTGTTTGAGGTGTTTATGACAGCAAGGCAAATTGGAAGATACTGAGAAATCTTGTTTTTCAAGTATTTCAAGAGTCTGTCTGCGTTTTTGCGTGATATAATTGCAATTACTGCTGCAGGTTACCTGGGGACAGTTTCTCTCATGGAGAAAAGTTTCTGTTACTTTTCTATCAACAATTCTCTTAGGTGACCCCAGGAGTGATTTGTACCTTAAGATTTAGGATTCTGACTTAAAAATCTCAGGCAGTACCGTTGGGTTCATCTGCCTTCCTAAATATACTCCACAATTCTCACATTAATCTGGGGGGTCTCAGACATGGGTATTTTGAAGTATGAGAAGTATATATGAGAAGTATACATATGTAAGTATTTTGTGAGACAAAATTGAAAGTAGTGGGGATACTAAAAAGTTCTGTAAATGTGCACGTGAAGGTTTTCATACAAGATCTTAAAAGGCTGAGACATCACTGTGGGGTTACCGGGAAATATTTTTTTTAAAACATGGCTGTATTAGCCCTGTTGGTAATCTTGCTGGGAATTTGTGTCATTTTGGAAGCTTTGAAGCTGTTGGTAATGCAATAGAACTAGGGGTTCCCAGCTCTCATGTTGTAGCTTGAACCTGTGAGATTAGTGTATTTTGAAGACGTGAGAGGCTTTGGATGTGAATGCCAAATGCTGGAAATCTTGGAAATATATCTTGTTTAGAAATACTTGGCCATGATTTCCTAGAGTTCTTCTTTACAATAGATTTTTTTAAAAAAGTTGTTATTGGGCGCGTCAGTACAAGGAGGGTCCCTTCAGGATTTAGCTGCCACTGTTGCATCTTTGACCTCCTTTCCTTTGAGTTCCTCTCTTTAGGGCTTGGGTCCTGTGGAAACAGTAAGGTTCTGATGGCAGGATGATGAGATGCATTTACTGAAATATCCAAGATTGTCAGCATCCCTATCTAAAGAGCTTATATTACCAACTCATGCAGATTGGTGGGATTAATCCTATCTGAATAGCTGCTTCAATTTGTTTTCAGAAAGAATTTTGTGGGTTCAAAATGGGAAAGGTTTGTTTTCAGCCAGGATGCAGACTGGCAACATAGCTATTTTGATCTACCCTCTGCAGGCCATCACAGATTAATTGTCACAACAAGGTTAGTCTTTAATTGATTATAAAATCAGAGGAACATGACATCATGTAAAGAGAGAGTTGGAGGAGCTGGGGAGTTTGTGAAGGTGCAAAGTTTTAACTTTGTAACCTGAGTGAGCTGAGAAAGGTGTTGGAAACCACCTGAGACAAACTAGATGACCTTGAACACATGCTGTGTTGGTTTTGCCTTATTCTTCATTGTGAGAACTGACGAATAAAAGTAATGAAATAAATGCATTAAGTGGGGCTGACCTGCCAGGAGAGGAAGAACCAAATTGCTGCTACTAAATTGAACATTCCTGAGGAAATTAATTGTACAACTGTCTTATGTGTAACCCCTGAGATCCTTGTGCCACATGTAATCATTACTGGGAAAATGCAACTCCTGAAATGATGATGCTGTTGGGGGACACAGTCACCTGAGTGGGAGGAAGGGAAGAACAGTAACTAGAGCAGTAATTATTTGTTTCTTCCCAAGTGTGAGAATGAGTAGATTTGTTTCCCCGTTAAACAACTTGAATGTCACCTTGGGGGTTTCTCTGCACCTTCTCTGCTGGAAAGCAGGGAAAATGAGATGCAGCTCCGAAATGGTGAACCCTGCCTGAGAACGTATCGACTCCTACATGCACTGGCAGCCAGATGTGAGTAATACAGACGTTTCCTCTTTGGACGGGTATGAAGAGTTGAAGCGTTCTCTCTGCACAGAACAGGAAGGATGATGCTGAGTGTTTGCACATAGGCCGAGAAGCCCGTTGTGTAACCCTTTGGCTTCCAGTTCAGGTCTACATCTGCTGCTTTTAACTGACACGTTGCTAACCCTCCTGGTGAGGTGGGAGAGCAGTTCTGGGGGCTGTTGTGAACATCGGTATCCCTGGTGTGCTCAGCACAGCCATCCCACAGGGTCCTTCCTCTCAACACGGACAACCACGGGGGTATTCTGCAGCAGCTCCAGACAGGTGGAACAGTATATGCTTTTCCAGCTGCAGGGTTCAACTGCAGCCCAGAGGATAGGAAATTTTATTAGAACAGGAGAACTGCAGAACATGCTGAACTGCCAGAGTGGGTCTGCATCAGCCTGAGTTCTGTGCTTGAGAAGGAACTGGCTACCGCTTGGAGGGGGTAGATCTCAGCTGCTAGTGTAAAGAACGTCTAGAGAAGTTAGAGATTGGATGTCATGGGAGGAAGAAGCAAAGCCTGCCCTCTGAGATCATCCAAGTATGATAAATCCATGGTTTCTAAAAAAGTTTTTTTCAGTGGTAATGTAGCAGAGCTTAAAATGGGGATCTCCAGAGTCTAGGAAACATGAGCCGGAGTTAGTTCTGTGAATAGATTCAAGCGTGTTGCAGATGTCTAGATCTGTGTTTGATATCCTCTAGACGTTACTGTTAGGAACAATGAGCATACTTACTGCGTTGGACAAAAGGCTCCTTCTGACTCTTCGGTTTGTTTTCACATCCTTTAACTGTCTGATTTGACCAGGCGTGTTGGTTGATGCTTGGGAGAGCTTGCACCACTGGTGCTGGCCTGGCAACAGGGAGCTTAGCCAATTCCTTTAACTTTGTATCCTTAATTACTGAAGAAGATTAATTGTTTTCTCTTTAAGAGATTGCATTTTTCGGGACAAAACAGAAGAGCCTATTCCAAGCAGTCCTCAGCTCAGCCATTTTATTCACAATGTGTGGAAAAAAGTTGTAAAAATAATTTTTGCCAGTGGTTGCTGATGGAATTTCTCTTAGTGTTTCTATATAAAATAGACACGAGATTACGACCATCACATACTTAGAATTGATTTTCTGGTAATCAATCTGGTAAGATTGATTTTTAAATGTTTGAATGTATATTCAAAGCCCTAAACATGAGGGGTTTCTGTGTGGAAATACCTGTGAATAGGAGCTACACAGCTCATGCCTTTATCACTTGGTTCATGCATCATCTGCTTGACTTGATGGAGTTTCTGCTCTCTGTTTTCCAGGCAGAACCCAGATGTGCAGCTGCAGTTACAACAGAGACCACCTCACCACCACAGTCCAACTTCTTCCTTGACATCTTTGGGATCTTTGACCTTGCTTCAGTCTCCACCACCATCCAGGCTGTCCCCTTCCCAGCACCAGCAACCCCTGACTCCAAGCCAGGGAGATCCTGGCATTCTGCCACGGACCCAGCAGCCTTTCTTGTCAAACCAAGTCCATCAGGGAGATCTGTACCGACTATGCCAGCCTTTCCTTGGCCCGCAGCAGCAGCAAAGCGATTCCTATTCAGTGATGTCCCGGGCTCAGCAGATACCTTCCCCATATCAGCAGATGCAAGTAGATCCTTTTGCCATAGTTTCCAGGGCCCAGCAAATGGTGGAAATCTTGTCGGAAGAGAACCGGTCTCTACGACAGGAACTGGATGGGTGTTATGAGAAGGTAGCCCGACTGCAGAAGGTGGGTGTTCTTGAATGTCAGACACTCTCCTGTGTCTGGTATCATCCATAATTGACTGATCTAATCTGCAGTTGTTACGTTGCTTGCTTAAGGGATTGATTTATCTACTTCAGAGTCTTTTATATGTAGATAGAATAATTGTATCCTGTCCCTTTGGGCAGTCCTTAACTTCATTGGAAGATAGAATCAAAGCCTTCAGTTTTATTCTGACAGCTAATTGACCATGCTCAAAAGAGCATCCTCATCAGCTGTCTCAAAGAGGCTGGCTGCTTGGCTTGCTTAATTAAAGCTAGTGTTTTTATTTCCAGGATAGCAGCAGACTTTGTTTTCCCATCAGTCTGAAAGAGTTTAGAGGCTGTGGGAAGGGTTCATCTGAGCTGACTTGAGTACGTGGTCACACAAGTAGACAGCAGGGAGCATGACTGCAAAACTGGCTGGCAGGACATAGTGCAGAAGTACTGCTGCTATGGCTACATTAGAGATATTTGGATTGCAGGGCTGAAACTAACACTTTGTCACTGGAGTCACTTAAAAAGCCCTCCCTCAGTACTGCACAACTGCCATGAAAACGTAGAAGCCTCTTTGGATCAAGCTATTTACCACCTTTGGCTTTATGGAACAAGTAGAATAGGTGATGGTAAAGCCCTTCTCCCATACATTAAAAACAGTAATAAAAAATTCCAGTGAGAGACATCGCTAATAAACATGAGGGATATTTTCATTGCAGCCTTCTAGAAATAACTTCTGGATGACCAGCAGTTTAAAGTTGCACAGCTGGTCAGCTTTGCTTTGCTTTGCAGCTGTGAAAAGGCTAATGCTGCTTGTAGCCTAGGACTTTGTGGGCCTTTCTGTGCTCTTTGCACTGAGCAGTCTCCAGGACCATAAAAATGTGTGTCTGATTAAAACACTTGTTTGAGTTCAGATGACCAGTGTGGCTTCCCACGCTGATTTATTTCCTATGTTGCCTCTTTCCAGGGACATATGTTCGTTGTGTTGTATTTTATTTGGAAGGTTCCTCATCAGGAAATGCTTTAGAGAAATGTTTGACTGCTTCCTGGTGATGAAAGAAGGATACCAATGATCTCCCCTCCACGCCCCTGTTGATCGCTTAGTATGTGCATCCATACTTCTGTAGCAATGCAAAGCTGTGCCTGGCAAGGAGAGTTAGAAGTGAATGTTCTCCTGTTCTGGGTGATCAGCTGCTTGCTGCAGCTTAAATCAAGCAGTTTTACACTGAAGGCTAGCAGGAAGGAGAAAACTTATTTTAGTACAATCGTTTGTGTGTCTGTGTTCCACCCTCCCCCCAAGTTAAGTAGATGGAATATTTTAAAATACAACTAAGATGTGGAAGTGTAGGCATAGAACATCAGGAGGTTTTGTTGCGAATTTTGGACTGTAACAATGACAAACCAGCAGAGTTCATCAGCAGTGTAGGATCTGCCACTAGCATTTTTTAGTATAGGTTGACTTTCTTGTTTTATTTTACTTAACCAACTCAGTATCACATTGGCTATTTCTTCCAATATATATCCTTTTTTTTTTTTTTTTTTTTTCCCAAACTGATACTAGTATCAAACTGTTCTGGATTTACAAAAAAAAAAAGTAGATGACATTTGCACTTCTTCAGTTCACTGTATCAGTACTCTGATTGTGTTGGGAAAGTAGAACTAGAGGCTGGAAGCAGAGTTCAGATTTTCATTCCAGCCGCTGGTATTCTTAATGAGAATCCCTCAGAAAATGAGATTCTGTCATTTCATTTGATGTGTAGCTGCATTTTGTCTCAACAAAGAAAACAAGAGAAGGCAATCTCCTTTCTGAGATTAAATGAAAAGAATTGTTAGTGATAAAATAGTGTGTGCTTGTTTTCACTTCCACTGCAGCTGGAAACAGAAATTCAGCAAGTTTCAGAGGCATACAAAAACCTGGAGAAATCATCCTCTAAGCGGGATGCCCTGGAGAAGGCCATGAGAAACAAGCTGGAAGGAGAAATTCGTAGGCTTCATGATTTCAACAGGGATCTGAGAGGTGAATTAAGTAAAACTTTTCTTCAATATTGGTTTTTTACTGTTGTCCTTACTCACCAAGCCAGTGTGTTGCCACGAGAGTCATTGCATCTGGTGACGCAATTGGATGTGACTGGATACTCGGGTATATTCAGTAGTCTGGGATTTTAAGCATTTGCTGAGAGTACGAGAAGACAGGTTTAGAAGAGTGCTGTTATCTCATTTCCAGACTGTTTCTCATTGAGAAGAAACGTGATAAGCCAAATGCCATAAACCAGATGCAGGCTTGGAATTCTCTTGTCTTATTATCCTAGACACAATTTGTACAATTTGTTCAGTTTATCCAAATGGGAAGATGCTTTGCTGACTGCCTAATCCCACACCAGGCATGTTCACTTTATTTCCTGTCCAGTGACCCCTCTGCACTGACATACAAATTGCAGAGTGTCTGTTCTTCCTGAAGGTCTTGTCATTCCTTATCAACATAGGCATCTGTTTTTTTGGATCCCCTTTCTTTTCCAAAGTGAGATGTTGTTAGTGTCTGGTTCTTGCTAAGAGGCTGAGGCAGCACAATGGCTGGCAGTGGGGAGTGATGTTGAATGGTATTTGACCTTAATGTGAGTCAAAGTTTAAACATTAGTTTGAAAGGTGAAAAACAACTGCAATTTTAGATGTGTGAAAGTGTATAATCAGTCTTGTAAAATGTAAGTTTTATTTTTTTTCCAAAAGCCAGCTGATTGTCCAACATGTCATCTTCTTTCTCTGTCTGTGGTCTCGGAGTAAGACCATGTTTTCATCCAAAATATGAGGCCATAAAGTGCCCAATGCTAGTGAGAGAAACAGTACACAAAGGCTTGCATTAAATAACTTTATTCATAATAAAACACTGCATAAATACTTCATTTTTATTTTCATAATCTGATACAAATTTCTAGTAGCCTACAGCAGCAGAACTGTTAATCTGTCCCTGGGATTTTATGTTTTTCTCTGAAGTCAGGTAATTAGACAACAGTGGTTTAATCTTTGAACTATTAAGATGTAGAGGAGGATTATAAGGGAATCTTTTAATTACGTGGGGAGATTTATTTGTGTGGGAAAAATGAGTTTATTTGGAGAGATTTTTGAAAGCATTCTTTATAAAACTTATGACACAGAAGACTGAAATATATCAGCTCTTCATACTGAATCCTATAGGGAATCTCAACATCTATATAAATAGAAAAAACAGACAAATAAATTAGGTTACAATTGTTTAAAGTAATATTTTTTTTAAATTCTATTTAATCTGTTTTGTCTCCTTAAAAATATTTTCTAAAGGACATAATTAGAAACATTTAAGAAATGAGTGGCAGCTTTTGATTTTTTTTGACTGTGTAGAACTAGAAGATCTACACCCTGAGCTTGCGAGTCTTTAATGCATGAAAGTTTTTTGATTCTTTAGCATTTCTTTTCTTGAAAAATTCTGCAGAACGCATGGAGACAGCCAACAAGCAGCTTGCGGAGAAGGAATTTGAGGGGTCTGAAGACAATCGGAAAACCATCTCTCAACTCTTTGCACAAAGTGAGTTATACAGTCATTACGGGTCATTAGGAGTGCTCTGGTCACTCTTAAAAGGATAAACATGCAGCAGATGAATGTAGGAAACTGACAGATCTGACCTACCAGGACTGAAATTGGGGCACTGGCAGTCCAAAACTGGCAGTGCAGAAAGGAGGACAAATTTAAGAATTCTTTTTCTGTCAGTATGTACAGTCTATCTGATGGTATTTGCTAGAGTTTTTGGAGCAAATGTAGTGTACAGTTGCATTGTAAAAATAGTGTTTACTCCATAATGTGTAATAGAACTTGAGCAACTATTTTCTTCCCTGAAAGCTTTGGAATTAAACCTTCCCAGACTGTCAAGAATCCTGGCATGAGTTAGGGACAGTGGGACTGGAACCCTGAAGATCTCCTATCTCTCTCCTCTTTAATTTGCTGCTGCCCTATCAGCACAAGCAGGGGGGATTAAAAATGCCTGCAGTATGCTGTGCTGCGTAAGTGTCATGAATTCTGTGTGCAGCAGTGGGTTTATCACAGGGCAAACCAAAATGACAGATGTGAAATGCTGCTTTTCCTTTGTACTAAAATGTCTCAAGGCTGATGGCAGCGAGCCAACTTTCCTTTCATTCCATACTGCGCTCCACCCTTCTGACAATGCTTACTTTTTCACAATTGTTATATAAAAAGGTAATGCAATAGAAAGTAAAGTTGCAAAATAGTGATTTTCTATGATGTAACACATGCTGCTTCTGCTCTGACAGATGTTGGTATCCCCCTCTTGTGTTGTCTTTAGCTTATTCCTTGTGTCTTACATTGCAAGCAGAAAGCTGTCAGTGTGTGAGTCCTGCTCTCCTGGTGGTAGTGGGAAGTCTGTGACTGTACTCTGGCTTTTAGGATTTCGTAGGTCTGCCCAGGGAGGTGAGAAGGCCAAAGCTGTGAAGCCTTAGGTGCCATTTCTACTTCTGGATGTATGTGGAAAGTTTAGTACTGCATTTTGTCGATCCCAGCATTTCTTGGGATGCTGTAGGCGCTTGTTGGTAAAGCAGAACTCATTTGAAGAAAAGTCTGGAATAAAACCTCCAAAAGCTTTGCTGCAAGCACTTACAGATTAACAGAGTGCTGGCACTGATTGGTACCTTCTGGTGTAATGCCACCCTACCTCATCTCTGCCCATCTTCTTCAATACGTTTTAACGTGCTGACACTGTCAGCAGCTCATTTCCTGGGTGGAGGAGAAATGGTAGTATGGGAGAGATGGGGAACTGAATAGAATAGGCTGGTATTGGCACTAGCCTTTATCCTTGTGTCTTATATCCAAGGTTAGCTCTGAATTGCAGTTGGAATTTGCTATGCAGAGCTCTGAGGTGCTGCTGGTGGAGAGGTTTCTTCTGTAACTTATGTGTGGGCTGCATCAGTTCCCTAGCAAAAGGGAATCTTTAGCTGTTCTGTGTTGCTAAAGCTTTGCTCTTGGCTCTTCTGCTGGCAGAAGGAAGGGAGTAATTGTGGTTCTGTAAATATAGTTATGCACATGCTTGCACAAATGTGCCTGTGTACTCCATATGCAGTCTGTCCTAACACCCAGAATCTAGTTCCTGTTTTTCAAGCCTTACACTCCTTGTCCTCATTCCTTTGTCGTGGGATATTACTTTCTGGAATGTAGTTTCTCTGGTGTTGTCAGTGCTGGGTGTAGATCACTGCAGGGAGTATTCTGTGGTTATGTATCCAGTGAGTATGTTAATGTTATCATTGTAGCTGGTTGGCATGAGCTGGGAATGACAGCATAGGCAGAGGACATCAGCTCTGTGTTGTGGCTTTGCTTTACACTCTTGTGTGATAATTTCATCAGTTCCAAGTTATTTTATCCTGTTGTTGGTTTTTCTGTTTTTGTTTTTTAATGAAAGCAGCTAACCTGCTCTTGAAACATAAAGCATAGGTACTCCCACTATGTTCAGCTCTTTCTGGAAAGCATTAGAAAGGGAATAGCTGCATGCATCAGTACAGGTTAGGGGCTGACCTGCTGCAAAGGAGCTCTGCAGAGAAGGACCTGGGTGTCCTAGTGAATAACAGGGTGGCCATGAGCGAGCAGTGTTCCCTGGTGGCCAAGAAGGCCAGTAGTATCCTTGGGGTGCATTAAAAAGATCATGGCCAGCAGGACAAGGAGGCGATCCCTCGTCCCCCGACCCTGCTCTGCCCTGGCAAGGCCACATCTGGAGCTCTGTGTCCAGTTCTGGGCTCCCCAGTTCATGAGAAACAGGGGACATCTAGAGAGAGTCCAGTGGAGGACCACAAAGATGAAGAGGGGCTTGGAGCGTCTCCTGTACAAGAAAAGGCTGAGACCTGGGACTGTTCAGTCTGGAGGAGAGAAGGCTGAGAGGGGATCTCAGCGCTGTTTACGTAAATATCTAATAGGCAGTAGTCAAGTGGATGGGGCCAGGCTCTTTTCAGTGGAGCCCAACAACGTGATGGGCACAGACTGGAACAGAGGAAGTTCCATGGAACGTGAGAAAATGCTTAGAGGGTGACAGCACTGGAACAGGCTGCCAGAGGGACTGGAGTCTCATTCTCTGGAAGTATTCACAACCCAGCTGGATGCTTTCTTGTGCAACCTTCTACAGGGAACCTGCTTTAGCAGGGGAGTTGGACTCAATGATCTGCAGAGGTCCCTTCCAACTCCTGTGATTCTGTGACCAGCCACTGTGCTTGGAGTGGCTTTAGAGCACTAAGCATGAACACTCAGTGCTGAGCAAAAAGCTTTGTTGAACTGCAGGTGTATTTTGAGTAGTGACAGAACAGATATGGGTGCGTAGATCCTGGCCCAGAGGGTTGTTTTTAAGGGCAGCAGAGGAGGACAAGGAGTTTTCCTTGCTTGTTCTTCTGGTGAAGCTGACTGCCAAGCGAGGTGAGTGCGTGTTGTCTCAAGAAGGTGGGCAGCTGCCCCAAGCAGAACACCTTTTTTTCACACCATGTCCACAAGCAGGAGTACAAGGTCTTCAGGCACAAAAGCTTGCCATCTACCCTCCCCAGCCTGGGATATTAAAAATACCCAGTTTGTTTTCTAGTGTTGAAAGCTCAGAGGTGAAGAGGTGCCAAGTTTTGCTAACCATCTGTATAATCAGAGCAAATTACCTAACTGTACTGAGTGATACATCTTCAATTCCTCCATGCTAGCGTTGTGGCATATTGTTACTTGAAGGTAACATGCTTGTTTTTCAGGGTTACAAATTCTTCCTTGAAAGCCACATAGTTTTTATCCCTTAAGCAATAGATTTGCATTCTGTGTCTTGTGAGAAGTTGCCCCATCTTTCCTTCAGTTCTGGAGTGAAGAACTCCTGAAAGTTGAGTAGAGAAGAGTGCCTTCTGTTGATAACTCTCACTTTATTTTGGTAGACAAAGAAACACAGCGGGAAAAGGAGAAACTGGAAATAGAACTGGCTGCTGCACGCTCCACCAATGAAGACCAGCGAAGACACATTGAGATCCGAGACCAGGCCTTGAACAATGCTCAGGCCAAGGTGGTAAAACTGGAGGAGGAGGTAAGGACGCTGGGAGAGAGAAACTGGGGTAATCTGCATTCCAGTAAAAGTGACTCTGGAAATAAGTTTATGTTGTGCAAATAATAAGGAAATCTGCTTGCTTCAAAGCTGTTTATATCGGCTTAGCTTTGTGTTGGTTAGCTAAGCCTCTGAACTGCTCACAGATAAGCCACAAATCTCTATTTTCTTGGAAGTTCTGTCATCTAAGCAGCCACGTTTCATTTTCTTTTTGTTTTAACTGATGAAAGTGGGCTGGAACTGAAATCCCAGCCCTTGCAAATTCTTGAATTTGGCAGAAATTCAGATCTGGATGGACTTCTAATTAATAGCAAATGAATGCAGCTTGTCCCCTAGCCAGGTGTTCCACTCACACCAGGTTATCATGGCGCACAGTGCAGATCACTATATGTGCCTAGCGTTTGTAATAAACTGTGCACGACATGACCTTGGTTGTTTTCTTTCCCTTTCCTCCCAGGGGGGGGTAATGCAGTTGAGCTGCTTAGCTGGACAGCTTTCACAGTAGATTCTTTTGTAGCCTTGTCCCTGTCATTCACACATGGCTCTCACTTTGCAGCCCTTCTGCGTCATACTAACTGTCCTGCCTACTCCTTTCCTCTCAAAGGCTCCATTTCCTTGTCCCAGCCTCTGCTTCCTCTACTCCTACTCTTCCTCCATAGAGAGCCCCTGGAGGAAATTTCATGACCAGGCAGACTTCCTCCGCTGCAGGTTTATTCTTTTCTTCAGTTCTGCTGTCTGTCTGCCTACTAGCACTCATGATCACACTCAGGAGTGCTGTGCTTACATCCACCTGCATCTTGCCATCTTGGAGACATTCCTCAGACCCCTCTCCTTGTCTGCTTTTCCTCTTCTCTGTTCAGGATCCCTTTGTGCCAACAGAGGAGGAATGGTCCAATACTTAGTGAGCATCTTCCTGTCGTAACTTGCCTGCTTTCATTCTCTTCCAGGTACATATGCACTCACCTTCTTAATTTTAGTCTGCTCTTCTCTAAGCTTTGTATTTGCCTCAGAGTTTTTCCCCAAACCTCCTGTTGTTTCTTTCACTGGTGTCCTTCATTTTTCCCCTGCAGTATCATTTTAATCTCTACAGCTTCGTGGAGGCCCTCCCTCAGTATCTCCTCTCCTGGAACTGCTCTGCCCATTCAGGATATGGATGCTGGGTTACCAGTCATCATGCTTTAGTTATCTTTCTCTGCCATTCTCCACCTCTTTCCTATCTCCATCACGTGAAATGTGTCCAGTTTCTCTTTTCTTTCCAGGCCCCCACACCATGGTTTATGCCATTCTGTTTCTCTTCTCCCCGTTTTATTGATAGGGTGTCTCCCAAATTTGTTTGTTCCCAATTTCAAATCACCCCATCTTCCCCACCCTAAACTAGCACTGCTTTCTCCCATACTGCTCTCAGTTTTGCTGCAAACCACTGGCATGGCCACTTCAAAAGTGTCCCATGATGGAATGCTTGCAGAGCTTAGTCCAATGCTTAGTATCAACAAACTGGGGAGCCAGCTTTTGCACAAAACAAATTGTGATAGTGAAGAAAGACGAGCAGATTCAGAGGAATGCTTAAATATCACTGGCCGCATTCAGCCTCATGCACAGCTGACAAGTGCAGTGATTTCATTAGGACGACAGCATTTCCTTGCAGACTTGCACCTTGGTGGGGACAGGGACAGGGGACAGGGGAGCATTAGGTATAGGGAAAACACATGTGAAATGGTTCTGTTTGGCTCTTTCAACTCTTCTGTCAGTTGATCCAGCGATGTGTGGAATATGCTTGCCTCTTATTCAGATTTCAGCAACTTAATGATTCTAAGAGTCTCACACATGATGAATCTACGTACCCAGGACAACTTCATGGGTTCTCTCGAACTATTCACATGCTTGGAGATGACTTGTATGGAGATGCTATAATTAGCCAGGGCCAGTATACATAGCAGTTGACTAGGTCAAACTTCTATGTAGAGTTTGAGTCTTCAGAGACAATAATAATTATATGTTTTCTTTTCAAAAGACCTATCATTTTACTAGAAAAAGTGGTTTTGGTGCTGATGCAAAGAACAGGGAAATAGGTAAGTAAATGTGGCTGGATTGCATAATAGCTTAAAAAATACCCAAACACACCTATGCTGGTATAGAGTGAAATGCCCTATTTCAGATTGCATGAGGGTTTGTGGTCATTTGCATCCGACCTTTGCTCAGATCCCAGGGTGTGCAGGAAGTGCCACCCTTCCTGTTGTAGATGAATATGGAAGTGTCTCAGTGAGGGAGCAGGAATTAACTCTGCTTTTTCCTAGAGGGGAGGGAGAATAAAGGAAAAAGAAGGGATGAAGAGTCACTTTTGCAGATTTTCCAAATCACTTTTTAATGAAATACTTAGGATTAGAAAGCATTTGTTGCCTCATTAGCTTTAAATTGTGGGAACTTCTGAAATCCCTGACCTGTATGGTAACTTGCCGACAGACAGCCAAGCAAGCAGTTTGGTCTCAGGACACCATTCACAAGGGAGTCTGAATGTCAGCCTGAGTCAATGGTGTTCAGTGACGAAGATATATAAACAATTTGTCAATTATTTCTTCTGTTCCTGCCAGCCTCATCTGGGCTGCTAGTCCCTGTAATTGTCAGGAATTTCCAAACTAGTCCTGCAGAAGAGGGCAGAGTTTCTTACGCTAAGGTTTGGCAGCCACTCTGGCTCAAGGCCTGAGGGGAGTGTGCATATTTCAGTTGCATCCTGTAATGCAAGTTTTCAGCTTTTTTTCCCTTCCGTTTTGACTTCCTATTGAGCAGAGTTACCCTGCCTTGTATTCACCAGAACCTTTATGAAAAGAATATTTTATTTCTGTTGTAATGAGACCTATAAGCCATGTATCACAATGACTGAATTTGCGTTGGTATTCGAACTTATGTGTTCCATTTAAAAGCCTTTGCCTGAATTGTGGATTTGAGCAAAACCACCCATATGTAAAACGTATGTACTTTTCTTTGGAAGTTTTATGCACACTGGATTCTTAGCATTCAAATTAGAGAGTAGGAAGAGATAAAGGAGTGGTAAAAGCAATGGAGAAAGGAAATATCTTGGAGATACTTTGGAAGCAAAAGTAGATATTCAGAGTATTTCCCATATCTATTAGCAACGGTAAAATGACTCGTCAAATTTAGAATGATCTGCCATTAAAATTAGATAGTGTGGAATTTATTTTTGCCAAGTGCTAAAAAGGGTGAGTGGTCATGGGTATTTAAAATATACTTAAATATGCCTCTAGACAGGCTTGTGAAGTATGTATATGTTATATATGTCATTTTTAAACTTTACTACTTCTCTTCTGTACATAAAAATACCCAGTAATTAACCCTTGTGTTCACATCTCTATTTTCATTCTTCCCTTTAATAGATGTTGCACAGTAATGCTTAAGTCAGCAGCTTATTAAAATTATTGCTAGTGAAGTATGTCTGTTGCTTTTTTTAAATCAGAACTTCAGATTATTTCCATTACATGCAAGAACTTTGAGATAAATCGAATATATGTGAGGTAGAATGCTTGTTGGCTTAAAAACGTATGTCACGGAAATGGCTGGTAATCTGCAGCTAATGCAGCTAAAATATCTCACTTTGGAGCACAGGTTGCCACGATGGTCTCAATTCTGATTTGAATGGTTGCAGTGTGCAGCAGATGTGTAGCTGGGGGGTGGTCAGAGATGGCCCATGTCTGTCAAATTGTCATATTACCATGCTTTAACCAGCATCTGCTAGCACACACCTTGAGAGGCAAGCAGAGCAGATGGTTCAGCTTTGCTCTGGGCCAAAGGCAGAAGGGACTGTCCTGACCAGCCTGAGGCTCTGGGTAAGGGCTGCCTTGTTGTGAGTCCTTGCCAGGCTGATAGTACCAGGGAGTTTGGTGCAAAATACTTGGCCTGCTAGATATCGGGAGTTCAACTGCTACTACTTTTACACCTTTAAAAAAAAAAAAAAAAAAAAAAAGGGAATTTCAGAGCTTTTATTGAACTGTCATTTCTATTCACCCTGGTTGATTTGTACCGTGGAAGACAACAGTTCAACTTAGCAAAATTATTTTATTTTTATTTTTGTGCTTTGACTTGAACTCCCTCACTTCACTACTTCACAAAGCCACCATTTTAATGAGTGCTTTAAGGAGACAGTTTTGAAAAATAGTGACTACAACCAAGAAGATATTTATATCTATTCTTTGCTATCCTCATGCCTATACCTTGCAATAGAAAAAACTCGACATTCTCTTTCATGATTGCAGATAAGGGCTAGAGGAAGGGAAGAAGCTTGAATGAAATATCTTTTCTCCAAAAGGCTTGTATTTAGAGACTATGAGATCTTTCAGCCATCAGAGTTCAACATAAAACAGATATCAGAGCTAAGATACTATATTCATTTCCCACTCAGCTGTTGTGAGGAGGAATTGTGCACTGTGTCTGATAACACTGGGGGTTCTGTTTGAGAGGAGACATAGAAAGATCCATTCCAAATGACAGCTATTGTACTTCATATACTATATCTGAGATACTTTCAGAACAGAACTGTGGCTTGTAGGGAAGTAACCCATAGGAAAGTTTGTGTGCTTGAAGGTTTGTCTTTTTTTTTTTTTTTCTTTTTTTTTTTTCCCCTAATCACTTCTGGGTCTATAAAAAGATATTCCAGGCTTTGTAACCACTCCTTTCAGGACAGAGTTGCTTTCAAAGGGAACAACTTTTTGGATGTCGTCTTGTGGATGAGTAGGGTAGTCAGGAGAGAAAACTCCCCTTCTTCCCTGTAACTACTGTGTGTATCTAATGACCTGTAACTAATGACCTGTAAATGATTCTTGTAACGACGCAGAACTGGCTTTTTATTGCTGTGTCTCTACCTCCCATATTCTGCCTGTTAGTAATTTTCCAGAGGTGGCTGTGAGAGTTCTAACTTCTTTTAACACAAATGAATGGAGAGACAACGTTATGACATTCCCATGCAACAAACATTGCTCCCCAGTAAGAGGATAGTGTTACTAAATTGCTTCAGCATGCATTCTTGCTGAAGCCAGTGGCGCCTTATTGGGCCTGAATTCAAACACTGAGGGTTCAAAGGCATCCTAGAGGAATATATTCCAACTGCAGGAGGGAGAGGTGGTTTAAACATGCTTGTTGTCCTTTTTCTTTACTACATTTCTGCCATAGCAGGCAAATTCTTGTGGGGAAACACATTTTCAGCTGCATATGAATGGATTCAGCTTTAGGATAAGTCCAGAATGTAATGAAAACACCCTGAATATATTAAACAAAGGACTTTGAAGACATCAGAAGTAGTGGGTGGGAGATGAGCAGATGCTGGCAAGTGTTACCAATTTGGTGAAATAGGAGCTGTCCAAGATGAAGAAGAGGGGTTTGTCAGAGTGCCTGGGAGGCTTTCTGAATCATTGCTAGCTATACAGGAAGTCTTCTCTTCTTCCTCAGAAAAGCTCTGTGCTCAGTAACGCATCTGGAAGTGGTGAATCTCTCTGCAAAAGAAGTTCCTTTCTTCCCTCTCACCTGCTCTGCCCGGGAGCACATTTGTCCTGCAGAGGCAGCTCCAGTCTGGAGGATGTTACAGCCTCTACCTCCCTTGCATCCAGTGACTTGCAGTGAAAATTGCTCATCCCTGCATACTCCCGCTCCATGCACTGTGCACATGAAACCTCCATGCCTTCTTCGGAGCCTTTTCTTCTGCAAGGACCGGGATCCCTAGCAGCGATGGTGTGTTTTGCTGAAGATTTTGCTGAGAAGTCTACCTTCAGTGAAGGAGAACAGGGTTTGTTGGACTACTAGAATGTTAATCCCTTTTCAGCTGGACAGTTAGAGTAATAATTGTCCAATTCTGATAGGAGCACTTTGTCCTTGACCGTTGTTTTTAGACCATGCGAATGCTCTCTGCAGCAGAGAAATCTTCGCGTTGTCTTCTGCCAGGCATTACATCATCTTAAGAAATCTTTTCTTCGGCAGAAAGATTCTTATGACAAGTTTCAGTTTTCTAGGTTTAGTGAATACATTTGTTTAATCATTTCATTCCTGTATGTTTATAGTGGTTGATTCGTTTTCCATTGCTGGAAGCCCCGCAGTTCAGGGATACTGGTGTGCAGACATTTTCAGACTGTAAATCTTTCTGACTAACTTGGAGACAGCTTGCTGTTCAGGTCAGCCAGACTCAGAGCAACGAAGCCTTTGAATCCCAGGTGTATCCTGCTTCTCCCAGCTGCCTCTAAACTGCACAGAGCAATCTTGATAAGGAAAAGGGGAAATTAAATGAAAACAGAAATGCTTGATCAGGATGCCAGGGAATCTTTCTAGGGATATTCCCTGCATCAATTCATGCTTTTGCAAACTATAGACTTGTGCAGCATCCTTGTCCTTGCCTTCTTTATTTTTCTCATCCTCAGTTTCTTGAACATCACAGTGGATGTGAACTGGAGAGTGACTGCTCTTGTTCTAAATGATTTAATTAGAAAATCTTGTTGATAAAGCTTGGCCTCCGATACCTCACTAAGATGTTTTCTAAAATAGTCACAGACTGACCACGAGAAGTTATCTGCACTAATAGACTAGTGCCATATGCTGTAGGAAACGTTGGGAAGGAATGTAGTCACGCCAAAGTGCTCTGCTTTGCTTCCAGACATGCACCGAGGTTATTTGAGATCGTACGGTCTTCCAGAGGTGTTATAATAAAGATATTATTATAAATAAAATGCTCTGTGTTTTCACAGCACCCTTCAAGGCAAAATAGTTACAATACATTATGTGTGCATGAGCTTGCTTCTTAGTTAAATGTGGTACCATCAAAAGGAAAATTACTATCTTGTCAAATTTGTTTAAAATTATAGATGGAAGGGTGTGACTGCATCCTTGTAAAGCTTCAGGAATGAACTCTTATCTAGAGCACGTGTTCACTGCAAGGTCTGTTGCAGAGGAAAGAATTCCAGCGTCCTTTGATGCCATCTCCCCTGTGGTAGATGTTACCGTGGCCCTTGGCACAGAGCAGCCAGTTTGGGTTCTTTGCTGTGTGAGTGAGGGTGGGGAATCCTTGGCAGCTGACCAGGAACAAGCCTCAGCGTGCTGGCTTTTCTCCTTCCTCCCATCTCTCTTATGTCTGCAGCACACTGGCAATAGGAAATTCTGTTTCCAATTCCTGTCTTAGGAAAACACGATCATACTGTCAATTTATGGTAATGAAATCCCTCTGTGCTTGGAAGAATTATTTCTGGTCATTTTTACATCAAGAGAACAGATAAAGTCAGAGTTAATTCTTTGTTCAAAAAAAATACACGCAAAAACCCTAAGTTTTCTCATGTTCATAATTTCTATTGATGCAGGAAGTTAAAGTGCATTTTGTGAAGGGAAATAAAAAGGCTGTATGAAAAGCCACGAAACAAGCTGTGCCTGTACTTTAGGTCTGGTGCATGAGTTAGGCATGTGCAGGCAGTGCAATTAAGTTGGGCAACAGCTTGTGTTGCAATGTTTCACCTGCAGGTTCGGCTGATGGGAGCACTTACAAAGTGAACGTTTCAGCGGAATTTCTGTGTCCTCATTCTTTTTTGGCTGGGTGCTTGCTATTCTTTGAATGCTTGCCAAAAGCTAATCCACCTATATATGTTCTCAGGTTCATTAATTATGAAACTAGTAAAATGGTATTGTTGGCTACCTTTTGCAAAGCGTACTTACGCTGTGTTAGAAGACTGAACAGAGTTGTAAGCACTCTGTGGTAGATAGTGAGAAACCAAAGATCTGTCCTTCCCCCTCGCCCTTAATTCTGTGCACAGAGGAGTGGCAGAGATCATGTTTTCACTTACTGTTCTGCTTGATGCACAGTTTTTCTCTGCTGATTGGGTCATTTCTTACTCTTCTGCAGGTAAGCAGGCTCCCATGTGATGCCAAGACGCTGGGCACTCGCCATGTCCTGGTGTGCTGCAGACTCACGGGTTATCATTTCTGCCTAGTTACATAACTACTTGGAGCTACTGTTAATCAGACTGTAACACTGGTGTACTTATTGGAGTTGTAAATCAGTCTTATTAAGCGCTAAGACCTGGAATAAAAAGATCCATTAAATGTAACACTTTCATTGATTTTGCAGAGCAGCAGTTGACTATTTAGTTGTTTTAAAATGTTTTTGTCCCTCCCATCCCAAACGAGTTTGAAATCTTGAGCAATCAAAGCATAAAAATACCTTTCTACTGTACATGCACTGGTGGGAAGGCCTTTGGCTGGATTACTCACTCATTACTGTAACTTTTATTATAAAATAGCTGTTTGGGGAAAATCCTCTAGGGCAGCAGCATTCATGCTGTGAGGTTAGGTGCCTGCTGACTTTAGGAAGAGAAGAAAGGGATACCATGTCTGGGAATAATAATGTTTGGAGACTTCTCTCTCCGCAGTCTCTGGGTTGCCTCAAGGAACAGGAGTATGAAAAGGGAAGATTTTGAAGAAACACGTGATAAGACCTTTCCGGAGGGAAGGCACGATGTAAGAACGACTCATTTCATTCTGATCAAAGCCCCACGAGCCTGGTATCCTGTTTGCACCATAACTTTCAGCAGATTCCTAGGGAACACATAAATAGGACTAACAAATGGTACTTTCCCAGAATACTTTCCACTTCCAAGAAGGACTTCCTGAGCTCAAAGTAGTGTTCTTTAATATCTCTCAATGGACTTTTCTTCCATGAGGCTGTAGAGCAGCCTTTGAAGCTGCGTAAGAGAATCTGTTTTGTGCTGTGGTGCTTCGCTGGGCTTTGGTTCTGTCTGTTGGGAAAAGTTGCCTTCTTCCTACTACTTTGTATTTCAGAGTTTATGACATTCACAGCTAAAAAAATGGTGCCCTGGGTTTGCTGCGGAAGGTCGGCTAATTGCAATTATTATAATAATTTCCGTAGCAGAAAACTATGTCCCTAAGTGTGCAGTATTCGGTCTGTTGGAACAGGGTTAGGCCTGGGGTTGATTCTGTTTTTTATTCATATTTCATTCACATTTTGGTTCAATTCTGTTCTGCGTGACCTGTGAATTGACCTTGCTAAGATGATTCCTGGGGGATTCAGCATGGAAGTTTTCGTTGTTGTGGTGAGGTAGGATGGCAGTTGTTTGCAGGATGGGCAGTGGAGAGCAGTGGCTGGAGTGGAGCAGGCCCCCTCAGCTGACCGCAGGCCAAGATGATAGGTGAATGCCCGGACTGCCAGCATAAGCCAGGCTGCCTCTAGTATGTGCTTTCATCTTGCCCACTATTCTAGCGTTGAGGGGCTGGAATAAGATACCACCAGTAGCTTTCAATGTTGCACCGAAAAAGCTGTTCTCAACTTGTAGGTGTCCTGGTATCGGTGTTCCAGATCATGACATCCCATGGCAGGCTGTTGGGTGCAGAGGCACAGTGCACTGTGGAGCTGTGTTTCCTGTTTCTCATGAGTTCTGACTCTCCAAGAGAAAGATGCACTGGGATGTGCTGCATTTCCCAGGAGCCTCCACATGATTTCCAATTCTGGGTGATGGGGGAAGAGCTCTCTTGTCTTTTCTGGGAGGTGGGCCGTGGAGGGCCTGCTGATGAAGACTCAGACTGATTCTCTCTCCTCTGCTTTTATTTTTGGTTTGTTTTGATTTATTACACTTAATTATTCTGTATTATCTTGCATTCCTTTTAGTAAATCAGTTGTTTCTATCTCAGTTGGGTTTTTTCCCTCTTCCTTTTCCCCCTTTCTCTCTAAGGGAGGGAGAGATGTCACGTGATTAACTCTTCAAACCACAGCAGCAGGCCAGCTCTAATTGCTGTCTTTGCTACAGGTACCTCAATAACATGCACCAAGTCACTGAAATGCCTTTGTCATCAATCCAGGTGCCCTTTCCAGCCTGTTAATGCTCTCAGTCTTTCACAGTAGATCCATACCTCAGTTTCCCCGTCACTACCATGGGGAAGCTGAGGACAAGAAGAAGAAACAAACCTAACAGGAAGGTGGAGATGGGAAGGACTTGTAACATCAGACTTGTTTGGAGTCCAGGGCACCCTGACAGCAGTAATGCAGACGTGTTCCTTCTGGCTGGCAATGCTGTGTTCTGCAAGGCATACAGAGCCAAAAGTTCCCCTTATTTAACTCATGTTGTATTTTTTTTTTTCCTTTTGTTTCAGCTCAAAAAGAAGCAGGTCTATGTTGAGAAAGTGGAGAAGATGCAACAGGCCTTGGTTCAGCTGCAGGCAGCATGTGAGAAACGGGAACAGCTGGAGCATAGGCTGCGGACCCGGCTAGAGCGAGAGCTGGAATCTCTCCGGATGCAGCAGGTATCCTGTCTTTCTCTGGGCACTGGCTAGGTTTCTTGTAGGATTTGACACTACAACATGTGCAAAAGAAAGGCAGTGATTTTTTCCATCTTGTAAAATCAGCAACTTTTTTCTTTTGGGAACTATTATGTTGACCTCTGTTTTGACTTGATTTACTTATTCCTTTCTAACCAGAAAATTTAGATAAAAGAGCAGCAGTCCGTGCATCCTGTGATAAGAGAGCCATATAGCTAGATGATGTTCTAATTTTAGGTAACCTGGTTATATAAATTCTTGTATTATTTTTAAAATATTCTTTACAGTTTGAAATTTTAAGTCAATAACAACTGGACTGAAATGAAAGACCCTTCAAAAAGCTTTTATATGAAAAAAAAAAAAATACACAAAACTGCGAAAACCGCAAAACCAATTCTGTAAATGCAGTTGTTGGAAACAGGAGCTTCATGTAAAATATGTTCTTGTAGTGTGGGTCTTTTTCAGTGGGGGAAAAAAATGGATGAGAAATAGATTGTACAGAGGTGTTGTAAAATGGGTGGGAGGTTTTAGTTTTATTTCAGTTTGCATCCAATGTAGGCCTGCATCATATTTACTTACTTTTAACTGACAGTTCACCTATATTCTAATCCATGTTTAGTTTCGGGTTAAATTTGGTCCTCAATTGCCACATCTGTGTAGGAACAGATATTTACATAACAATTATATTTTTGTTGTGCTTTTAGTAGGAGTTAACATAATTTGGTAAATTTTCTTCCATGTTACCTTTGGAAGATGATGTAATCTGAATGCCCAGCTTTTGATATTGAGCCTTAGTCAAAGCAAAAAATTAACTTTCTTGTCACGGCTTATGAATTCTGAGCTGAACGTAGAACAGATTACCTGCCCAATTTGTCTTCAAGTCAAGTATCACACAAATCCCAGATAAGATTTCCATATAAAACTGTGCACTTTATCTTTGAACTTTCAGCACAGCAGATCTCCTTTTTATATTGATTTATGAGAAAAGGTTGTCTGTCTTCCAGATCTTGCGTTAGAACTAAATTATTTTTAACCACCAGCTACTTAGTCCACAGATATACAAAGATCATATTGATTTAGTATTCAAATGCTATAAAAAAATATTTGGATTTTTTTAAAACTCTGATAAATCTTTTACACTAGTTAGTGTTTTGCTGGAATGCTGTTGGAAGTAAGTCTGAGTTACTTTAGGCAGTATGGACAGGCTAGAGACATCAGACCTGAGTAGCATATCCAGCTCCCTGATATGCTCTTGTGGCTTTGCATGTGGGACGAGGCCTTAAGGAGTATTTTCCATCTCAGATACCCACTTGTTAGTATTGACCAGCTCTGGAGTAGCACAAGGAAGCGCTCCACCACAAGCGCTGTGACTTAAGCTGTCTTTCTTGGGAGCAGTTCTTGGTATTTTATGGCTTTTGAGCTTCAACATGTGGATATAGGAGGAGCCTGGCTTGCATTATATGAGCTTGTTTCCAGGTTTGGGCATAGGGAGGCTGCACTGCCCCACAGGTATATTATGTCAGACTCTAAAGGAGACCATTAGATCACACAGTCTGCCTCGTATGGCGTAGCCATGAAAGTTCACTTTGGGGGGGTTCTTGCACCAGCCCCTGCCCCTCAGAGAAAAGCAGACCAACCAACCCTGAGTCTAACATGTACATCCTGAAACTTCTCTTTGCTTTGCTTTTCAAAATCAGCGTCAGGGTACATCTCAGGCTGCCAATGTCTCTGAGTACAATGCCACGGCACTTATGGAACTCCTGCGCGAGAAGGAAGAAAGGATTCTTGCTCTGGAAGCTGACATGACCAAGTGGGAACAGAAATACCTGGAGGAGAGCGTGATGAGACAGTTTGCTTTAGATGCAGCTGCAACTGTGGCTGCTCAGAGGTAAATTAAACTATTCATAGTACAGGGGTTATTTTCTTTTTCCTGTTGGATGTCATATTTTCCACAAAACAGTGTTGTCACATCACCCTCCCACAATACCTCTCCTTGTGGTCTGCACATCTTCTCAAACTTCTGCGTACAAGTGGAGCTTGGCTGCTTTTCCTGGGAGCTGTGTGACTGTTAACTATAAGAAACTTTTTTGCAAGAGAAGGTTGCCCCACATGCAAGAGCTATTTTCCAGACTAAAGTTCTCCTAAGCCATTCCTAGAAGCTGTTAGATGTGTGAGGAGGGTTGTTGGGGTTGTTTTTTTCTTTTTTCTTTTTTTTCCCTTTTCAAACAGGAGTCAGTCCTTGCTGAAGTCATGTGGGATGGGGTGAGTTTGGTGATTCACATCGTTTGCCCTGAATGGCTTGCTTGTTCTCCAGAATGTTTTTGCAAATTACTTTGTGGTATTGTCCTCAACATGGTTACTAACCAGAAACATCTACTAGGAAATTCTGCTCGAAACATTCTGCTGTGTGTGGAGAGTAGTTCTTGTGGGAGTGGGAAGGGAAGGGTGTCTGAAATTGGGTAACAAGCTCACATTCCAATGCAGCTGTATAGAAGCAGTTATTATGGTTATAAATAGGCCCAAGTCTTCAGCTAGCTGGTAAACAAATGCTGTTATTGGAGAGCAACTCTTTAACTTCAGGTAGTGCTTACATGTAATTTCATTGATCACTAGTTTCTATTTCTTAACAGCAGATTTTATTTTAGATTGTTTCACGAACAAGATTCAAATAGGGATGTTATCGCAGCTGGCTTCCTAGCACGTAATATCATACTGAAATTACAGGGGGAAAGTTGCAGATCTGCTGTGTTAGCATTTAAAGACTTTCCTTGCTCCCCAAGCAGGCTGTTATTTTGGGGTATTGATGTTTCTTGTGAACTGTTTTCTGCTTCCCTAGAGATTCTCTAATGGCTTTTGATACTGCTTGACCCTAGAGGCTATGTTATATTTTCAGCATGCACTGATAAATAGGGGGTCTGGTCTATTGTTTATCGTGGAGTGAGAGGGGATGTGTTAGGACTGTTCAGGTTTTGTTAAATGAACAAAGAATGCTTTCCAGTCAGGAAAGAGCAAACCTCTACTTTTCCGTTTCCTTCTAGCTCCTTCTCCCTTAAAATAAACTGTTCCATCAGTACTGCTGCCAGTTTACATGCTGTTTATTATAGCCTTCTCAAAAACAGGCTGTAAGGGATTTCACTAATTTCAATCATAACCTCATCTACACTGCACACAAATTTGCTTTCCTTTTTCTTTGGTGGTGGAAAATAGCATCCCTTAGGAAGACGGGGTTGCAGGAAGGATGCTTTACAGCACAGGCAGGAACCTGGGTCAAGTTAGGGTTCTTTGATGAGTGACCTTCCTATGCCCTTCAGCTGTTGTGTTGCTGTTCCTGATCTGAACTTTTGCAGGGTTAAATGTACATTTACCAGACAGTTCTTAGGGCTGCTGGGTCTAAGAGAGCAAGTTTCTTATTACAGTGAATTGCAGCTATTGATAACTTCAGCTAATTTTTTAATTATTACTATGTTAACACATAGCTATGTCAGTAACGTGCTCCTAAGCGTTAGGAATCATACAGTGGTATAGAGCATAGTACAGTGACTTCATTCTGACTGTACAGCAACAAGTAGGATGACATATTATGTTTTGGTTAATCGAATGAACAACCATTACAGTGTTAACATCGGGCACTACATGGAATTGATCTTAAACTGTTTTCAGCCCACTCAAGTTTTTTGGATCAAGTTGCTTAGAATTGCTTAAGAAACTTCAATGCCTAGTTCCCATTGATACTTAGATACCCACTTCTTGGAAGAGAAGGGGAAAAAACCTTGCATCTGAAGCAAAGTTTGTACTTTTTCAGTGGAAGAAAAGTGCCTAATATTCTATATTGTCTTTTCCCGTTCCTCTCCTTGGATTTGCCCCGTCAATCTGTTTAAGTTAGCACAGTGAATCAGTTAGATTGTAGACTGGCCTGAGATAGACAGCAAGTTGACTGTTGTTAGTATTATTTGCATATCCTTCTTTCATTAGGACTAGGAGTGGGATTTTCAAAAGACACTGAACCAGCCTAAACTCAGAAACAGTAGTTCTTGTTTGTTACTTTTGAGCAATCGTTTAGCACTGCTAGGAGGAAAACAGCATGATTAGCTTGCCCTTCATCTGCTCTACTGTTTGTTTCCAGGGACACAACAGTGATCAGCCACTCACCTAACCCTAGCTATGACACCTCGCTGGAAGCTCGCATTCAGAAGGAGGAGGAAGAGATCCTGCTTGCCAACAGAAGGTGTCTAGACATGGAGGGAAGGTAAAATGCAGTTTGTTCCTATTTGGCTACTTTAGGGCAGGGATTCTAAATAAATTACTCAGGCAGATGCCTCAGAACCAGAAATTCACATCTCTTCACCAATTACAACAATGTAGAATGCCAGATGTTGGCCAAGGAAGTAACTGCACAGCAATCCAAAATCTGTATTTAGATTTTGTGTCTAGTTTATTCCTCTCTCTTCAGGGCATCTTCATCAGACCCCAAGTTCGAGCCACTTCTTTATTGTTTAACAGAGCTGTTTTTCCCCAGGGTTTTTCCACTGCAGGCTCCCCAGACTTTGTGAATATTCTTTTTTTTTTTTCTTTCTGTTGGCCTCGTGTCCCACCCATAACTCTCAGCCTTGCTTCAGAGCTTCTCCCATGCCTGTTTAGAGCAGTTTCCAGTAGCCAGAGGTGAGGGAGTGTCTCAGTGAAGCTTTCTGTGTACATGTACAGGAGGCCTCATACACTATGCCATGGAGGGTCAGCAGCCAGTATTTAGGGTGTCCTCTCCATGCTTCCCTGAATGCCCAGAGGAGTTCTACTCACAGCTGTGGGGTGCTGAGACCTCAGTCCAAAGTGATGGAAGTTCAAGCACATTGTTGTCCTTTGTTCTTCTCAAAAAGGATCAAGACTCTGCACGCTCAGATCATAGAGAAGGATGCCATGATCAAAGTCCTGCAGCAGCGCTCCCGGAAGGAGCCTGGTAAAACAGACCAGCTCTCCTCCATGAGGCCTGCCAAGTCACTGATGTCAATCTCGAATGCTGGCTCGGGCTTGCTGTCCCACTCATCCACACTGAGCAGCACTCCCATCCTGGAAGAGAAGAGGGAGGACAAGAGCTGGAAAGGCAGCCTAGGTAATTTTTAAATAATGGTGACAATTAAGGTACGCCAGTCACTGCCTATAGGGGAGGCAGGAACAGCAGAAGGTAGATTGTCTGACAGATTGACTGGCTTAGCATGCAGGAAAACTGCCTGCAAGCAGAATGGAACACACTTGCAGCAGCTGCTTGCTTTAATCATTTTTGGGGAAGTGGTGACTTCTGATGTCCAGGCTCAGTCATGAAAATTTTTCAGCCTTAATTCCCACTTGGTTTGGTACCTGATATAAGCAGTATTTAAGATCTGGTTTTCAGAGTTCCCAGGCACTTGCTTTCAGCTGGGCTGTTACAGCTGTCTGAAGGTGTAAAGTCTCCTTCAGCCAGCACAGATACAAATCAGGATTGCTGTCCTGTAGAGTTGTGCCTGCGCTAACATGACTTCTGTCTGGAATGGCTCGGCACTATTGTTTGGAGAAAGGAAATCATATCAAAGGGAATCTTAGATGCTGTTTTTCTTTCTGGAAAGAAGTTAGACCCACAAGTCTTCCCTAAGTTTCTGATAAGTAAATGAAAATCTCTTGCAGCCGATTTCAGGGCGTGCAGATTTATCCATCCGCAACTGAGCAACTGCTCAGAGTCAGGGAATTAAGATGGTAGTGCCAGCTCCCTTATCTTTGCATGTAGCAACATGAGAACACTGCTACTCTTCAGGTACTTCAGCACCAAGTGGTGAAAGGTGCTATGGAAAGGTAAATTAGAGCTGACAGCTAAAGTGCAGATCCTAGAGCAAGTACTACAGAGAGGGGCAGAACTGATTCCAGTTAGTTTTTTGAGATTGTGAAATTTCCTTCCCTTTTTCTACAAAGGTGTTCTGCTGGGAACAGAGTATCGCTCCGAATCCATTCCCTCCACGCCCTCTCCTGTCCTTCCTTCCACCCCATTGCTGTCAGCCCACTCTAAAACAGGCAGCCGGGACTGCAGCACCCAGACTGACCGAGGGAACGAGCAAAGCAAAGCTGCACCTTCCCCTGCAGCACCCACACCAGGACGACTCCCCAGTGCCAGCCTGCCCTATAGTGCTGACAAAACAGGTAAGGAAGCTCAGCTGTTCTCCCAGAACGGCCTGTGCCACTGTCTCACTGGCTGTTCTGCTCCATGGGGAAGGCTCTGCTGTCCCTTCTTCTCTTCAGGAAAGCTGGGTTTACTTGTTGTGGGTTTCAGAGCCAAGATTGGCCCTGTTCTGAGAAATCTCAAACACGCTGAAGAAAAAAATAATGCCTTCAGAGTGGTACGATTAGCATGGACACACTGAGTAGAGAGGTACAGCATGATTTAAGAGTTGGAGCAGGTATATATGCAAGTCTCTGAAGTAAGTTGAGAGTGGTCTGTGGGCTTTTAATAGCATATGAAAATGAGCTGTAGAAACTGGCCATCAGATTTTAATGAGTTTTCAGAGCAAAGTGGACTCAGTTAAGGGGGAGACAGAAGAAGGAAGGGTAACTACCATGATAAAGCTGTCTCTTATTACACTGTCCCATTGCAGGACCAACTTCAGCAGTGGTGTAAGTAGATCACGTTGACAGTGACTATCACAGAGGCTGAATTTGCTTCCCACAGAGCTCCAAGCTGGCAAGAACTGCTCATTTTCCAGTCCACTCTGCCAAATCAATGCAGATTACACAACCTTGCTTCTTCTACTTACAGACACATTACAATTATGTTGCTCTTTATGGAAGAGTGAATTTGGCTGGTTTGCTGTGCATCTTGCATTGAGGGAAGCAGGGGAACAGGTTTTGTTTGTGGTGAAAGAGTATGCTAGCTGCATTAGTTTAAATGAAGTTTCTCCCATTTGTATATGCTGTTGTGTATCCATGAGAGATATCGAAAGGGAATTTCAGAAAATACCTTACATATTTGAAGAACACTGGTTTTTATACTAACCAATAAGTTGTTAGCTGCCTTTTGGCCAATGACAGAAGATGGCTTACAATGTTAACCTCACTTTTCTGATCCTGTGCACAGTTCATCTGTGATTGAAGTTATAGCTATGATTGTCTCTCTTGTTTTCCCTCATCACGTAGATGGGCCACTCTTCCACTCCAGTACTCTCGAAAGAAAAGCCCCTGTTCAGGCCATGGGACAGGACCTCCCAGATGGAGAGATGGTAGAATACCTCATCTGAAAGCCCGTACCGGATCTGAACTGGGATTCAATAGCAAGAATTTTTTTAAAAGACAGTTTTATTGGGAAAAAATTGTAGTACCTGAGTAATAAAAGAACACTTAGCTGTTTGCTCTTGTATATTATGTCTCAAAAGTATGGACAGGTTAATTTATAATTTGTTCTAAATTATAAAAAAAAAAAAAATAATCCACAGTGCTTGTTATTTGAAAGTATCCCCTTTATTTGTTGAATACTGGATCTGGTAATGCCTGGATAAAAATCAAGAACTTAGGTGCACTACATCTTATATTTCATATCAGTATTTTTAAAGTCTTGTCTCTTAAGCAGAAGTACCTACTCTCACAGCTGTTGGTTGTTTGTCCAATGTGAACACAGTAAGAGGGGCAGAATGGCCTTGTAGTGATGGAGCCAGGGACTTATTTGGAAGCATCACTCGATGGTTTCAGGATGCAGGTATTCTCTAGCTGAGGAGCTTTCATAAATTTGAGCTATGATCAAGGGAGTTTATCTTTTCACTCTGGGTAAGAATAGGTATTTCTCATTCATAGCCTGAAAAGATTTCCATTTTCAGTATGGTAACTTTTTTTTCCAGATTGTATTATGTCTTTAAAAAAAAAAAAGACTCCGGTGATTAATGTAACATTTCACATTTTCAGTTGCATCGAAAAATTTGCCGTAGTCTTATACGTAAGTACTTGTTCAATAATTTATACAGTGGATAGTAAGTAATATATTGCATTCATGTTTTACATAAATTAAAAAAGGACATTTTGCTGACTCAGTCCTGATCTGTTAGATCAGATTTCTGCCATTGTAATTCCATTGGCGTTAGTGGAGCTTCCCCCAGTTTACAGTAGTGCAAATGGCAAGCCCTGTTGCTTTCCAGTGTTACAACTTAACCTACTGTGTCCTTAGCAGGTTTTTCTATACTTCCCATGCCCTCCTTTGTACATCCTTTGTTCTGGGAGATAATAGATTCTTTTTTACGTAGCAAAGCCTCAGAGGTATAGGTTTAAACAAGAGCTGTGTGTAAAGTTTCAGATGGCAAATTCTGTCCTTCCAAAATATTTTTTCTTTAACTAACTGGAGAAAGCAGCTTAAATAAAGACCCAGAGGCATTATAGAAGGAAGTTACACATTCTAATTGTCAGGTTCTCAGATCCTTGGGGACTAGCAAGAATACAGCAGTGCTTTGGTTGCAGATGCTGTAGGGAAATACTAAGACCAATAGACGTAAATGTTTGAGTATTTTTGTTACTGTCTTTGCATTTTATTAAAACAGTTCAATATTAATTTCTATTAAAAACTTTTTTTTTTTACTTGAATGTTAAAATGTTTAATTAGCCAGTAGTCACAGGTCAGCAACCTGGCTAGCCTCAGCTTTCTGGACAACGTTAGAGTAGCCAGATTTTTATTTCAGATCATTTCAGTTCAGAAAAAAAGGAAAATCATCAATTAATCATCCAACAGCTAGTGAATGTCCTCAATTCCTACTTAGCTGACACTACTGATAAGGTGTCCAGTTGAAATGGCCTTACCATTCAACAGGTGTAATGTGAATGTTACCATGGAGGGGTGGGAGCTGAAGGGAAGTGCCTTCTCCCTGCTGCACAGGTAACACAGCAGTGCCTAACAGTCAGCCCTGAGTTGGGTTCTGTTTGTCTTCCCCAGTGACAGTCACTTGGAAAAGCAAGGCAAACAGTTCCCGTTGCTTCTAGCAAATCTCCTGCTTGTTAGTATTCCTCAGCCTGTACTCCTAGCCTACAGAAGTCAGTTGGCAAAATGCATATTACGTACAAAATCTAGGCGAAAGCTAAGTGGCCTGGTGTTACCAGTGATCTCTCTAGCAGGCTGCCCAGTCTCCCTTCCATCTCTGCCATGTGACATGCTTCAGAGCTGCACTTTAAGGCTTGAACTGTCTCTTCCTAAAGGGTCTACACTGCTCTGCAGCATACAGTAGACCTTTCCTAAGCGTATTCTAATAATCAGTTTGATTTAATTCTCCACCCCTTTCTAGACAAACTGCTCACAGCCTCTTTGCTCTCATTCCTTATGTTTATTTCTCTTGACTTAATTTCATCCCATTATATGAAGCAGTGCCCACTCTGATGGTTTTGAGTGATTTCTCTTCCTCCTCTGCAATTGCTGGAAATGCAAGAGAAGCTTTTCTCATTAGGCCACTATATCCATCTTTCTACCATTTCAGCATCATTTTCTGTATTATATTTTGTGGTTTGGGCTTAGACTGAACAGTTAGTGAGATGGGATGCCACTGAGGTATCTGTGAGAGGAGAGGGAAAGAGCGTTTTTCTATTCTTTTGAAGTCAGGAAAAGTGATATTCCATTTTTACAAGTGTTTCTTAGCAGTAAGAAGGAAGTTCTGCACCTGCAGGGCTCTGGACAAACAGTTCCAGCTCACTTGATCCTCATTGATTTCACAGTGTCTAGGAACATTTTGATCATTTACAGATACAATATGTTTTATAAGACTGCTTTTCCACAGTTGGTGTTGGCTGTTTGGCTGGGCTAGGTAAAATAGTTTGTTTATTCTCTGTCACTCACTGGTTTCAAACTGAACTCCAAAGTGTCCTATTTTTACAAACAAAAAATAGGATGTAAGAGCTTTCTGTGAGTGAAGAATAGACTCTGCACAGTGGCTGTCTCCTCCGAACATGGCAGCCAGGCGGTCTGTGACAGTCCAAGCCATCAGGACTGCAGTGATCTCAGTGGTTCTGTGCCAAACTGGAAGTCAGTTTGGAAGCAAATGATGCATTTTCACATTCCTCCAGCCAAGTTCTTTGCCCTGCTTTATGGTTTTGATTTCTCCCAAAAACAAAACCCCCCAAAACATTTGACAGGGAAGTTTGAGGTCATCTTCCTGTGCTGACAAACACAGCCATCAGGAATGCAGTCCTCCCCTCGAGCTTCCTCAGAGCCACCCTCACGTGAATGTAATAGCGCTGCTTTCTTTGAGGAAGATGTGTACTATAGTCCTCAGTCTCCCTGTACAGATTTTTATTTTGTTTTTAAACAGAAACCGCTTTAAGGAGACAAACTGCACACCTAGATCCTTTTTCTTTGTAGAGCTTGTTTCTAGTAGAACGTGATTTTTAACACAGTGATTGCAATGACCTTCTTTGCAAACCAAAATTCTAGACTAAGAGTTTTTCTTAAACTCGGATATTAGAAGCAGAATTGTAGCTTTTATAAAAAAATAAAAAAATAAAAAGCCACATATTCTTCTTTGTAGAGCAAAACAAGAAAATCAAGTGTAGTTACTTTCCTTTCCCTACTTACAGAATGGCCGAACTCACAAGTCCTTTCCTCGGGCAGTTCCTTTGAGATGTGATGTTCACGGAGCAGGCTGGGGTCGAGAGGCTTTTCTTCCCAGCTGGCCCAGTCTCCTTGTTAACTCTGAGCAGCTCCTTTCTGGCAGCTCCCGGTCTACAGCTGTCATTGTCTGAGGTCTGGGGGACCCCTGGGGATCTGAGCTGCTCCCCAGGAGGCTGCAGGGGGTGGCTGAGGTAAGCAAAGGCTGGCAGGGAGCTGAAATTCAGTGTGGTCTGTGCCTCTGCAGGCACGTTAGTGGCAATTGGAAGAGTGTGAGGCCCTAGCATTAGCTTTGCTTTGATTTTGAGGCTGCCTGAGAGAAGGGAACTTGCGGGGCCAGGCCAGAATCATTTCCAAGGATACCTCCTGCTCCATGAACCCGTGCTGAGTGTGCCGACTGCATCCGTGAGCCAGAACAGAGGACAGGAGCCACTGCTGGTACCCATGTGGGAATCCTGGTAACTGTGGCCAAAGGATGTGCTCTTCCATTGCTTACAAAATGGTGGCCACATGATCTGGGGCAGTGAGGATGGCAAAGCTCCAGGGTACTTGGGCATCCCCTGCCTCTGGGGCTGGCGCGGATCGGGCTGGGGTGGGGGCTGTAGGGTGGGCTTCTCTTCCATGTATTTGTATAGGAACTGTTTTTTAAAAGCTAGCATTCTTATGTCTAGAAAGTAAAAAGACATTGTAAAATGTAATTGTACTGTATTTATGAAGAAAATACATTTCTTTTCAAAAAGACCTTACCCTAAGTTTGTTTTAGAGTCTGACTTCCAACAACACTATCTTTGAGGCTTTCAGAAACATTGAAGCCCATCTGCTTTGCACTTTTGTGTCTAACTCTACTCTGAGGGCTGTGCTAAACTACTGAGGTTTAAGGAAAAGACAACCACCTTCCCTTCTAACTCAAGCAGAATCCCTGGTACTCCAAATTCTGAGGTGTTTGAATACTTGCTTTCACTCAGCATGATCTCTGCTCAGCATCAGCAGTGGTGATGCTTAGATAACTGGGCACCAGTGGGAGCAGCGTGGTGTCCGAGCTTTGCCTCTGGACAGAGCTGGAGCGTGGCTTCTGCTGCCTGCAGAGCAGGATGGATCCCCAGAGGGGGTGTTGCTCAGGACTCTGCCCTGGGATTTGGGTCTTCCAGTCACAGAGTAACAGCTCTGTGGGGGAAATGGCTTAAAGCCCGTTTTCTTTTCAGCAGACCTGCGGTCTGAACGGCCGGAAACAAGTGAGCAGTGAACTGCTTTACTCCTGAGTCCAAACCAACAAAGCACGGATTGAAATACTAAAAGTTCAACATTTCACAACTTCAGGAAATGTATCAAGATAATGATTTTAATATAAATTTATATTGAAGTGACTTTTGGGGATTATTTTCCCTCTTTATTTAAATTGAGCTTATTTTGTAATTTCTGAATGAGCTGTCTTGTAATTCAGCTGTTGAAACAGTCCTGAAGTCTTTGAAGATAATGGCAGCTCTAATTCTAAGAAAGAAAAAGTTTAATTATATATAGATACTTTATAAGTGTCTGTCATTATGTTTGTAGCTAGCTATAAAAGCATTTTGTGTGTTTTTAATGAACGGATCCTGTGTTTTCAATTTTTTTCCATTGATCAGCTTGTTTTATGATTGATTTTCTAAATATGAAGGCCTTATTGATCATAAAATGAACATAATCACCTCATCTAGTTCTTGCTGCCACATGGCATCTGTCTTCATGTTTTCACCCGATAGGAGATTTTGCAAGATAAAGTAATCGTTCATTCCAGTCTCTTCCTTCAACCGTCACTGTTGGATTTCTCTCTGAGCAGTCCTGCGGCTGCACACAGAGCTGCAGACTTCCCTCGTTTAATCGTCAGACCAACAGCACTGCTTACAGCAGCCTGCAGCTGCAGAGCCTCTGCTCATCATCTGTCCTTTGGCTGCTGCAGTGCTTTTCAGAAGCCTACGGTCCAACCACACGTGAGTAGCCTGAAGCCGCGGATGTTCTACATGACAGCCTCCAATAGACCAACTTATTTTCTGTTCAGGTATTGATCCTTTTTTCTTTTTTTTTCTTTTTTTTTGGCCTCCAATTTATTTTTCCTCTCCTACCATCCTGCCAGGGGAAAGGAGCAGAGGTTGTGGGGAAGGAAGCTTGTTGAAAGTGGCCAGTGGATGCATTTTTTCACTGTTGACTTTCGGAATTGATCTTAACATAGTTGCAGCCACCCTTGGTTGCCAGTGCTTTAATAAATAGCAGCTTGACAAATCTGGAGGCTGCTGGTCAGTTTAGCGCATATATCCCCTGCACTTTTGGGGCTTGTGATGTTTTTATAAATCTCTCTGGCATGCCAGAGCTGAAACAACAAGATCCTCCCAAAAACAATCCAAAAACACAACAAAAACCCAATGCAGCTTCAGAAGCTTGCTAATAGCCAGCTTATTTAGCAAACCAACTGTGGCCCATCTGCAGATGGGTGTGAGCAGAGTGTTTGGGTGTTTTGTAACAAGCACCCTGGTAGCAGCCCAGCTGGGAGGAAGCTGTTGCCAAACAGCCCGCAGTGAGCCCGGGCCGACTGGGCTCTGCAGCATTGGTTTGGGTTTTCATATCACCTTGTCTCCCTTGGGAATGTGCTGACCTGCCCTCTTGGACATCACCATCCATCAGAGGCTGTCCCAGGTACATCTTTCAGGTGCATCACAGTAAATGCATCTCCCTCAGCATGCCAAGGTTTGGGGCTTAGAAGAGGAGAAAAAGATTAAAAGGTTGACCTCTGTAGGAGCAGGTTTTTTGCCTTCCCTTCCTGCTCCCCAAGAAAAACAAAGCGGGTGCACATTATATAGTTAGGAACACTGCTCTGAATTTTGCAAGAAAGAGTAAAATGTGATGGCAGCAATGGACTGGCCTTGCAAAGGCTCCTTCAGGGTGGTGGTTAGATCTAGGGAAGTGATTGAAGGAGATAATCCTCACTTTGTGTGTTAGAGGAAAAGTTCTGGGGGAAACCTCCACTGATCCTTTGCCAAGAGAAGTGCAAGCCTCTGAAGTGTAAGGCCTGTATGTATATCTGCGTGCACACGTTCAGCAGGATGCCAGAGCCTGTCAGAAGCTGGATGCAGGGTGTGTGGTTATGGCTCACACAGGCTGGTTTTTAAATGCCAAAATGTTCCAGGAATGTCACCTCTTGGGGGAAAAAGCTGCTTCCTGGGCCTGCCCTGCCCCCTGCCAGGCCCATCCCCAGGGCAATGACAGCCTGGCGAGAGGCACCAGGGGCTTCCAAAAAATAGAGAAAACAGAAGGATTGGGGATTGCTTAATTAGAAACAGTTTTCTCCTTTAATGTTCTGCAATTACTTTGAGGTCAGCAGAATTATTAGTATTATTAATCACTGAATTTCCAGAGAACTAAAGTTAATAGTACCATAATTGGGCCGTGCCATACGGCGGTAATTGCTGAGTGCCAGCAACCAGCTAATTAAGAATTAAGACTTCCAGCCCTTCTTTCGAAGCAGATCCTGTTTCTCCCAGTTCTGCACCATGGGTAATTCGGCCTCAGAGGGGTAAAACTCGGAACGGTCAGGGCGGCTGGGGCCTGGTGACTGCTTGTCCCACATCCCACTCCTACTGCCCATGGGGAGGCTCTGCAGAGGTGCTTTGGAAGGAACATGGGGTGTGAAGGGGAATAAAGCCACAAAGGGAAAGAGAAGAGGAGCAGGAACAGAAGAGAACTGCTTGGTTCTCTGTTCTACGCCCTGGCCTTGGCTGCCAGTAAGCTCAGAGTTATGGTTGAGGGTGAGCTTGTCCTCCTAAATCATAGATGGGAGACCTCCCTCATTCTCCTCAAACCTGCTTTGTGGACTCTAACACAGCAAACCCTTGCACTGCGCATCCTAAGTCTAGAAGCAAATAATCATTAGAATGTAATTGCATTAGTGCCAGTGCAAATTATCTGAAAGCAGAAGGCGAGGTGGTGACAGCTGAGTAAGAACACGGCATGGAGCTGTAACAGCGGGCACAGCTGCGGGCACTGTGCTCACATTGTGACTTGGTGGCTTTGAGTGCAGCAGCACGGCCCAGCCTGGTGCCCCTTGGGCACCGAGCAGCAGCACTGCTGGGGATGCACGTCTGGGGCTGGTTTTCCTTTTTCTGATGGTTTGTGTGTGTGTGTGAAGGAAAGGAGAAACAAAATCATGTGTCTGGGGACACCGGGGATGGATTCCAGGGAAGTTTTGTTCGAGGGTAATGTTAAAAATGTCACTGGCGCTTTTTTCTCCATACGTGTGTGTGGGGTTGGCCTTTGTTTTAAGGAGGCCACCGTAGCCCAGAGCAAATAAACCCCAAACAAAGCATCTCAGCAGCTCTCAGAGCTCGGTTCAACCTCCTGCCTCTTTTTCCTTTGTGTAGGGGCCGCTGGGGAAAGAAAGCAATGTTTATCTTTGAGACACAGAGCTGGGCTGAAATCATCTGTATTTTTTTAATTATGGGGGATTTGAAGCCCAAAAATGTTGTTGGAGAGCTGAAGTTCCTCTCGTTGCTTTTCCTGCAGCCATTAGTGCAGGAGAGGAGGCGTCCCTGGGAAAATGCTGAGGCAGGGATGCATTTTGGAAAAGATCCCATCTGGTTCCCCTCTTGTTTGT
>JAOWBP010004006.1:11985160-12001680 GCA_028571105.1 Tragopan temminckii
GCGGCGGAGCCTTTGTCCTGCCGAGCCTTTGTCCTGCCGAGCATTTGTCCTGCGGCGCGGCCGGAGCGCCCGCCGTACCCCCCCTGGCCTGCTAGAAAAGGCCTCTTTCCCATCGCAGCTACGCGTGCGATGTGTTTCTAAGTGCCAAACACCCGGCTTTAGGCGGAGCGCTGGCTGCCCTCGGCTGAGCGCCACCCGCGGCGCACGGCTCGGCCCCGAGCCGCCGGTGCTGCTGCACGCACCGCCGCCGGCACGCGGCTCTTTCTGCAGCCCGGCAGCAGCCGCTCCTCACGGGAGCCGCCTGCAGGTGCGGCGCTGGGTTTCCCTGGTGCACGAGAGGGGTTTGCCCTGAAGCCGGAGGTTCATTGGGCGGCGAGGCGAGAGGAATAACAAGTAACGCAGTAAGAGGTAATGAATTGCCTCCGTTTCTGCCGCACGGCCTGGCTATCGATTTCAGTGCGCTTTCAGCTCCCTCGGGATTTGTCTGCTTCCCACCTTCCCCTCGCCGACGGCTCCTGGCAGCACGTGGCCGGGCGCTGCGGGACCTACGGCCGTCCCACGCCGCCCTGGAGCAGCAGCGCTGACGCGGCCGGGTGCTGCGCCGGTGCGGTGATGTCACGGACACCAGCTGGCTGTTAGAGCCCAATTTAACAGTGCCTAATGAGGTCGCTTCCATAAAAGCGGCAATTATTTCCCGGGAGCCATTTGCTAACGTAATTAAGCCAGCTCTTACGCCTGGTTTTTGAAACCAGCTGAGGGAGGGCCGGGCCCACCCCTGAGACGTGTGGTCCATCCAGGACGGGGTCTCTTTGGGTTGGCCTTACCGGGAGCAGCTCGGCTCCGGCAGTGCCTGCGTGGGGAACTGGGCCGGCTGGGCTTCTGCTGCTGGTTGGGCTGGGGCCGCGTGAGAGCAGGGACAGGTAGTGGGATGCCACGTGCACTGTAATCCATAAGCACCAAAGATGGCTTTTAATGACTGGGATGTCTCGGGGACGGTGGAGCCCGTGAGAGTTTCTTTGCTTCTTGTTTCTTAGAACGTTTCCTTCCAGTAAATCAGAAGCAGCCAGCAGCGGGGCTGTGCCCCAGCAGCCATCCCGCCCTGCCGCCCCCTCCCCAGCCTGGGGCTGACACAGCCACGAGCGTCTGCTGGGGACACGGCAACCCTTCCCCTTCCTGCTCCAGCACAGCCTGCATTAAAAATAAACCGTCAGACACCATAAAAAATTAAAACTTAAATGTGCTCTCGGGAAAGCCGGTGTGGGGGCATCAGGCAAAGCCTGCTGGCTGTGGCCAGAGGACGTACACAGGAGGGGATTTGGCAAAATGCAGTCCTGCTTCCCTGCCAGGCTGCTGGTACGTTATTTAAACTCTGAAAAACAGCCCAGTGGATGTCATACATTGAACCCCCCCAGCTCTGCCTGCAGCCTCAGGCTCTCCTTTGACAGCACTTTTTGCATTCATCTCCATTTTGCTATTGCTTCTCTCACTTGAAGGCAGACATCCCCTTGCCCAGCATGCAAACTCACCCAGCTCTCGAGTGTGCCGCTGCTCGTGTGTGATGATTGCTGCTGATTACATCTTTCACAGAAGCCAGATGCTGAGCCACCGGCCCTGGGCACCGCTCGGTGCTTGCCCTGCTGCCCACCGCTGGCAGGGATGCTGCCCTTGGCAAACCGAGGCTGACGACCATAAGCAGAGCTGGCTGGAAACCACAGCGCTTCTGGAGGAGAGAGCTGGGCTCTTGCAGACACCTCAAGGCTCCTGCTGGACACCACAGGAACAGGGAATATTCCTGAATGCTCTCCTTCCTACTGATGTTCTGGTATTTGGGATTCAGAGAACAGGCGTGCAGCACCCCGCTGCTCTGGGATCGAGGGGTGCAGGGGAAGAACGTGGCTCCTACACTTGGGTTTGTTGTCCTGGTGTCCCCTGCCTGCGCGCTGCTCCTCGCTGCTCCACTGCACGTAGCCTCTCACTGCATTAATTATCGCGCACAGAAGGGTAAGGCATAAATTACAGCCCAGTGGGTTTTAATTGCGTGTTCTTAATACATAGGCCTCGTTGCTAATTATCCCCGTTCTCCCAAGCAGCTTAAAATTCAGAAGCCCTGAACTGTGGCTTCCAAGGAGCAAGGCTGCCAAGGCAGGAGCGTGAGCCCCTTCTTGCTGCAAAGAGGGTTGAAATGTGGCTGTAAACATGAAAACAGCTGCTGCTTCCCCAGCTTCAACCTGCTCAGAGACTGATGCCCTCGTATGGGACGTGCCAGAGGCTGTGGCAGAGAAAGAGGCAGAAGAATGTCTTCACTGTGAGGTGGTCTGTAGGATGGCCTGCCACCTATGCTTGGTTTGCATGAGTTAGGGAACGAAATCAGAGAACCATCTGTAAAAATAACTGCGGGTGTTAATTGCACATGGCAGCAGCTCTGCGTGCTACTGCCGAAACCTCAGGTGAACCTGGAGCTGAGCAGATAACACACGATCGTTGCACAGCTTGCTGGAGACAGTGGCTTTTTTGCTCTTAACATTGTTTTTAAAGAGGTATTCCACCATTTACCCGGTGTACCACTGAGATGCTTGGATTTCCTGCATGTGGGGTGCAAGGGTTTGAAATAAAAGCGATTGCTTCTTTTATTACTAGTTAACTGGAGGAGACGTTTCAGTGTCTGTTAACATCACCACCCTGTGCTGACGGTGCAGCCCTACTTATTGAGCCCCACTGGAATATTTTTTCTCCCTTTTACCTGAATTTCTGTTCCCTGAGGTCTGAGCACCGAATATTGTCCTCTGCATGCCAAGGGCTGATGGCGAGCTCATGGCAGACCCTGCTGCCAGTGAAATGCTAATTGGTGTGTGCAGTGATGGATAGCCTACGCGCCGCTGCTAACTGCCAGAACTGCTGCAGAAGAAAGGTGAACTAAACCACGTGTGATTTATACTCACTGGCGGCATCACAGCAAAAAGAACCCAGATTTTATGTGGCTTTTTCCTTTCAAAAGGTATGTGAGATCCGTTTCTCATGGGCTGGTAATGTAATCAAGTGGCTTTTTGCTTGGAAAGTGCCGAGGAGGTCACTTCTGTTGGCTGTAAGGCTGGCAGTGTTGCTGCTTCCGCATGCTGTGGCTCCAGGCTTTGATCCATCCCTGCTCCACGGCGGCCAGGTAACAATTTCCTTTGACCTCGGCTCTCTCTGTGGCTTCAGTGAGCTGCTTGGATTCAGCTTTACACTTTCACAGCAGCTGGCAGGATATCCAGCAGCACACCTGTGCCAGCCCTGTGTCCCTGCGAACTGCCAGTGTGCTCAAGGGCACACGTTGGCCAAGTGTTGGACCGGGCTGCCCAGGGAAGTGCTGGAGTCCCCTGGAGGCACTGAAGAGATGTGGCTGTGGCACTGAGGACGCAGTTTAGAGGTGTGACAGCCTAGGTTAATGTTTGGGCTGGATCATGAAGGTCTTTCCAAGCTGGATGATTCAGTGGTTCTGTAGCATGGGTTCTGCTCCTTGGGCATTGCTCCACGTCCCCAGGAAAAGAAACATGAAACACTGCTGAGGGAGAGCTAAAAATTGTATTATCTTGGAAGAACGAAGGGCATAAACACTGAGAACACCACCCACTTCCAGCCTGGCCCAACAGCCCCAAGCAGCTCCCAGCCCTTCCCTTCCTCATCCAGGTGCAAACCAGGCTCCAAAATCCATAGCTTTGAGAGAAATTTTGAGAGTGTGAAGCTGGAATGAAAACAGGATTGATTTTGCACGTATGAAAACTAGAATAGCTTTTTAGAGTTATTTCTTAATTCTAAATACTAGTTGGCTTAGGACAAATCTGTGCAGTTGTTAGGGCAGCTAAGTGAAGATGATGCTTTGGTCGCTCACAGCAAAGCAATCCTGCAGCCCCAGCCTTGCGGTGAACCCTGAGAAGGCCACAGAGGTCCATCTGTCCGTCTGTCTGTCTGCGTGTGGGCAGGGCTTCTCAGGAGTGAAACTGCCTGTGAGGGTTAATTAATTTTTAATGTTAGCAGCCTTTTCTTTGGAGCGTGTGGCGGTCCGTCGAGTAGCAGAGGGCAGCTAAGTCACCTTCTTACCCACAGCAGCAGCCGTGGCTCTGCCAGCAATGTCTTGTGACAATTATATACGTGAATGCAATTTTCTCTGCTTTATAGCTCTACCCTGTAATCTAGGGAAAGCGGCATTTTGCACTGCACAATGTGGGTTCAGCTTTCTCTCTGACGATGTCTCCTCTGCCAATAGATTTTTTCCTGGTGGCATATGGCAGGCAGTGTTACATCTGCTCCGATTTCCAAAAGATACACTACCCTTTGTTGAATTTTTACAAATGCTATCAGTCTAAATACTCCAGCAGGCTGCTATGGCAACAAAAGGAGAAATCACTTTCTTGCTCTCCCTCTTTTTTGTGTTTAACCCTGGAACACAAGGGAGAGGGACGCTGGGTTTCCAGCAGCAGCACAGCAATGCTCCCCATGCCTCTGTGGGGCCTGGGTACAGAGCAACCCCCAGGAGCAGCTTTGGACAATTTGAGGAAGGTCTGAGCTTTCCAAAAGGAGTTCACCAAGTGTTTCCAAAGGCTAGAGAGCCCCATGGCCAATGTTGTGTCCCAAAAGCTTTTGAGAGTTTGGCCTTGCTTGTGGGCATTCCTTGCTGTGAGGAGCAAGCCTGGCACGTGGCAGAGACCAAGGGCCAGCTCTGGCACTGATGCAGATTTCTGTGTTAAATATTTGCCACCAATGCTGTTAACTGGCATTTTTTTTAATCTATACTTATGTTTCTCCTAAACACATGAAAATGAGCCTGGGTCAGTGAGTGAGGGATAGAGCCTGTCTTTGCTATAAGCCGCTGGTGGTGCTGATGCTGATCTCTGTCATCCCATTGCCCAGTTCTTGTAAGATGTCACAGACGAAAGTGTGGAGAACCCACCTCTGTAGAGCTGTTCTAAGTCTGCTTGTCAAATATTCCCCTGAGTACGGCTGAAGCACGAAGCTGGCCCCTGCCAACTCCAGCACCACTGAGGCAGCATCCCATCTTGCACACACAACATGCGAGCGAAGGCATGAACATGAGTGTATGAGAGGGTGTTTTGGAAAGTCACTGCATGGATGTAAGTGCATAAGAAGATGTGTATCAAGCTCAAGGCAACTATGTATGTATGTATGTATATATGTACACATACACAAGATATGTTTCCTCACTTGGGTGAGTGCCAGTCTCCCCTCTACTAACTTCATCCCCTTCTGGTGCAGCAGACATGGTCTGCTCAAAAGGCATGGCAATTAATCATTTTTGCAATCCAAAAGTAGTCTTTCTTGAAGAGTATGGTGCAATCTAATCACCAGTCTTCTTCCATCCAAACAGGCACACTTGATGGGACATGGCAGCAGTGGGTTTGCAGTGACCTACTCGGAGCAGTGTGCAAAGGGAAAAGAGTAAATGCCCAATTCTTGGCTCAGTGAGCTCATATCCCAAACTCACAGACATTCAAGAGATGTAGGGTGCAGTTTCAGCTGTTTCCTGCATCCAAATCCTGCCACCCTCCTCCAAGTTTTCACCTGTTGTGAGACCCAAAAATATAGCTCTCCTACTGTGAATTTTTGTATCCAGTGTTCAGAAACCTGCTTATCATGGGCAGAAGCTGGGCTGATAACATGCTTTTCCTATAAGGATGCCCGCGCCATCAGGGCTGTTCTACTAAAATCTGTGGCAGCTGCAGACACAAAAGAAAGCAGCGATAACTCTAAAACGTAGAGTCTGGCCTGGCTTGTGGTCTGGCAGAGCTAAAGAACCGTCCTGGAGTTCAGTGGCTGGGCTGTTGTGGACAAAATGCCATTCTGTGCTAAAAATGGCATCTTCACAGATGCCATCAGTCTGCATTCAGTCTTTGCACAAAGTTATGGGAAGGATGTGGCTGAGTCCTTTCCTGGTTGGAAAGCGGATAGGCCTTGATGAGCAGCAGTGCGGTACAAGTGATAACCCTGCAACCCGCTGTGCCTGCATGCACCAGCTTCTCTGCAGAGTGAAGATCTGCTTGTAGATAACGCAGAGAGTTTATAAAGCAGCATAGCTGATAACCCGCTACCTTACTGCCTTACCGTCCCTCCTGCCAGCCTGGAACTAACCCAAATAAATGACGGTTGCTCAAGAAAATAACACAGAAATATGGCTCCAGTATTGCTCCAGAAATTGCTAATGCCTTTTTAAGAGTTGTTTGGTGATTCTGACTGATTTGGCAATGCGTGTTACCTGCATTACTGAAAATAATGACGTGTGTTTGCCTGCTCGAGCGGGCATGGGTTTGCTGGTGATGCCTGTGGTTTGTGTGCACGGAAGTTACAGCCTAGATGGATCGGCCCTAATTTTGTGTCCATCTTAGCAGATTATTTCAGTCAATTCATCTCCCATTTCTAGTGAGCAACCAACATTTTTTTATTTTGGCTTCTCCTAAAGCTATGCCTTGATTTGGAGTGAAGCAACCCCAAATGTGCCGTAGTATTCCTCCACCAAAGTGAGCATCTCCCACCTCCTACCAGATATGAATGATAAGAAAAGAAATTCCTCTTTAAAGTAAATTCCAGAGCTATGGTACCTTCTGGATAAAAGCAAAGATGAGGAAGTCATAGCCAGTTCTCAGCACAGAGAACAAAGCAGCATTTTATTTTTGCTGCAGTAAAGAGTAAGAACACTGATACAATTACGTGCAGCGCAGGACAGAAAACATGGAGGAGGCAGCAAGTGTAATGAGACCTCAGGCAAGGAAGAAAATCTAGTTTTGAAGGATAAGCCTTCAGGGGATGCAGGGTTTGCTGATAATAATAAAAAACAAAAACAAAAAAACTTGTTCATAGCTGGGAGCACAGCCTGAATCTGTTCAAACCCACCTGCGGGGGAACAGCTGAAGAAAGGGACTCAAGGTCCTGGTTTGATTTCACTAGGGAGAAAAAGATGACAGGCATGAGGGACGGCTGGTGGGAGCATGGGGCAGAAATGCTGCAGTTTGTGCAGGGTTTCCCCATCCCTGTGTTCATATCCATGGGTCCAGCTGGGGCCTGGAGGCTGCTGGGGGCTGCGGGAGGCATCACTGTGGAGAGAGCAACATCCAGGGGGAGACGGCACCGATGCCCTCCTCAGTCAGAGGTTATTGACAAGACTAATTCCTTCCTAAGTGCTGTAATACAGTGATTCCCAGTGCAGCTTTATGACTAGAAGGAAAACAATAATTACATCTTATTTGTTAGTTCTCATATTTATGTGTGTGGATGTGCATGGCATGTTGAGCTTTGCTGAGCAGGAAGGTGAAGCACCTGGAAGCCTTGAAGACCATGCTCAGGTCCCATACAGCACTGCTGCTGTTGGCATCGGGACTGGACATGGCTCTGGGTGAGATCTCCAAGTCTCTAAGAGCTTTAACAACATCCCCAATCGTTGTGCTTAGAAATGTGTCACAGGCAGGTCAGTACTGTGGTTACCCCAGCATGGGCTTATTAGATACTTCCTGTTCCAAGCCCTTGGTCTCATTTTCTGTGACTTTTCAATTAAATGTTGGGTTCAGGTCTCTGTAACTCCTTTTTCCATCCCATATGCTTCTGCCCATATGTAATTGTGAAGCCAAACTCTTGGGTGATGGTGTTTCCTGACCCAGAATAAATGCTAACCTCAGAGCAAACACCGTAACGCTCCATGACATTGTTCTTTAAAAAATGATTAAGTCGGCAGCCGTTAGTGCTGCCTCCTGAGAGCAAACTTGGGAATGCCATTAATATAAAAGTCCAGGACATCTGTCAGTGTATTTCACGTCTTTCTGACTCATTTGCAGGTTGGAAATCATTTCTACTGTCAATATATATTTGAGTTGCACTTGTAGAAGGGTGGAAAGTATCTCCTCGTCTGTCAGTGTTAGATTCTCTGCTGGAGATCTGCACCAATGCAAAGATTATTTAACTTAGAAGAAAAAAGTAAATTATATTCATCACACCCCACGGGCAGTTACTTTTAAAGAAAATAAGGTACCGATAGTTGTAATTTAGAGTCTCTCACATGCACAATAAAAAGCAGTGAAAAATAAGAGGTGCTCTGCTCGATGCCCGGGGTAAAGGCACTGTGAATTATTCAAGGTGGCTTGTCTCACCGCCAGCGTGCACTGAGTGCCTCCATCAATCCACAGCCCTTGGAGCGGATGTGGGGGGAGCAGTGGTGGCTCTGAGCATCCCCGGCTCTGCCCCAATGGTGTATAAACAGGATTTGGAGAATCAAACAACCTGGTGGCCTGTCTAGCCTCTCTGCTTCTCTCATCTGTCACCCGGGCAAAGAAATTTCCTGAATTTAGTGTTACGTAGAACAACACACACAGGTGGGCAGGTCAGGCTCGGCTGGAGCCCCACGCTGCGTTCCAGCCCCGCTGGCCTCTGAGAAGCAAGGAAGAAGTCCAAAAACTTGACCTCACATTACAGTCCAGCTTTGTGTTTTTTGATTTGGAGGGAACAAGTGCAGTGCTGATCATTGCAGCAGGGATGGAGCATCTGAGCTGGGCACTGTGGGACGCTGCCTGCAAGGACACGTCCTCCAGCATCCCTCTAAGCTCGTCCCTGTGCCAGCCCAACGATGCCAGTTGGTTAGGGGCTGAGAAGAAGTTAATAAGTATTCTCCACCTGATGAAATCCATTTTAATGTCTTGAGAAGGGAATGCGGCGGTGGGCCCATCTCCTCTCCAGGCATTTTTCAGGCAATATACGGTTGTTATAAAACCAGGTTTTATGATCCTCCCTTGGTGAAATAATGAAATCACATCCCCGACGTCCTATGTACCAGACACTGTAATTCATAGGTGCAACGAGCTTGTGCTTGCAGAACAGAGCAGGACAGAAGGCAGATTTGTTTAGGGTCTAGGGATTTTTTTTCTGCTATTGCACTTTATTTCATCATGTAGATTCTCATTCTACATTCAGCACTAATTCATGTGGAATTATTTGAAAATTTATAAAATAAAACCAGTGAACTACATACAGGATGAGTGTTTCATGTGTGAGCAGAATTGCTCTGCTGAATCTGTTTTATCCGCTTTTGAGTGCTTCTTTTTTCCCTATATTTCAAAGTTTTAAATCGCATTTTTAGTAGAGTATTTAGAGTTTAAGGAGATAAAACTCATGTGAGTGATGCTTTGTGGAGGTCTCTGGCATTTAAGAAGCTAAAGCAGTGTATCTGAGCTGGCTTAGCTCTTTCAGCTCTAAAGGCAGCACCATGCCTGGCTGGGCTGCTGCGGCTTTGCCCTATCCTCTCTAATTAATTCACTAATGAGCTGTGGACAGGGTGCACTCACCATTTCACTCACCGACCCTGCACCATCAGAGACTTCTGCCCCTTGCATTTCACTTCAATAGCTTGCAAAAAGCGTCCCAGAATAGGGTTGCTCTCGCTTTACATGTTAGGTTTTTCTGCTGCTTTAACAGTACCTGCCACAAGATGCGCCAGCTCCTAATGCTTTGGGAATTGCTATACATTAATAACATATCATGGATTTCCTGCATCTTCATCTGCATAGATTAGAGAAGCAGCTCAGTGGTGGAAGAATAATTTTAAAGACCAAAAAGCAGGGGCTTCGAACAGAATTTATTTTTATAGTGTATATTATTGTACCTACCTGAAACAGATTACTGCAGAAAACCCTAATTGGTGATATTCAGACAAATCCTGTTGCCAGATAGGGACACAGCTGAGGCCCAGGAAGGGTGGCTGTGTTTAGGCAGTCCTGCAAAGCAGGCATTGACCAGCTCAACCAAATGGGGACAGACATGACCCTTGGGGACAGAGAGGTGATGAGGAGTGGTTATTCAGTGGGTATTCAGTGGGTATTCAGCCACTCTCAGCTTCATAGGTCTTTGTCCATGCTAGAGGAACACGTATATACGCATCTTGAGAGCCATAAAATCTGCTTAAAGGCACAGTTTGGCAAAGACCATAAGCTTGTGAGATGTTCATTCCTGCTCACTGCAGCACTTAAGCCACTTTAGAGATGTATTTAACTTTACGTATGGCCATAAATCTATCAGATGAGGAGATGGGATCCATGTTCATATAGCCAACTACATACTTAAATGCTTAAATACTCAGAAGCTTGAATGGGTATAACTGACACTAAAGTCGGCCCTCCACCTGTACGAATCTAAAATGTGGCAAGTTCACTCTTCCTGTTACACCTGGAATCCCACGTGCAGGAACATGAACTCAGATCCCACCAGGGATGTACCCCGAGTGGTGCCACACCAGCTGCACAACAGCGTGAGGCAGTCTGGTCTGTTGAATAAATAGGAGATTTACTTTCTCCCCTGTTGATCCTCTGAATTTCCATGCTTCCTGCTCATTCGTGGTGCAGTGTTTTGAAGACAGGAGAAGAAAAAGTGATAGATGTGTGTGGTTGCAGAGGACAAATGTCAGACTGGGAAGTTTGGATAGATACTGAAAGCTCATCCAGTTTTCAGCCAACTGTAACTTCATTTTGTGGCAGACAGGTTGTTAGAGGATGAGAAAGGAAAAAATAACCCAAACCATTTTCTGGAGTAGATAGGGGGATTTCTCACACTACATGGAAACTCCTGGTTATAATGCAGGTTATTTGACATGGTCACTTAGGTTTCCAACTTATGTGAAGAAGATGTGTTTCCCATAGTAAACATGTATAGCACAGTGGCCAAGTCCTATTAATCCTTATTTAATCTGCTAACCATATTGTCAAATCTTATTCCAACACTGACAGTGTTGGCATTTGTGGAGCCTTATTTATCACCATGCCAGATGAGCTAAAGGAAAAGCTGATGCCGAAGAGCTGCAGAAGGATGATCCTGGTTCAAGGGCCCTGATGCCAAGGAGCAGAAAGCAATAGTTAAGGAATGAGGCTTCATAATTTAATTCCCAAAAAGTCTTAAGGAGAAGGAGATTCACAGGTCCCACAGCCCTCATCCCCTGTGCGCTGGCCAAAGAGCTCATCACGTTCTTCCAGTGGTACAACTTTTGTTCCCTGCCCCTGGAAATCAGTGATGCCCTCACACACCGTTCTGTCAGGTAACTAACAGATATGCTTCTCCAAGCCAGACACAGTGCTAGGTCTACTCTTCTGAATCCATATTGTCTTAATCAAAATGGAATGATACAGCATTTATCCTCCCCTTGTTTATTATTTCTGAGTTGTCTTTAAGCATATATCTCATTTAGGGCAAACCAAGTCATAGCTAGATTACATTACAGCAAGGAAATTGGATTATTTTAAGTAGATAATATAAAACATGTCTATGGAAACTCCATGATAATTGCATTATCTTTGGTACATTGTGAGAGAATTATCTGTATTGTATTAGGTGGGGGAAGCATGCCAAAATGCTATTTAAAATGTGAGTGGGTTATGATGACGAGTCAGTCATTGGTCACAAATAAATTAAAAGGCAGAATATGTTTACATTCATAATTTCTAGCTTTCATTTTGTCCCTCCCACTCCTGTAGCCATGGCAAGCAACCACATGCTGACAGCTGAAACACAGAGTGAAGTACCTGTGGTTGTGTGTGCCATAAGACGGCCCCTGGACTCAGAACCGCAGAATGTTTGAGGCTGGAAGGAATCCATCCTCTGTTCAACCAAGGCACCCAGAGCAGAGTGCCTCAGCCCATGTCCAGAACCTTTCAGAGATCCCCAAGGAGACTCCACAACCTCTCCGAGCAGCCTGTGCCAGGGCTCCATCACCTACACAGCAGAGAAGTGCTTCCTGATGTTCAGGCAGAACTTCCCATGGTCTGGTTTTCTTGTCCTGGCTCTGGGCACCACTGACAGGAGCCTGGCTCTGTTCTCTCTGCGCCCTCCCTTCAGATAATTATGGACACTGAAGAGATCCTCCCCTGAGCCTTCTCCTCCCCGAGCAGCCCCATCTCCCTCAGCCTCTTCTCACAGGAGAGGTGCTCCAGGCCCTTCATCACCTTGGTGGGGCCTGTGTTGGACTCTTCACAGTATGTCCAGGTCTCTCTTGCACTGGTATGCCCAGAACTGGACTCAGCACTTCAGGCATGGCCTCACCAGTAGAGGGGCAGGACCACCTCTCCCAACCTGCTGGTAATACTTTGCCAGATGAAGCCAAGAATACCATTAGCTTTCTCAGTAGCAAGGGCACATTGCTGACTCATGTTCAGCTGGGTGTCTACCAGGACTCCTACGTCTTTTTCTGCAACTTTCCTTCACTCCTAGCTGTCTACAAAACCTCTGGTTCGACAACAGTGAGCACAGAAAGCAAGCACAAGCAAAGACCACTTGTAGCCAGTAGTTCTGTTTTCATGAAACATTACATTTTCCATCCTAATTTGTCCAATCTGGACTGAATGACAGTGACAAAATCTGTAATGACTTCTTTATCTGCTGACAACTGGCTGGGAATAACAGGCGGCTGTCAGCAGCGCTGTGGTGTGTCAGGAGCTGGAGCTCAACCAAGCATCATCAGCGGGATCACAGATAATTGATATGACAGGCTACTAATGGGCCTAAATATGACAACAAAAATGAGTTTCTAACCTGCCCAAGAGCTTGGAAACTGAAGAACCTGCTTAGACTCTAAGTCGGGGGGAATCATGCTGCCCTTAGCTCCCCAGCTCATAATTGCTGAAGATTCAAAAGAAAATTGAAAAAATTACTGAATCACCAGCAATTTGGCTCACACAGCCAAGAGTCAGGCTGTGGTGCTGGCAGCCCAGCTCCCTCATCTGTTGCCATCTCTGCCAAGTCTCACCGTGAAGCCCTGGGCAACTGACCTCTGTTTTCTCCTGAAGGTGGATTAAAGTGATTTCCCCTTTAAGAAAGCCTCATTTAAATACAAAGTCATATTATTGTTATTGTGGGAGACTACACATTGCAGTAGCACTGGGGAGTGAAGGTCTTACCTGGATCATGCAGGTATTATCTTGCTCAAAATGCACAATGTTTTTTCTTTCACATTGCTCTCTTCTCTGTCATAATGGCCAAACTCTTCAGAAAAGAAACCTCAAATATGCAGCCTTGTTCTAGGTTTTGACGACCATCTGAAACAGTACAGAGTGACTAGAGGATGTTGTGGAAGACTGGTGTCATTTAGGAATATTGGTAATAATCACTCACTGAATCCAGGCAGCGCAGAAGCTGCCAGCTCACTTAGGATGTTGCTCCCAGAGAGGTCATTTCACTGCTGAATGTTGTATGCTCTCTGAATGTGTCTGCCTTCAGGTTGTCAACATATTTGGCATCCTAATGCCCGTGGTCACTGGGGCCTCCCATGCCAGGGCATTGGGTTGGTATTTATGGACTATAACTCAGTATTGATGCAACAGCATCACACCAGCCAAGAAACCTACAGGAGCAGAGGGACTGCTGCTCCCACAGTACCTCCCACCAGTAGCTCACACATGCCAGAGCCACTGCTGAATTTATGACATTCATGTCTAGCCGCTGCTTCAGCCTCAGAATAACAGCTGAAACCCTGCACTAGTGACTTAAAAGCTATTCTGTTATCAGTAAACCTGGCTGCCTGCTGGGAATGTACTTGGAACTATTTACTCTTAAAATGTCTTTTGGGAGCTGATTCCTGTTCCAGTGTGGCTCCAGAGAGCTTATGAACATGGGGGCTGAAGGCTAAGCAAAGAACCTTTCCCTGCATCTGGAGAGATGCAAAGAAATGCATATTTCTCTGTCTGACAGTATTTGCACCCTCCTCCTGTGACTCAAATGCTCTAGAGACCGCCAGCGCTGGCAGGGCAGTGGGACATCCTAATGGCCCCAACAGCACGGTCCTGGCAGGGCAGCACCACTGAGTGAAGGGTGATCTTTGAGTCTTCAGTTTTCTTAACAAGGATGGGGACAGTGTTCATGTGCAGTTATTTTAATGCAATGTGGTGTAAACAGTGCTGTAACTATCAGAAGGGATTAGCTTCTTCTCATCTGATTCCTTGCTATAGACTCATCTGGATCCAGGAGAGTTTTGGAGGTGGAATTGGTCATCATAAGCGTAGATCAGAGAGAGCATTGGTGAATTTTGTCTGAATGCATCTAACAATTGTGGCTTGGAGGAAAGGGAGATGGGGAATTTAATTTTTTTGAAGAAGGTCAAAACCTTGAAGATTAACAAAATTACATTATTCTACAATCTTAGCTTGTACCAGGAGAGGATTAGACTGGATGGTAGGAAGAATTTCTTCACAGAAATTGTGGTAAAACATTGGGCCAGGCTGACTGGTGAAGCGGTAGAGTCCTCGTCTCAAACTCTTTCAGGGATGTGGTTTAGTGATGGAACATGGTAGGTCAGGATGGGGGTCTGGAAGGCTTTTTCCAACCCAGATGATTATTTGATTCCACAGAAAACTGAACCTTGATTTTCAGAAAGACCAAAGAAACAATGTCAGCTTTTCTCTTTAGAACTGTGGAAAGACCTCAGGTCACTCCATTCTTCATCCTCCAAAGCTCCATGCAGCTCTTGGCTCATTCCACAAGGACGTTTTCTCTCCTCACCCCCTTTTTCAGCACAGCTGCATGCCAGCAGACCCTGGGGGCCCCTGAGGGCCAGGACACGCCCCAGACATCAAAGCAGTTCAGCAAGCTGCTCCCTTGTCCCCTCAAGGTGTCCATGCTGCCATGCTTTGCTGGGAGACAGCTAGCAGGCACAATTAAACTGCACTTATAATATAAATCCTTGCAAGTGCTGCCCAGGTTGCTCCCAGGGCTCGTGTATTAATTATTCACTTTTCTGGGCTTTCAGTGGGCCTTTTACAAAAAGAAGCAAAATTAAAAGCGTATTCTCCTCACAAAACCTCAGTTCTGGCCCTTTTTGTGCTGATCGTTCTGTGGAGCTGCCCCTCGGAGCCACAGAGGCCTTGTGGCTGGACGGGCTGTGCCACCTGAGGCACGCTCCTATGGGACCCTGCAGCACCTGTCAGCAAAATTGTCGAGGCATGTGGGAAAGTGCAGGCTGTGCCTGGGATATCTGCTGCAGATAAACGATTCTGGGAATGTTTCTGAGAGCTTTCACCCCTTTTTTGGCAAGCTTTTGCAGTCTGCCACCAGTGAGCATCAGGGAGTGGTGAATGCCTGGGTAATGGCCTGTGAAAATGTCATCCAGTTTTGGATGATGGTGAAATATGAGATTTGGTAATGGCACTGCATGACAGCTGTTTGTGGAAGTTCTCTGGTCATTGATCTGTATCTCTTGTCCATACTTTAATCAGCAGTTTGTTGTGATACCCTCACCTTCTAAGAGAAGCAATGAAAGAAATAGCCTTAAATTCAGCAAAACATTCTTGAGCAAGAGATTTCAGTAGGACAGCCAGCTGCAGATTAGCTTTTACTTTATTTTATTAATTTATTTATTTCTTGTATGAAAAGCTTGTTGTTCTGAAGATAAGCTTCCAAAGAAAATTTTCCATTTGAAAACCTTCATGGAAGAATGTCTCCATTTTCTGTGTTGTTATATAAGTAACACTGCTCTATGAGCAGTGGAATTAAGATATTCATCAAATGCCTCAATATCTGCGTATCAAATATCTAATTTCAAATCTGATGTAGAAATCGTTCTTTTAAAACTTTGGTTTTCAATAGGAACATGTCATTCCCGGTAAATGAGGATAAAGTCCATTATTTTCCTTTAGCTGTACATGTGGTATAAAACATTAAAAGCACTTTCAAAATGCTATCGATTTCTCCATAAAAGTGACAATTCCAACAAATGACACCTTCAGAATATACGATGTATCATTACAGCCTTTTCCGGGTAGTGACCCTGTTAGAGATATCTGCTGCCAGAATGCACAGAAAACACTATCAAGCCAATATTTCCCCCTGCAAATATGCTGCAGGCCAGGGATATGCATTTGCTGAGCTGCAAGCGGTGGTCTGAGGCACCCAGGAGTGCTGGCACCTTCTCCACTCGTGTCCTAATGCTGCCTCTGCTTCCTTAGGCAGCCTGGTCAGTTTGAAACTATGTTAAAAATTGCCATATGGTTGCAGGAAGCCATGGGGCGGACATCTCCCAGTTGTTCTCCCCAGCTGTTATCATTATCCTCAGGACTAATGCATGGCAGGAGCAGCTGGAATACCCTGGCTGAAGCAGACTGTGATAACTGGATAGCTTTTGCAAGTGATAGCAAAAATGCCATTTTGTCCCTCCTGAAGATGTTTTGCCCCCACCACCTGAAAATGTAAGGATGCTGAGTGCAAGGGTTGCTTTGATTCCAGATGTTTGGGGCTCTCAGAGGACACAGCTGTAAATGGGCACCCAGTGTACCCAGTGTTTGGCTCTTGCACTGCACTCAGATATTCTTGGGGGTGAGACTGTGGAGCCATCTCTTTCCTCCACCTTTTCCTCCTTGTACTGTTTTATTACAATTCCTTGGGCTGCAGCTGGGATCATCCATAAAGAGGAGGTGGGCTGGGAGAGTACAGATAAAGAATGTGCTTTATATTCAGCTTTTGAGCAAGAGCAATAGTTCTGTGCACTTCAAAGGATGTCTACCGAGAAGCTGGGCTTT
>JAOWBP010004006.1:12001727-12014281 GCA_028571105.1 Tragopan temminckii
ATTATTCTTTTAATATCATTCTGCCTTTTCCCAGTTAAATATATGTCAAGAGCTGTAGCTATTTGCTTGGAGCAAAAATCTTATTTCCTTTCCTGTTTCTGTTCTTGTTCTCTACACAATATTGAGACTGTAAGAACATCACAGATGTACAGCTCTGCCACAGTATTTAGTCCCTACATGAAACTAGACCTAAGCACGTATGCCTATATAGGTAGACATACTAGTATATATATATATATACTGTATATATATATACACACATGTGCATGCAATGTTCTGACATCAGAATTGGATGATTTTTTGCCACAGACACCCTGAAGACCCTCGAGAGCTCTTAGAGGGATGTGTCCCAATTTCTGTACATGAAAGTCAGCAGTCTCCAAGCAGAAGGAGGTAAGAAGCCAAAAACAGGTAATTACATCATTTTTTCTTTTACAGAACCTCCTTTTTTTTTTTACAGCAAACTGCACAAGAAATAGGATTCTCATCAGACAGAGAAGCATGCTGCTACCAGGTCCTGAGCCAGGCCTCTGGACACTATATAAGCTTCATTTTCCCTTCTTCTGACAGTCCGTATGCTTACAAGCACGCATCCTCTGTAGAAGATGCAGCTGCACATCAGAAGTTCAGAGAGAACATGATATGTGAGTATGAGACAACACTTCTCTGTGGACAGCATACAGATTTGTTTTCTCCTTCTCCACCACCTGAACTGCATAGAAACCTTCCACCTGGTTTGAGAGCAGGAAAATTCCACACTGGGAGATTATTCACCATCATTGCTGGCTCAATTTATGTGGCTCTGCAACAGGACTGACACAGAGAGGATAAATGCTTTGGCAGGGCTCTGTGGGACCCTGTGGCTTTCCCGGGTTTATCCCAGGACAGGGACCACTTGTCAGCAGGTGTTGGATGTGTTCACTGAGACACCAGGTACAGCAAGAAGCAAATGATGAGCTCCTCCCTGGCTGAAGTAGCCCCACCAGGGCAGAGCTGCTGCTGTTTCTTTGTTGCTGTCCAGGACCCCAAAATGGGAGCACTGCAGTTAGTGACCAGACTTTATTCATTCTTGTTTCAGTCTTTAATTTCAATGATTTCCAAGGGAAATCTTTCTGAGACATAAGACTTGAAAGTAAAGCACAATGCAGGAAAACGAACACACGTTCAGTACAACTAATGAAGCAGACAACTTCCTCCTGCACAAATTGTATTATATACAGGAAATTATTTCATCTTTAGCTCTGGGGGAACATATTATAACTACTGTTTACTAGAGGAGCCCAACACAATGCCTGTCCCTCCAAACACCACCCAGTCTGGCAGATTGCTGTGTGTTCTTCGCAGCCCTCACTGCAGCCTGCTCACCCCACGGCTGGAAGTGCCACAGATGAAAGGGTGAGGAATGCAAATCTGGAATCTCAAACAGATCAGTTACTTGTCTTTAATAGCTAATTTATTGCCAGGAGGAAACCATGCCTTTCTTTTGGTCAGAGCTCCCTGGAAAGTATCATCTAAGAAATGGAAGACACACACAAAGAATTGGGTGTAGTGAATTAGGGGGAAAAAAAAGTGCTAACCTTACTTTGGGACAGAAGTCTTTGCAGCTACTTTCAAACTTTGAAAAGGAGAACAGGCCTTTTTGTGCTCCAGCAGGTTCTGTGCTGCATGAGGATTAAGGTGAATTTCCTCCCACATAGACCTCTCCCTGGCAACTCTTGCTGTTACTGAAAATGGTCCTCAAGCAGCAGCCTTGTCCTGCTCCCTGCAGAGGTCCAGCAAATGCTTTTCGGGTTCTGGCAGAGAGCAGGTTACATCTGTACCAGATGCAGATGGTTAAAACTGTCTTCTGCTTCTTCCATGAAACTAGGTGTAGAAAACAACAAAAACAACAACAACAAAAACAAAACAAAACAAAACAAAAACATGACCAGACTGATTACTTCATCTGCCGTGGGCTAATTGGCTGAAGCTGTGGGTGTCTGGGACGTGGTGGGATCCCTGTGCATGTTTCCCGTGTACTCAGATTTTCCCAAAAGATCCTGGAGGGCCTATTCCCAGCCAGTGTTTAGGGACCATCGGCACACTTTCCCCCGCTTGGGCACAGTGCTGAGCTTCTCCCTGGCACAGAGGTGTCTGGGAGATATTTGAAGCCCTGGATGCCTCCAATTGAGTCTTCAACTTAAATTGGTTTTGTACTACATGAAGTATGAGTTTGAGCTGCTAGGGAAGGCTGCTGCTGTGCTGCAGGAAAAGTCTCATCGCTGTGTTATTCCTCACGCTCATCTTTCAGTCAAGTGACTGCAGACCCCACAGAGAGTACATCTGCTGAGAAAATGGATATAGCAGCATCTTTATGAAAGCTCTGTGCATGGATTGAGGCAAACGAAGTGAACTAGTCTTGGTGAGAAGGGAGATGGGGAGGTGGGCTCTCCCGGAGGCTCACCAGTAGCAGGATTTCAACTGCTCCCTGCACAGCTGTTTTTTATAGCATTATTTTCACTTGGTTGGTGGAGGTAGTTGTGTTGCACACATGAGAAGTGATTGCTGGGGCTGTGAATCCAGCTGATGTGTCACTGTCAGTTCTGTGGCAGATCTGTGTGCTCTCCATCTGAAGACTAGGACCACAGGCCACCTGGGACTGCAGAAAACAGACCAGCTACTGTGTGCATATGAACATAATGCAATTTCTAATTATACATCTGATCCTTTAAAAAGGCTGTGACAGACAGAACATGGGGTCTTTGCTTTGCAAAGAACCAGCTTGCACAAATCTCATCTCATCCGGATGAGTTCCACAGTGCTCACACGGGAATAGAATGAACATTGCATGCAAGTTTGTCAGGACCTATTGAACCAATGTGAGGCTGAAGGTGCCATCATAGCAGCTGTGAAACAGTGAATCACCTCTGCTGGTGCAGATTTTTACAGGCTTGGCATACAAGTTCTTGTTGGCAAAAATACATAGCTAATAGTAGGATTGTGTTGAAAAATAGTATTTTGTAGCTGAGAATTTGCTCTATCAAATAGTGTTATCTTACTCTTTGTAGCTGTTGTAGTTTCCATTGAAATAAATAAGAGGCATTACTTTTGGAGCAATCTGCACATGTATTTTAGAGGCCCCAGGGATTTTATTTTTGTAACACAGACACCTGAGGTTTCAGAAGGCTCTTTGTTTTGGCCGACCTCTCTGCCCTGTGGTATGCTCAGTGGATCTGCTCCTTGGGGAGCTCTGCTGCAGACATGCGGGGTCACACCATCTCCTGAGCTGTTGGAGCTTCTGTGTCAATAGTGGCCAAACTGTACTAAACTGTCTCCTCGTTTCCATAGTGACATTTCTGCCTATATGAGTAATTTTGGGCTTTTCCTTGTCACACTCAAAAACACAGAGCAGAAATGAGAAATAGCAGGCAGCGTAACTGCTGTGCTTCATGCACACGGCCCAGCTAGGACCAATGGAGCTGTGTCCAAAGGGGACCATGCCATGCAGACCCTTTCCCAGGGCAGCACAACTGCATGCATTTCTGCCCCCCATTTTCTGGTGTACAAGGAGCAAATGCTCTTCTGCTTTGCTTGCATAGACGGTAATGCTTGCTATTAAGCTCAGATGTGAGTTTACTGGTACAGGTGGTTCAGCCTCCAGCTCTGTGTGGTGTCTTGTACCAGCATGATCAGAATTGCACTCCTGCTCTTTCATGTTCACTCAGAGCTGTAGCTACATCCTTGCTTTATCCTTGTGTAAGCAAGTGAAAAAACAGCAACTTGCGGTTAGATGTGTGCTGCCAAATCCATGTTCTCTAATTGCAAAAGAGACTCCACAGTCCAAGGAGCAAAAGATCAGGGTCTGGTAAGCAACATGATAAATTTGGCCATGTGTGCTCTGTTTGCACAGTGTAGTACAGTTGTCGAATAATATGCTTCTAGGCTCTGTGGAACAAATTAATTTTGTATCCTTTAATCAAAAAAAATTTATATTTTTTAAAACAATACCCACTTTTCCTTCCCCAAGGGCCCTGCAAAGCATAAAGCAATGCACAGAAAGGAGAGAAAAAGATAGAGAAAATAAACATAGTGACAACATGACAGATCTTTATAATCTGGTAGAAATTTCTTTCTTTTTTTTATTGCTGCATGAATCTAAGCCCAGAGTTCTGTTATCTGCTGTGGTAAATAAGGATAAATTAATGTGAAAAAAAAGTGTATTTATAGCATGAATATACTGCTGAGTAATATACTTGGTTTTGCTGCTTGGGAACACGGAGACCAAGTCTTATTCCACTCAAACACTTCTGTAGCCCTGCCAGCTGTGTCCTGCAGGCACATCCTGAGTCCATGAACAGCCAGGGCTATAGGATTTCCTATGGAGCAATCAACCAATAGGAATGGACAATAAGTAGATGGTCAGTTCAAAAAGGAATTGGTTTTGGTTTGTGTTCTTTTTTTTCAAAGAATATGTAAATTAGCAGTGGAGTACCTTGCTGGAGGGTGCTGTGGGTGCCTGGAGATTACAAAGTTCAAAAGAAAGCAGAAAATCTTAGAAAAAGAAAAGATCATTGAGGTAGCTCAAGTAGAAAGCCAGCATCTGAGGACTGGGAAGCCCCAGGGCTGCAAGCTGAGGAAGTTTGGGAGCATTTCCTAGGAAGTGTTAACATTTGGATGCCCCCTTTGGAAACCTGCCAGCTAGCTAGATCTTCAGTGTGACCCAGCATGGTCACTGCCCCCTTCTGACTCAAGGCTTCATCAACAGGTGGCCACCTGTACTGAATATGACTGGTCGTGCCTAAAATGGCAAAAAAACAGTCACGGATCTCTGGTCCCTAGGCATTGGCACCATTCATTAGAGAGCACAAGGAGTTAAATTGCTCAGATAAGACCCTCATACTTTCAGTATTGTGCTGCAGACACAAGATGTGACTGCATGGCTCTCTCGTAAATAGTGACTTGGAGAGCTGGAAACCTCTGAGGAAGCCTGGCCACAGCATTTCAGAGTTTCCTAACACCGGATGAACCCAGTCTTTACCAAGCCTGTCTTGCCTCAGAACGTTTTTCCAAGTAAGCCATACTGTAGGTATTTTTATATTTATTCTCTGTGATGAAGCTTTCCTAAGGCTCAGCCAGGTGCAATTTTATTTTTAATAGCCTTGCTGCCTCAGCAGTCTCATCTGGATGAAAAAGAAAACTGAACACATCTCTCCTTTTCTCTTATCTCATTCTGGAGTGTCAGGAGAGACTAGAAACAAGTTGAATTACCCTTCTACCTATTTCAAACAAATTGCTGTTTTCTCAGGTAAGCGTGGTTGAAAGGAGCTCTTGTTCAGGCTCCCAAGGAGCTGGTTAACAGGTAGGGAAAGAGGAAGCAGGCTTGTATAAGAAATAGTGTTGCTAGCAGGAGCAGTGAGGTGATCATCCCCCTGTACTCCACTCTGGTGAGGCTGAACCTTGAGAACTCTGCTCACTTCTGGGCCCCTCACTACAAGACAGACATTGAGGCCTTGGAGCGTGTTCAGAGAAGGGCAGTGAAGCTGTGAGGGGACTGGGACACAAGTCTTCTGGGGACTGGCTGAGGGAGCTGGGATTGTTCAGTCTGGAGAAGAGTAGGCTCAGGGGTGACCTTATAGCTCTCTACAACTCCCTGAAAGCAGTTTTTGGTGGGGTCAGGGTTAACCTCTTTTCCCACATAACTAGAGGGAATGGTCTCAAGCACCAGGGGAGGTTGAGGTTGGATATTAGGAAAAAATTTATTTTCCAAAAGAGTGGTTGGTAATGCACTGGAACAGGCTGCCTGGGGAAGTAGTTGAGTTACCAGGCCTGAACGTTATTCAAGAAACACTTAGATGTTGTACTAAGATAAAGGGTTTAGTGGGGAGATATTGGTGGTAGGTGGACAATTGAACCAGATGATCTTGGAAGTCTTTTCCAACCTTGGTGATCTCTGATTCTATGATGTTAAAATCGGTAGCTTTGTATATTGCAAATACAGAAGTAGAGCTGGCAAATCTCCCTCTAGCCCCAGCGGGAACAGAATCATTGCTGGGTTACACTGCTTTCTGTGTCATTAATCATCTGAACCACTCATCTCATGGCTAAGTAAATAGAAGGCTCATCTTTACAGCAACACAGCAACATTTTGGCTTCAGTTATTGCAGACCTTAATTCTGATCTAGATTAGGGAACACACTTCCGTAAATACCTGGTTGTCTGCAAGTGAGATAACCACAAGAGACCTCCTGTGTGCTGAGGATCAGACACGCACCTAGCCTGGCAAATCAAGGTCTTCAGTTTTGTCTGTCTGAAGCAAACACAATGCACAGAGATGAAGGACGTGCAGCAAACAGTGGTACAGCATTACACATACATTTGAATTAGTGATTAGCATTTTATGAGGAATGATGGATATCTCTGCATACTACCTGAAAGGAATATGTTTAGGGAACATATTTGGCAGCAGAATTCATAAAACTAGATATCAAGTACTGAGTGAATATGTAAGGTACCCCAAGGCTTTTTAACACCTCATCATTTGCCACCAACGAACATTTAATAGAAAGCAGCGATAACGATCCTTGCAGAAACTCCAGCGTTGATTTAGGAGTGCTGGAAGGTGCACCCCTGGGCTCCTGCTGACGGTCACAGAGCTGCTTCTGAGACTCCCCGGGTCAGGTCTGCCATCTGCCAGCAGCATGGGGGAAGGAGCGGGGACAGCGGCTGCTGCCAACACATTTCCCACTGGCAAAACTGCCGTTAAGCAGAGCGAAGTTTCTTCCCAGAGCAGCGAGGAAGGCCTCCCTACTTTGGCAGGAGATGTCAGAGCACCCAGTTATTACTCATTGCAATTAAGCTTATGCTCGAAATTACAGATGAAAACCTATCCACAAGTTCTGCAAAGAATAGCAGATAAATTCTGTCTATGCTCCGCTTTAATTCTTTCTGATAAATGTTTCTTTTTATACTAAGCATATGGTGCGCTAGATTTCAAGTCCCATTGATAAAGGCTCTAATCTCTGTAGTCTCTTTATTATATTTTTCCCATTTCTGCTGAGTTGGAAAAAGGCATTGCATACCATCTGTCAGCCTGATCACAGTGCAATTTGCAGAAGTTTCAGACTAGTACAGCATCGGCAGCAGCCTGCAGTTCTCCTCCAGCCTTGAGTTCTTGTGGAAGCAATATAGCCCCATTAAACACTTCCTTCACAAACAAAAACTCATTTGTGCAGCATGCTAATGACAATAATGCAAATGAATCTGTCATGTTCGTAGCTACTATCCCTAACCACTGCAGTCATGAATATATGGTAATTAAGCTATTACTGATAATGTAACTATGTCAGCACTACTAAATTAAGGGCTGTACTGTAAATAAAAATGGGGTCATAAAAAGAAAAGAAAGTATTAAAGGATAATGGGTAGAAATACTAAGGGAAAGGCAGGGTAGGCTTTACACAAGCAAAGGAATTTATTATAAAGGCTCCTTCTGAAGGATCTGTTTTGATGTCATAGCTTGAAATTGCAGCTAGAAGCTGATACATGAAACAAGCTGTTCCTTTTGTCCTTGGTGTCCTTCTAAATCCCACAACACTGGCAATTTTGTGATAGAAATGTCATAAGAGATAATCAACTTATTACCTTTCCAATGTGGCTCCATCTCTAAACTCATAAATAACCATATAGAGTATGGAAAGATGACAGAACAGATCCCTTTTGTAAAAGTTTGCAATAGAAAAATGTGAGGTTTCTGTGACCAAGTAATAATCTGTAGACTGAACTACGCAAAATCAGGATTTTTCTTATTTCGTAAATTCAGTCCTACTGTATACTTTCTGCTCTCTTATACTGTCCCCAGGGCAGTCAGTTTTAGCAGCAGTGCAAAATTGCTCCCATCTGAAGAATCCTATTTCCATTACACAGAGAAGAGAAATTGAGTATTTGTGGCAGAAGCAATTTTGTTACACAAATGTTCATCTTGAGAAACTCCACTGAAATCAATATTTTGTTTAGGCTAAATCTGCATGTAAATGAAACCGGTGTGGCTGTGGCTGACCAAGCCCAAGGGTACAGCATCAGACTTGCTGATGGGCTCTGGGTCATCACCATTCTGCTTCAGCTCAAGGGGCTGAAGGTTTGAAGAGCTGGAAAGAAAGCGTCCTGAATTAAAATGCAAGTTCATTCTGGGGGAAAGAAGAGAAAGATGAGGATAATTCAGTATGGGAAGGAAGCACACAGGCCAAGACTCAGGAAGAGGGCTAGAGGTTCAGAAGCCATATACTGCATGTTCTGTATTCACGTGTTTTCCTGATTCTGTGATTTAACAGAACTCAAAACCAAAGAACACATTGATCAGAACTGCAAGACACCGCGTTTAAGGCAGACAAAGGCAGGCAAAGAAAGCAACTGTCCATAATTAGTCTGTGACGTGCAGCAGATAGGTAGCACTGAAGATGGCACGTGGCAAGATCTCTCTGTTAGGTGAGAGTTTCCTCCACTGCATCAGACGGAAGCAGTCTGTATTTTTCTGAGGGGTATAATCCCTCATGCTTCAGCATAGAAACTGATTGCCAGCAGAGACTGGAGGATGCCTCCTCTCCAGGCTGTTTATTCCACTTGCATCCACAATGCCTTTTTCTCTAACTCAGCTTGAACAGAGCCCTGACAAGGATAGGACACTGGATTTGATGTCCCCAGTATGCAATTCCTAATTAAACACGGATGACGATAAGCCGCGTCAATTTGCTGGTAGGCTCCCTGGAGACTGATGTATATAGGAACAGGCACAGTATCCAGCTATGTGGTTCAGCAGCGTTTTGAGATATTGCCTGGGAAGATGCGAGCTGGCTGAACCCTTAAATCCACATCAGCTGGCAGCCACCACCCGTAGCTGATCCCCATCAAAATCTCTCTGCTGTGACCTGCTGAGCGACTGAACTGGAGCCAACTGTAGATTTTGCAAATGGCCCTTCTGTTTCTAAAGCATTGGGCACAAAGTGTCCAGTAGAGATGTGGTCACCTTCCAGCTTCACATTTCACCCCAAATCCTGTCTTCTTTCTTGCCTCTAGGGTCCCCCTTGGGGCTTGCCCTGAGGCTGTAAATGGGGAGCATGACGCTGGGGACAGGCGCTGCAGATCAAGCCACGAGGGAAACCTTCTTTTCCGTCAGGCATTTGTCAGTGCTGTCTTTTGCCCAGCTGGCATAGGATGAAAAAAATGACTTTGCCAATTGTTTTCCAATTCTATCTCGAGATTTGGTGGCTTTCTTGAAATGCAGTGTTGTTTAGGGTAGCTGGAGAAAGGAAGCTTGTAAGCCAAGGACAAAACATAGCCATAATAATGCAAGGCAGCGAGGGAATATAAAATAGTTTCAGTCTCTTAATCCATGGCAAACTATGACTAGTTTAGGAGTTACCAATTATTTTTAAAACTTTCTTTTTAAAGAATTAAGAATTATATACTAAGGGAAAAAAGCAGATTCAAACACAGTTATCCAGATCACAGCAAGAGAGCATAAATGCAGAATTTCCCAGGCATTCATCCTAACGGCTAAAATCAGAGGGGTTCTGGTGTGCCCCACAGATTTTTGTGTGCATGGCAAGCATGGAGCAGAGCTCAGCAAACACCCTGCACCCTGTGGCTGCAGTGAGCGACAGGCACAAGCACACAAGTAGCAAACAAAACTAAAGAGCAGCGATCTGTGAGCAGCGGTGTGTCTGTGGCTCACGGTCATCTGTCTCCTGTTGGCTCCTGCAGCAAGCAGCGCTCGTGCAGCGATGCAAGGGACGAGTGTAACAGGATCAAAGCCAGCATGGCTTGTGCTGAAGGATTGGAGAAAAAGTTAAAATAGAAATGATGGCTTTCTAAGGGGTAATTTTGGTCATTTTGCCAGCTGTCCAGCTTAGTGTTAGCACTGCCAGCAAACAACTGTTCTGATGGGAGCAGCTAAACAGAGCATAGCACGTCTGTGTGCAAACAGAAAACCCAAATGCAAAATATTGTTACATTTAAAACATACAAAGTATATAAAAATGTATTAGGGAAAAAAGGGACCATGAATTTTACAAGTATATGAAAAAATGGCCCTTGGGCTAACAGATCCACTGCAGGATAAAAGCAATACTGCAACAACAGGATGTAAACTTGCATTTCCATGCAGTTTGGTGGGAGCAGCAGGTGTATGTCCTGGGGCCTGATCTTCCCCTGATGTGACTCCTTGCTCTGCAGATCAAATGAACCAAGCTGTCCTGACCGCACATCAGCAAAGCATGTGCCCTGGGGTTCCTGCTCAGTATGCATTTGCTGGAGTGAAAAGGATGAAACCCAAACTATTAATAATAATGGTAATAATAAGAAGAATGATAATAGAGAGAAAAAGTAAGACTAGTGAAGAGAAGGCAGCTCACATCTGTATCACCAGCTGTAGCCCCAAACATCTTGTCAAGCTGTATTTCATCAAGCTGCACCGCTTCCTCCAAACATGAGTGAAATGGCAGCCCCGCAGGGATTACCCAGTGCCCAGTTAACAGTGAAAAGATTTTGAAGTGCAGAAAGTTAAGAAGATTTCCACTTTCCCAGTTTAACTTCCATGTTCTGATGACCTGAAGTTATCTCAGGCAGAGATATAAAAAAAGAAAAAAGAAAAAGAAAAAGAAATAAATAAAGAAAAAATCCATGGTATTTTCTTAAGGGACAAATTATTTTTAGCCGTGGAGATTTAAAGCTCCCTCCAGGTTCCTGAACTTTGAGAACTTTTCCTCACTAAAAAGCTTGACAGCAAAGTGGATTCTCTTTTTCCCAACCTCTCAGCTGTTCTAATTAAAATATGTAAAATCTCCCTTTCTGAACGATGAAGGAATAGGCTTTCTTTTCCAGTGAGATAAAAGGCATTTTCTAGAGGCACTGTTTCTAAGAATAATCGTTCCCTTCTCCGTTTTGAGGGCTCAGCCACTGTCCTGTTTCACTTTATGGTAGAGAAATGGAAAATAAACAGACTCACCCACTTTCCTTGGTTTTGGTCTAGAGATTACTAGCACCAGGCAGCTTTTCTAAGACAAAAAAATTGGGTGTCAATCAACTTAGTCTCGCTTCACAAAAGTCACACTGCTTTTTAATCACACACATTTACTCACAATACGCTACCCAAATGCTGCTGGAGAAAGTTCTGCCAATGAACAGACTACCTGATAGGGATGAAAAAGCTAACAAGGCTCCCAAGCAGCTGGACTCTGGCATTTTTGGAGGTGTTTGCACCGCTATTTTGAGTGAAGCTGCCCTCTGCCACCACCCTGGCTCGGCCTTTCCCTGCTTGCCAGTGCTTTGGGCTGCCTGTGTGTGCAGCACACTGAGCTCCAGCAGCTTCTGCTCATACCCAGCAGCATCGCACCCTTCCTCCAGGCACTGCTCCCCTTGGCTGGGCAGGACCTGGGGCTGCTCTGAGATGCAAAATATCTTAAAAATATAATATATTGCTATATATTAAAAAATAATCCTAAAGACTAAAGGAATGAATTCAACAAATCAGAAGGTACTGCTTGAGAATCCCTGACTGTCACCACGCAACGACCTGAGGCTTTTGCCTGGGATTTAAAAGCAAGTTCTGAAACACGGGTTGACTGAACCCAAGCAGGAAGAAAATCATTTTGTGTTCTTGGACTGACAGAAAATGTAGGCTGAAGTTTTGAATAAATGATTTGCTCTGAATCATTTACTCGGCGCTGCTTGGTACCTCAGAGGACATGAAGGGCTCTTAAACATGTGCCGTGATGAAATATTGAATTGGTGCTGATATTGCTTTGCTGGGAAAGCAGCATTCTGCTGATGCCCCTGCTGATGCGGTCGGTGTGCCGCTGGCACGGTGGCTGAGCACTGCTGGGCCTCCTCAGCACCAGCCCTACCTCACCTCACAGGTGGGCGCCTCTGCCACAAGGGCTGATGCTGGCAAAGTGCCTTCTTATGAAAAGCTGCAGCGAGTTGAGCGCTACTGTGCATTATTCATCTTTTAATAATAGCACGGCAAAGCCCAGGGAGCATGGCTACAACTGTGATCACACAGTGGGGAGGGACGTTGGTTCGGGGTGTCCATAAGGCCAGTGACAAACTCGCTGAGCATCACGCCTTGGTTTCAAGCAAAGAGATAAGAAAGACTCGTTGTGGTGCTTGCAGAGGACAAGCGAGCCAACGGCGGGCTCTGCTGTGACAGAGCCAGAAAGGATCCACGACGGGAAGCGGCGAAGGATGTCAGCGCGCTCCCGTGTGTGCTGCCAGGATGGCGCGAGGAAGGCTCGTCCGGAATTCACTGGACTCTGCCAGTCCATGAGCAACCCACTGTCCAATAGGTTTCGACGCCCATGTGTCAAAACGCCTGGTGAGCACCGGGGAGCCGCGCACCCCGAGCTCGGGAACGCTCACGCTGCGTGTCACTCGACGGTGCGCCACAACGTGACGGGATACGCGGCTGGATGAGGCCGGGCCTTCAGACCGGCGTGTCGCCAGCGGGGTCAGGCGTGGTTCCAGAGGGGCGCGGCCGGTGGCCGGGCCGTGGGCGCAGCCCCGCGCCACCTCGCCGCCCGGGG
>JAOWBP010004006.1:12014381-12054859 GCA_028571105.1 Tragopan temminckii
CGCTCCGCCCGCGGGAAGCCACCTGCCGGGGCGGCGGCCCCGCTTCGCTTCTGCCGGAGCCGCGGGACGCGGCGGGTGCCGGGAGAGCCGCCTGCCGCCTCGCGGAGCCGAAGCGGTCCTTGACGGAGCGGTCCTCTGCCCGAACCGCGAGTGACCCGGCCGAGCTGCGGGCCCCGGAGTCGGGAAAGGTAACCGCGGTGCGGAGCTCCTCTGCTGCGGTGCGGGACGGTGCCTCGGCGCTCGGTCCGCCGGCGCCCTGCCGTTCGTAGTTAGCGAATTCCCCAGCCCGAAGAAGTCGGTGCCGATTTCAGGACTCCTCCTGAGTTCATTTGTTTACTACGGAGCTGTGACTCCTGTGGTCTCTTTGGTGTGAAAACATTCTGCTCGCGTGATGTTTCTGGCGGCTTTGACAACAGATTTGTTAGTCATGGTTATGAATATGGTAATGCACCATTAAATTCCTCATGCCCTGAGTAACGTGGCTGAACGGTCCTGTATGAAGCCTTGCGTTTTGCTGCTGCATTGGAGGAGTGAGGTGGCTGCGAACTCCATCCGGCTCGTCCCTTCCTCTTAACTTTTCTCTGATTTTGTGAAAACGTTTGTTCTTTCAGCTGGTGAGGTGCGAGCCCCAAGTTTTGTGCGAGGTGCACCTCCCTGCGAGGAGGGTTATGCAATACGGTGCCCGGAACAGAAGGGGAGAACGGAAGGGAAGGTGTGGGGAAAGGATGGTCAGGCGGTGACACTGCGGTGTGTGCGGGCTTCCAGGTGACAAAACCTGAGGGTTGTTTCCATTTGCTGTGGGCATTCTGCCCGACCGTGGGCAGGTCTCATGGTCCTTATGGTGTTGCTTGCTTTCTGTGTAAGACAGTGGCTTCTCCTGTGCTGCTACGTCTCAGGGCTGTGAGGCTACTCGGAAGCCCTTGAAAATGCTTTTCAGCCAGGAGGTACTGTGTGAATGCAGATGACTACAGTAATACTACAGTAATACAGTTTCTGAAATGCTTTTCAGAAGTTACATCAGTGTCCTTAGGAAGTTTATTGAAAATATGTGGCCAAATGTATTTTCAGACATCTCCAAAGCAGGCTGAAGGAGCTATTTTCTGGAGTATTAATCCCCTGCAAAGAAATCTAGTGTCATTTTTTTTCAAGGAAAAAGAAAAGAGATCTATCGCTTTTGCGTGTCACCATGTCACTCCATGTTCGAGCAGTGAATATTTACCCCCCCGTTTCTTTCCATGTAGCTCAGTGGTTATTATCAGCTGAGGAAACACCTCTGTCTCATACTGCTTAAGCCAGCAAGTGCTGACTGAAGGCATGCAGCAGCTCACCCCAAACATGGCATCGCATCGGCCCAGCGTGAGCCCGCACGTCTGTGGCGTGGCTTTGCTGTTGTGTTTGACTGTACTTTAATTCTGAGATGCAGTACAGATCAGTATGTTATCTGCTCAGAGCAAGTCTTCCTAAGGTAGAACCGTGTCTCAGTGCATTTCTAGCACTTGAACTAAAGAAAAAGGTCCGAGTGTTGTTAGGCTGTGAAAAGAAACTAAATGGAGAAGGACTTGAGTTTGAGAATGACCTCTGATCGGCTTTAATTCGTCTTGCAAACATATAGAAAGTTATCATAATTTCTTGTTTTTATTGCTGGGAGTCTGAGAGAATTTCTAATTTGAGCTGCATTGTTTTCATTTGAGCATATTGAAATCTCATTGTTCTTGTAATGTATTTTTTTAAAGGCATTGCTATTTTTCTTAACCACTTTCTGCTTTTGTAGGATCTCTGCATCTGAGATAATGCGAGTCACACCGTTCTTTGATTAATTTGCTTTTCGCAAACTAATTTATTTTCAGTCAGCTTAAAAATCTTAGAATGTCGATTTTGAGATCTTCTCATGCTGTGGGTTTAATAGACAAGGCACTGTCAGCTGAGTTATGAGTCCTTCTAGTAATATGATTACACTGGTTTTTGAGGGATGGAGCTCTTGAAAACATACCTCAGAGGAGAAAATTTGCAAAAGCTATGTGCAAATAAATTTTTCCTGCAACAGATGGAAGAGCTTGATAATCACTACTCAAGAGTGGCTAAAATTAGTTTGAAACAGAAAGATTATTCCTACAAGCGCAGTAGTATAATTTGTACAAAACGAGCCAAATTCTACTAATTGTTATGCTGGTGTAAATAGTGATTTCTTTGCCTGGAGTTCCTCCTTTTTCATAAAGCAACATAAGGGATTATGATGACGTTGGCTTGTTAAATGTTTGTAATGAAGGTGAGTTCTTCCTGAATCCCAGAGGTACACTGGCCTACAGTTTAGTCCACTGTTCGTGTATTCGGAACAGCAGAGATCCCAATTGAAAATCTGCTGTAATAAGACTGTGGGAAGAGGGTCGCTGAATGACTCGAATGAATAGATCAGAGTAAACAAACGTGTAAATCATTTCTGGCTAGAGAAAGAGAAGGGATAAAGGGAGAGAGCAGAGGAAAGCCAGTCCCATGGGTGAGATAGTTGTAGTGACTTGATCAGCAGGGACCACCAAGCTCAGTGGGATTGATCTGTCAGAAGCTCGGGACTGAGTCTACAGCAGTCTTTTACCTTGGCAACAAGAGCAACCTGTAGAAAACGAGTGCCCTAATGCAAGTATTGCAGCCAAGCAGAGTTTTCCAGCTGTCTATGCTGCTAGTCTGGCACGGAGGTGAGCAGGCTTGTGTCAAAGGCTCCATTTGGCACACCTGGATGGCCTGCACAAGAGTGGGTAACCAGGAGTACTGCCTCTTGGTTGGACTAGATGATCTTAATGGTCTTTTTCCAACCTTAATGATTCTGTGATTCTCTCTGGGAGAGGGAGGATCTCTTGCTGATTGGTAGTCTCCACAGCATCCAGTTTGGGAAAAATTACAAGCTAGCAAGTGATTCCCAGACGTTTCTGAACCTGAAATATTGGTTAATATTGTGGTATCAGTATGAACTGTGGATGGATCAAGATCCACCTTACTGTTCAGATTAAGAAGTACCAGAGCAAATCTGTGGCTTTAAATCAATGGTAGATTTCTTTTTTGCTAGTTGAGTCCTAGGACAAAATTGGAGCAAGGCAAAGACTATTCTCATTTGCTTTCCCTGCCAAAGGAGATGCCCAGCAGACACAAATCACTGCAGCAGAATATCTTGCCAGTCAGATCCCCCTTTGTGTGCCCAGGCTCAGTGCAGAGGAGGACGGTATCACGGAAGAGGCACAGGAAGATGAGCTGTCTGTATGGGGGTGAAGACTGCAGCCATGAGTCTGGGGCAGGCTTTTTATCCCATTCAGCTGTCTGAGCTGTTACGCTTCAGTGTGTTTTCAGGATAAGTTAGGTTAATGCTCCTGGGGAAGTGAGAAATATGTTGGCATCCAGGGCTGAGATGAGCACTGGGACTGGTCCCTTCTGCTGCGGGAGGATCCTTGCCCCAGAGCTATGCCTCCCTGCTGCCTCGCCTGCCTCTGGCTTTGGCTGCTTCTACCATCATCTTAAAGAGAGGCTGCTGTGTTGTTGCGTGCCCCTGTTCAACCTGTGCTCCTGCTGAGATATGGCTCTTCTCAGGGAGGAGTCCTCAGAGTGAAGCAGAGCTGTAGGCATCTCTGTCAGATGATGGCTGTGAAGGGAAGGAGCTGCATTTCTGTGTCTGTGTAGCCGGTAGACCTCAATCCTCCTTTCTCCATTTTTTTCTTTTTCTTTAGAGTACGTCAGGTTTTATACAGCATTGGTCACAGCAGTGGCCATGATGAGAGACTTCAGGCAGTAGGACTGACTGACAGAGCTCTCAGATCACATCCTTGCTAATAGGAATTATGGGTGTTTGTGTTAGATCGTTGGACATGTATTATTATTTATTCTTGGCGCAGTCTCTGGATCCAAGCCAGGAAGCTATTTTGCCCTTATTCCCTTCTCCCTCCTCTCAGTCTCTCCCTTTTTTTCCACACGCAGTGAACATGTTCCAGTCAGAACTAAGGCAATTTCCTGGCCCCTTTCACGTGCCCTGCATCCCTTTTGTATCCTTAGCTGGGAACCTGACCCAGTGTTTGGGAAACACTGACTTAAGCACCTGAATACAATCAGATATGTTTCCCATCATGTCCGATAATTAAATTGTAGCACTCATTAGCACAGGATGCAGAGCAGAGCAAAAGCAGGTTGAAAAAGATGAGATGAGTTCACAAAGAGCAGAGTGGATAGGAAGCACTACGGTCTGGATGTGACCTCTGGCTCTCTGTGTGCAGATCCCCAGATGCAGGGGAGTGCAGAAGGGAACAGCTGCTATCAAAGCAGTGGCACATGCTGCCTCCCACTGCCGGAGAGGCAGTGTCCTATGCTGAAAGACAGGGCTGGGGGCTGAGCTGTGCCTCCGTTCTGCACCAACACCCATAGCCTGCTGAAACAGAGCAATTTGCTTCCTTCTTGGTAAAATAAAGAGGGAAGAACATGGGACAGGGTTTATTGGGCGTTTTGGTACCAGAATGATAACCAGAGTAGAGATGTCAGCTTGCTCTCACAGGTATTAATGGATTAGCGTAGAACGCTGTGAGGATTTTATTGTGTGAAGCCTTACTGGCAAAGTAGAGTGAGAGCAAGAAGCCACCTGGGGCTCAGGGCTACGTTTGGGACAAGAGGATAAAATAATTCTACTTCCTCATTTGGTCTTTTCGTTCTGTTCAGTCTGTGTTGTACTGTAGTATGAAATGGAGGTGCTGATCTCTTACTTAGCCCGGAGCTGCAGTTAATGGAAGTATCTGTACTGTGTATGGGAGCAGTTGAACATTTCCAGGTAGAGAGACGTCCAGGTCTCTAAAACTGTCCTAATGTCCTAAAATTGTTCTTACTGGGAACAAAAGGAATAAAGATTCCCAGCTCTTCATCACTGACACCTCACCCAGTTCCCTTGGGAGATCAGAGTGGGTGCGGGGATGCGCTCACCGAGAAACTGGGGAAGGGCAGGAGGGCAGGCTCCCATGGCACAGCCAAGAAGGCTGTTTCAAAGAGAAGCATCTTCTGCAAGAGAGGGATTTTTTTAACGGTAGAGGAAAAATTACACTGGTGAAGGAAGTAAAGCCAGATCTGGAGATGAGGAAGAGGGCAGAATAGCTCAGAGAATGTGCGAACACAGGGTGTGAAGTCCCTGCAGTATATTTAAGGCTATAGTGAAAATCCTTTACCCAGATCTTTCTTTCCTGTGTAAGACCATCGGGATCCTCAGGCTAAGACTCCTAAAAGTCTTAAGTCTGCTTCTCCTGAAGTGCCTTGTTTCTTTGTCAAGAAAACAAAGATCTGTCTCCCTGTTGCAAAGGTCCCTAGAGGTTGATTTGGAAGCTCACTGTTCCCTGTGGCTCCAGAAGGATTGCAGGAGGGAATAGGGCTGTTATCTGCCTGGCTCCCTGGCAGGGAAAGCAGCTCCTGTGAATCGCAGCTGATGCCCTGCTGTCAGCAGGATGCACAACAGGAGATAAATACAACTTGGCCACATCCCTGTTCCTGACAGGCACCCAGTGCCCTCTCAGGGCTGTACACGTAGGGTCATAACCTGAACTCAAAGCAGAGGTATACTTTATGACCAGGAAAAGAGCTTTCAACTTCTCTGACTCCAGGTCTACAATAAGTGTATGCCTTCAAATGTACATCTCTGTCGAATGGCAGAGTGAAAGCCGGGAGCTCTGTGTTTATGGAGTGTTAGGGCAAATGTTCTGACACTTGTCTGTGGGATTCTATTGATCTTGAAATCATGCCAAGTTTGAAATGGTACCTCTCTGGCTCTCCTATTTCTTCACCATATCCAGGGATTGACGCTGGTGTGCATGTATGTGCACACCACTGAGGTTATGTGGAGGCATGATGTCTGGGAGCACTGAGTTGTGGATTTGCATGCACACATGCCCGCACACAAAATGGCTTCACTTCCACGTTAGTTCCTGCAGTTTTCCCTGCACCCTGTCTGTAACCTAATCAAACAGGCTGAGCAGCTGGTGAGTGGGTGCCGTGCTTGTCAAAGACACGGGTATGAATATCAGCAGTCAACAAGCCATCACATTAGCTATTGGCACAAAATGTAATTAGTGAGGGTAGGCACCCCTCCCAAAAATAAACCCGTTGCTGTCCACAGAAGCCACCTGAACCCCTGGTTGGCTGAAACAGTTGTGCAAAAGAAAGAAGTTGAAGGGTGGTGTGGCTGAAAGTAATATAGGCAGGATGCTACAACAGCTGAAAGGAAGTAGTGTTTTAGAAGTCTTCTAGTTTTCCATGCAAGGCATTATGCCTGACTTCCAGCACAAATAGTTTACTTGCACTGACCATATCCCTGCGGAGAGGGTCAGGTAGTACACGTGCCAGCACATGTTCCTGAGTTGTCGTCTCTTGTTGACGAAGGTTTGCATGTACTTTTGAATAGAACAAATTGGGATTCTTCTTTCTCCAAAAAATCTTACAGATTCCAAGAATCTCACTCATCTTCAGCCTGCAAACGTAACAGACATCAAGGCTGAAAAATATGTAATTATCCGCATAAAATTGAACATGTAGAGAAGCCAAGACCCTGGTAGTTAAATTGCTCATCAGAGGGCTGGGTAAAGAAAAGAAAAGGCTGGGATTCAGGCTACCAAGACAAGGGTGGGTCTGGCCTGAAGGCTTTTTGTCAGATTTGTCAGAGCTCTTAGCCCTGTTTGGTCGCTTCTCAGTGTTTTATTTCAGAATGTCCTCTAAATAACTTACTTGGTTTTGTTGTTGTTTTTTTTTTTTAATACTCACTAGCTGATGGCACCAAAGTTAAGCGTGAAGTATTTGGGATGTAAAGCAGCAGTAGGGCTGCTGCTGTGACCTTCCCATGTGTTGGTTTAATCTTTTTCTCTTACAAAAGTCATCTGGAGACAAAGATCCCTACCTTATCACTGACCTATGCGGAGAAGGCCAGGTAAGGGCTTTTTTGTGTGTTTGCTTTTTTGGGATCAGAGTTGTTCTTTTTTTTCTTGCTTCTGCACTCTGAGCTTCCCCTCAGTGGCCATGTTTGTGGAACAGGACACTGCCTTCACTAGCATGCCAGGCAGGTAGAGATGACCTCTTCAGGGCATCACTGTGTGCCTCTCTGGGCAGGGGATGACAGTGTGGCTGTGGGCTGTGCTCAAGTCAGCCCTGGGCAGGCACAGAATGGTCAGGTAAAAGCTGAGCGCTTGTCTTTGTGCTGTGATGGGATCAGAGGGGTTGTTCCACATGGGGTCACAGACACCTCAGTCCTGCACCATGGCACCTTTCGTGGCAGTGCTCTTTTAGAGTCTTTTAATCTGGTTGTTCTGCCCAGCCAGAGTCCTTGAGTGCTCTGAGCAGTGGCACAGTCTGAGGTCCCTGATGGTTGGACCCTGATCCTATGTTTGAACCAGGATAAGACCACAAAGTCCCATCAAGTCTCCACTGCTGTCAGGTTATTCGCAGCGATTACATTGTTAGATGGTTTTTGTTGGTGTGGTTTATGGACATTTGAGAATCTGATCCCATTTCTACAAATGGATCCCGTCTGTATTCCTGTCTGTTTGGTCAAACACATTTTTACCAGCAGTGGCTTGTAGGTTGCTCTGTCACTTCTGTGGTGCCTGGAGGAAGATGTGGGCAGCTGCAGGATGCAGCTCTTCCTAACCAGACATGGATACTTGGGCTTGGGAGCCGCTCAAATGCCCGTCAGCATCCAGATGCCCTTCCTGCACACAGGACAGCGTGGGGCTTCCTCCCTTTTTGAGTGGTAGCTTTTTGAATGTGAGTGGGAATGCACTGGGGTACAGCCTTGTGCAGGTACAGAGCGGTGCGGGCTGTTTTGCAGCGTGCTCCTGTTGAAGCATTATGAAGGGAATGTGGAGTTCAACAGAAATTGAATTAGGCTTTTAGTTCGTGTTCATTTCTGTAAAACCTAAAGTATGTTAAATGATATCAATACTGTGCCCATATTGCTGTTTAAATCTGCTTTATGGGTTTAGCCTCTTAGCAAGCAGTTAGGGGAGATGAACATCAGCATCACCCATTCACAGACAAGGAAGCAAGCTCAGTAGCATCCGTAGTCATGCAAGATCCAGAGGCAGGAGATGGATCTTTCTGCTTTCCTGATGCTGTGCCACACAGAGCTGTCACTGAGTTCAGTTTATTAATTCAGAAGCAAAAGCACAGTTTGCTACTAATAGTGTGGTTACATGAGGAAAACCAACATGCTGCCTAGATTTTGTAATGGATGGATTCCTATTTTAATAATTTTTTATAGCCCGAACATATACAGCATGCCTTACTGAGCGGTGAATGGGGACTCAGGTCATAAATTCAGTGGGGGGCATAGAGCTCAGCCTGCTCCCCACAAAGGGACCTTTAGCTGTTGAGCCTGCATCATGTTGTTAGGAACAGCTTAAACTCAATAGTAAACATGTGTCCAGTGCTAAAATAGGACCAGCAGCTGAGAAGTTAGAAAAATGAAGTAGGATGTTGATGAAAAGGTTATGAAGCCCTCTTAGAGGAAGAATTTGAGCAAGAGAGTTTGTAGGAGCTCCTGCAGTGTGCAGGTTGATTCGCTGCCTCTCTCTTGCAGGCTGATGTGGAATGGATCAAGCTGGGGGCTTAATGCTGCTCAAGTCTGCCCAAAGCAGGGTAAATAGCTCTGAATTCTCATCTATAAGTATAAAATGGGAATAATATGAGCAGGCCTTCTTTTCAGTGAAGGTTTTTATAGGAAAGATCATTTATAATTATCATGGGTAACTGATGCTATTCGAAAGTACTGGTTTGTTTCCAAATGAACCAACACATCAGTAGACTTACTCTTTTCTCATTTAAATTCATTCATTTTTAATATTGGTTTGGATCCAGAGCTCTCATCTACTGTTTTTGGTCCAGCACTCCTGCTGATTCCATATGGATCAATTATCTTTGTTAAGAGAGTCAGGTGGGTCCTAAGCAGAACCTTTTGCACCTGAAAAATGAACCCTGGAAACTACCTCTTCCGACCACAAAATGTTTCCAGCTGACATGGATTGCATCTGTGCACTGGAGATGCTGGAGACAGGGAGCTGTTTGAATACCATTTTATTTTACTTTATTTTTAATTTGACCATCTCAATTTTCACAGATGTTTGGAGAAAGACTGCAATTTGCATGAGTGCCTGAGTCTGTGGAATACTACAGAAGAATGAGTTTGGTGTTAGACCAGCCTAGTATATATTCATAGCACTGGTGACAGTGCCTTTCATGTCTGGGCAGCTGGGGAGACCTTATGGGACAGAACAGCATAGGCTTAGCCCATGTGAAATGCTAGAACTCAGCCATGTGTGGTTCCCTATAGAATCCAGTTTGTATTTATTACAGCACAGGAACATGCTGTGACCTGAGCATCCTTCTTCACTCTCCTGTATAGAGTTACCACAGCACTGGCAGAGAACCTTCCAATGCCACTCTCTCTCTCTATACACATATGTAAGGTGCCAGGAGATGGTGCTGCAGATGTGTGCTTTATTTGGTCCTAAAGCTGCCCTGTTGCACTTAGGCAAGCCCAGCAGAGCACTGGTGATGTATGGATAGGAACATGTTCCTCAGCTGGCACTTGATCTCTTCTCTCACCTTTTTGGGGTGGTACTGAGTTGGGAAGATAGAGCTCGGAAGTGGGTGACAATAGCCTGACTCAAAAGGTAGCAGGCACTGGGGCTGAGAACTGAAGGAGTTACATAACAGCATGTGACAGACGACATCGGTGGGACATGAAAGAAGAGGCAAAGCGTGGAGATGCTTTGAAGTGCTACCAAAGCTTTGTGGCGCCTTCCCTGCTGAGTTAGAGGAGAGTTTTAATTTGGTGAGTTTAGTCAACGGCAGTGGCCCAGCATAATGGAACAGGAAGGAGTCCAGAATAGCGGCTTCTCTTTTCAGTTTTACTTGTGCAATTAGGAATTATGTCACTGAAGTCAGCAAGGCAAGTGAATCTGCATAAGCAGAGTGAGATCCAGAGTGTGTAAGAGGCATTTGAAACAATTTAGCCTTGCATTAGCTGAAGTAATGTGAAGAAAGAGCATAGTAAATTAATAGCTAACACTCAAAAGGGAAAAAGAAGGGGAAGTTAAAAGAAAGGAGAGCTCTGAGTGTTTTGCTGCAGTAAGATGACATAAATATACACGGACTATTAATTAGGAGAAGATTATCTGAAATCTCAAAGCCAGCTCTCAGCTTCTCACTTTCCCACAGTATTTTGTTATAGCCCAGTATCAAAACAGCAGTCTGTTAAAACAAATTTAGTCATCCAGTCGTGCAGGTGCTGCAGTGAAACAGTGCTGTTTTCCAAACTTGCATCTTTTTGTTCAGCTTAACTTTTCTATTATATTCTTTTCATCATCATCTTTTTTAATAAGCAGTTTTCATCTGGTGCACCTTAACATCAGTTTGTTCTGTTGTCTTTGCACTGATCCCAGCAGACTGCAAACATGTCATGAGATTTCATCCTGCATTTTAAATGTGATTTTCCCCAAGGGGAGTGTTTTCCCTGGGATGTTTTCAGTTGCAGTGCTGCAGTTGCTTATATTGCTTGCTTAGATTTCTCTTTGTGCCCTAAGGATTTGCAGTCCTATGCTAATGTAATACGTAAAGTAGAGTCACCTTGACTTCACATTTGTCAGCTTATGCAAGTGCTAACCTTTTACTGCACTGCAACAGAAATGTCATTGCTGTTCAGCCTCGAGATGACAAACAAACAGCTTCATTGTCAGCAACGGATTTAGGAGGCTGCCTGGCTCACTGGCTGGTGCAATGGGTTTGGGAGCACAGCTCTTGTCAAATACTACACAAACCAGAATGTGTGATCCTTTTTTTTTCCCTAGGGAGAAATTGTGTGTGTGTGTGAGTGGTTTCACCTTTTTCAGGCTTTAAGAAGGGCATTTCTTGCCAGCTTTTAACTCATCCTCTGTGGCATTATCTAGTGCAGTGTTTGAGCTTATTTTGGGGCAGCACAAACAGTAGCATCCTTGGCAGGAGTGCGATATCCCTACAGCTATCATTGCCCCACATTTGCTTGAAGTCCAGAATGGAAGTGAAGAAACATAGATAGCATTTGACTTTTTCAACCTGAAATGCCAGCCAAGTAGCATTTATGGAACCAGTGTAGCCTGCTGATAGTCAATGTGTAACAGCCTACCTGAGATGCAGGGGAGGTGCTGGAGGAGTCCAGCTTCTTCATCCAGCTCCTGTAACTGCTTGATGGCAGTGCCTGGTATCTGGGAGAAACTGTTGACATTAGCACAGTACTTGGGGGAGGTTTGTTGGTTTCAGAGGGCATTGCACCAGCTGACTGGGGCTGAGTGGGCTTGAATGCTGCTGCCATTAAAAGCACTATAGAAAATTCAAAGCGTGGATGAAGAGAAATTGGACAATAATCCATACAGGGGAACAAAAAAATCTTCAAGGCCCAGAATGTACTCTTAGCAAAACATTCTGAATTTGCCAAGGAAAATAAGTCATCCATGACTTGAGCAAGGTTGGACTGTTCTGTGACATCTCAAGGGTGGAACAAAATTCTGAGTACTAGGACAAAAAAGAAGGATGTGGGGTAGAAAAGCATCTGCAACTTGGAATCTCTCCAAATTGCATCTGCCATATTAAAAAAAAACAAAAAGCCACAGGGAGTCTCGGGGTCTGGCCTTGGGGAAAGGTGCAAGGACTGCAGTGCTTGCATTCACTTTGCACAGCCATGCAGGCAGGAGACAACTAGGCACTGCGGGGGCAAAGAACAACAGGAGGGATACAATATTTAATGCTGTGCTGGGGGGCAGTCATTTCAGAAGCAAGCAGTATCTTTAATTTATAGTGGAGCAGTGCAGGAGGAGCTGCAGTCATCATGATAATAGGGTAGAGCCCTATATTTCCATAGGAAGGACAGAGAGGGGCAACCAGTGGGCAAATAACAATCTTTGTATCCAAGTAACTCATTTCTAACAAACACAGAAGTGCTTGGTTTCATCATGAGGGGACACTTACTAAGCTGACATGGAATTAATCCCAGAAAAGCTTGAGTGTATTTCTGGAGATGAGAAATCCATGAGTGGATCAAACATGTTGAAGAGATGCACCAGTTCTCCCTTCAAGTGAAACACCCCTCTTGCAAGTAGAAAGGCTGACAATGGAGCATGTGTTCTTGCCCTAGGAACTGTACAGTGATATTTTTCTGTGCTTGCATATGCCTGTAGAAATTGTATCTGTCTCGGTTTCTGCAGGCATCCATTCTGGCTGGAGACACTGCAGGAGTGGTTGTGGCTGTCAGAGTTGCTTGCTGTTAGTCAGCAAGGACTGCACTACAGTCTTTCGATTAGAAATCAGTAAAGATGGACATGATCCGTAACTCTGAAAATAAGCTTGGAAGGAAGGAGCCAGACCTGCTGCCCAAAGGTACACAAACAAGAAAGCAAATAGCAGGTAACTGGCCTAAAGCATTTTATACAAAATTGGAAAGAGCTCTTCATTGACAGGAAAATCCAGCTGAAAAAGAGAACGCGAGGGCTCCTCAGATTGCTGGAGGGCATAGGAAAATCAGTGCTGAGTCTGACTTCCCACTCAAGAGCTGTGCTCTGCAAAGGTATCTGATGGGCAGGGGATGAAAATCTCAGAAACAAGGACTGGAGAAGCTGAGGAAAGATACCTAGTCCAGAAGTACCAGAACCATCAAATAGAAAGATTCTAGTCCGTTATGGCACTTCAGGACACAGGGCTCAGGAAATGTAACTGCAGGATGTTGATAAGTATTTGGCCTTAATTCATCAATGTAAAAATTTCATGATTTAATTTATTTTTGCATGCTTGTGCTGGCTGGAACTAGCTTCTAAATACAAAACCATTCATTTATTATAGTTACAAAAACAGGCCTGAAGAATGAAAAGGTCTTGAGAAAACTGTGGACCTGACTACTTTTGTAGAAGCTGTGTTAAGTTCTGTGTATAATGAAGCTAGTAGGGATGTAGGATTATTCTGAAGAGGTTAAGATTGTTGTCAGTGTGCCCACTAGCAAAATCAGGCTTGCGATTTCCATCAGTCATGCAGTTCATCCAGGAACAATTCTGAATTATAGCAGAGTCTCAATTTTCTCTTGCAACGATGCATGTAACATTATGTCTTTCATAGATACTCTTTTTTCAGTCATTTTTGCTATACTGTTACAAAAATTTGATTGTAGGTGATAAAATTTAATGGATGGTGTTTAAGAATGCTAACAGCCAGTTAGATTAAAAAAAAATAAATATGTACGTCGAATGGGATTGTTGCTAACCATAGAGCTTGAAATTACAGAACTGTACATGGTCATTACGTACATGCCCATTGAAAATGTAACTGAAGAAATCCCCGCATCTCTATTTAGTATCTTTGCCAGTTGTTTGTTGTACAAGCTGAGTTTATCCTTTTGGATCTGTTTTTTAATCAGACGCTTTATCTCTTTTATGTGTCTGTAAAGAACAGTGCTGACAGTATCTTGAAAGTGAGAGCTATGCAGTGAGAGCAAGTTGTTGAAGGTGGGAGGAAGGGGAAAAAATGAGTTTTAGAAACTATATAAATTCCTGTTGCAGAAAGCAAAACCAGGCTGTTTCACTGTCCTTATTTGTAGCCCCTAGTGATGCTGTTTACCCTAAAACCAAATGAAGGAAACAAACAGAAGCACAGATCTGAAGAATTGTTGGCTCAAAGGTACACCAGAAAGGCAGATGGGAAATCTTCAGCCTCCCATGTCACTGAGATGTGGCTGTCTGATAGATCAAATCCTGCTGCTAAAACTCCCAGCTAGAATCCCAGGTGTTTTTTTTTTTCAACCCTTGGGAAACAAAAAGTCACCTTGAGAATTTTACCCACCTTTATGACAGACAGACAGGATTGTGGTGGGAGCTGCCTGGCCCTTCGCAGCTCTGACAGGAGAAGTAAAAGTCAGAGCAGAGCTGGCGACTCATCTCTTTTCCCACATGTTAATTCTACTTGTATTGCCTTAGACTTGATGATCAGTGAGAAGTTACACTGATCTGGTTATGCTGATTCTGTGGATCCCACAGGTGGTCCCCAGCCCTCCTGACAGCTTTGAAGATTTGCAGAAAGCTAAGCCTCAGGTAGCTAGGCAGTGGGAATCTTAACTTGATGCTCATTTCTCCAGTCAATGTCAAAAGAGCAGTTCCTCAGGAAGTAGCTCTGGAAGCAAGGATTACATTTTGAATGCTGAATTCACAGTAGGAGGTAGTTTGGAGTCCTGAACAGGGGACAGACCAAGCAAGCAAAATGTAGAAGTGCTTCACTGGTCTCTGTTCATAAAAGTAGTGTAAGGCAGGGGAAATAGCATCTGAGTGGCACCTGGTGTCTGCACTGGTCCCTCAAGCAGTATGCATTGTAATTTACATCCACTGGCTCTGAGTATTCTCTTTCTCAGTGAGCGCCTTCAGCCTGACAACTTTTCTGTTCAGTTCACATACGTCCAAGGCTTGGACATGTGGCCTCATCTGGATCAAGCAAAATACCTGAGGGTATCTTCAAACATCACTCAAATGTAGAAGGCTAAGTAAGGAAAACCTGGGACTCTCTTGTGTAAGGACTGTACTCACAATCAGCATTGATACCTTGATGACTGTGGCCCAGAATCAACCCTTCACTGAATGGAGTGGGACATCTCTGAGCCTTTTGCCCCTTTCCCAGGCTCTGTGCTAATTTGTGTAGCTGTCTAAGCATCAGGTATCCATGTTTTCTAGACTCCTTCACTGCTATCATAGATGGAAGCTTTCAGATGAGAAATCAAGAGGGGAAAAAATAAAGAGGAAGCTTAAAGTAAATGAAGACTCAAGAGAACAGTGCCTGTCAGAAGAAACTGGTGGTGTGCTGTCACAGTACATCTACTGCTCCAGTGCTTTGTTCTAGAGAAAACTTCAGCAGGGAAAACAGCTGTGCTGCCCTGGAGCCTTACTCTGCTGCTGTCTTCCTCATGTACTTCAGCTGTCGATTGATGGTAAAGGTGAGCTTGGACAGAAATGGCTTGCTGGACCTGGGCTTCAGTCCAAAGTCTCCTGGCTTTTCTTTGCCTGGAAATGGGCGTGATGATACTTTGCATCTTGCAGGGATCCTTAACGAGAATTGCTAGTAAGCAAATACCTGTTTTTGCAGGACGAGGGCTCCTAAGCCCAGGACCATGAAGAAAAATGAAGGAAATTTGAAAATATTGCCTGTCTGGTAATGTAGATGCAGGTTTGCGTTTCTGTCTATAGCTGCAGTTATGGCTGTGCTTAAATAAAGCTGTCTCGTGTGTAACACACTTTTTCAGCTGATTTTAAGCTCTGTGTGGCAGTAAAAGAAGTGTCTTGCAGTAGAGAAGCCTCAGCAGGCATTGGCTATAAGTGGGCATGTGTGGAAATGCATTTCTTCTCTGTCAAAAGTGGTGTTAAATTAGTGGTTGTTTTGTCTGATTGAGTCAAAGTGATCCTCTCAGGCTACATGTGAACAAGGTTGTATGATATCTAGTTGGCAGGATTCAATGGATTTACAAAGCTGTTCTCATGAAGAACACTCAGTAATTGCTTCTGAACTGTGTTGACGGAGTGATAATACCCTTGTAGTTTAATAAATAGTAGAGTGGGCAATCCTTAAGTGTGTAAGCATGAATCAGAGTTCAAAATGCCAGTTCTGCTCTGACCTGCCTGGGACCACAGCAGAGCACAAAGACATCCCTTGCTGTACAGACAATGCTGTTTGCTGCCAGCCAGAAGGGGACTCACGGAGGAGGTGGTGCTGAGTCCCGCAGAGAAGGTTTGGCGTGCAGGCAGCCAAGGCCATGGGCTCCAAAACCACAGATCTCCTCTCTCTACTCCACACCTCAGATCTGCAAACTTTGGCTTAATAAGGTTTTTAAACCTAGAATTTGGGACACTTTGTCTGGTTTCTGCATCAGTAAAGTTCACTCAGTGACTCACACTCTTTACTTCACGCTCTAGAGGCCAGAACTCCCCTTTTTTCTATTCACCCCCCACAACTTTTTTTTTTTAAATTTTTAAGACGACGACATTTTCTTGTAATTATTGAGCTCCCAAAGCTCAAGGCTGAAAATAAACCCTAGAAAATGTGGCTAGATTCCCAAGGAAGTGACAAGCATGGTATGACTGTAATCTAGTGGCGTCTAGTCGTGCAGACTGAGAACAGTTATAAAGAGCATGCAACCCTGGGGAAAGCTGCTTTCTTGGGGTGGAATTACTCCTTGATATGCTGGTGGGAGTGATACTGCTTAAATGGCCTCCTTGAGGCTTGCTCGGCCCTGACTCTGTGTTTTGGCTTATCCTCAATCCTAATGCCAAAACACTTCCTTTCAGTCACTTTACAGAGAGTGCATTGCTGCTCCATTGGCAGAGATCACTATCTGTAAGCCATCTGTACTGTAAGAAACAATGCTGTCTTCTCAGGGAGATGGTGAGAACGATACCCTGCGTGTTGTAGATCTATGATTTAGCAGCTCTGTGTAGGCATCCAGGAAAGACAAGCACATAAGAATAGTGAAAGTTGCATCAGGAATGCACATAAAGGAAAGTAAACCAAGAAGCCAAGAACAAAGATATTTTGCATCTGGATGTTGTTTGGGTAAATTAAACAATTAGTCACCTTTCTTCTTTGCTGGTTCAATGTTCACTCTTTTTTCTCGTGCAATAAACCACAATTTTGAAGTGTGTCTACCATGGCTCTGACCTACATTTTATGTGGAAGGCAGGAAAACAAACTGGTTCTGCAAAGCAGCGTTCAGGGAAAGCAGCAGAAGAGCAATGTATTGAACTTCTAGGTATGTGGGGAGGAGAGACAGCTACCATTTTTGTAGGGACCATGCAGTGTTTCATGCTGCATTTCTTTGCCAGAAGTGTAACTCTCCTGCCTGGCAGAAAGATGTGAGAGGTGCCTGAAGGACAGGAAGGGGATAGAGGACTGTGGCATCCTGATAATTTGCAGCATGTTCCAGACACAAGTTGGGAGCACCAGCTGGAAGAGAGTAGAAGCAAAGATCCACCACAATGCCTTGGAGAAGAGAGGAGATCGATATCAAGAGAGGAAAAGAAAACTAGTAGAGACAGCTGTGGTAATTACCAGTTCAGGGGTGATTCTCATTAACCTGCAAGATCTTCCTCTCAGCGCAGATCAGATAGAAAAGGGAAAAGTGAAGCTGTTCTAGAAGAGATGCAAGAGGGAGGACTGGATATCCGCTTGAGAGTCTAGGAGAGCAAAAGTAACACCCTGGACCAGTCTGTAAATCCAACACTGTAAGCAGACCCAGGGGTAAGGTATTTATTAACTGTTTTCTTTTTAAAGTTTGCGAAACATTAATACTTTAAATACTTTGTCCTTCATTAACATAATTAAGAATGCACGAGCCTAAACTGACTGAAAACAGAATTAAGAAATTAGCAGGTGCAGGGATTTGGAAGCTAGAGGTTTGGGAAAACAGGACTTGTAAATGTCGGCATTAAGTAGAGCAGTGAAATTGTGCCAAGCCTTATTTATGGGTTTGTGCATTTTCTTTGCGTAGCTCCACTCCTGCAGCCAGTGGAATACAGCTCAGTTTAAACATGAACCCCCTGCAGTTATACTGTAGCTGAGCCTAAACCTGGGAGCATACAAAATAAATCTCTTCTGAAGAACTGATGAGCCTTACCTTAGACGTCTTTTGATAGCTGAGATATCTTGAATGAACGCATAACTGAAGAGGGAAGCAAACTGCAAAATGAAATCCAAAAGAAAATGGGAGAAAATCTTAGAATAGAATCTCAAAGGAAGAAAATACAGAAGAAGCAGCAGCAGCATTAAGTCACGCTGCAGACAAGAATTTGGGATGGAAGAAAAAAGCATCCTAGGCCCATAGAGAAGTTTCCCTTAGGGAGATCGGGGCTGATATCCAAGACAGCGTCCTGTAGATTTTGCAGCATGTGACACAATTGCCCTGTGGAATATTTAAAATAAGGTGTTGCTCTAGCAAGGTGAGATGTTTCCGTTCTTCATCATCACTTCTTGTACTACCTTTTGTGGGGACAGAACTACAGCCCCTCAGGAGGATGGACCATAGGAGTAGAAAATCACTGCTGTCAGGTTTCGGAATGGTTGGAGAAAGAGTGGAAGAGAGGGCTAGAAGCCTTCCAACAGCAAGATCATGGGTTGGGAGTCATCTGCACCTCAGACTCATGCCCAAAGAAGAGGGACTGCAGTACTTGTGTTACCGTATCCTTGGCCTGTAAGGTAAGGAGCAGGTGTGGGCAGGGGAAGAGCATTTCATATTCCTCTAAAGGGGATCAGTGACTCAGCTTTCCCAGAGGCATTCAGGCTCCAGATTGCTCTGACACTGTGCTGTGTCTGAGTAGACACTGAAGGGTCTGTTACACATGCAAAGCTATATGTGTGCGTGTATCTGTATGTGTACTTCTGTGCAATTCTCGCCAGTTGTCACTTGTTTTCATGAAAGGGTGGTGCAAATCCCTTTATTTCTGTTTGCTGCAGATTTCTCATCTATCCTCTCGGGAGAGGATGAATACTTTGTCCTATAGAAAGTACTCTCAGATCTGTGGCTGAAAAGCCACATAAGAACTAGATGTTATTATAGTTGTTAGCCGATGGGCACAGTTTAAGTATGCAAAGATTAAGAAATAACATGGTTACTCCTTCACATCTCTGACCCAAATCTCTGACTTTGTAAGTGTGATCTGGTGATTGAACAGACAGGTTTTATGCTGGAGATATTCTTCAGGAACCTTATTAGGGCATTAATATAAGCAGCTCTGTGTCCTATGCATTTTTTTTTGCTTACAAGTAGTGTAACAGCATTACTCCTCTTCCATGCTGATTTGCTCTGTGCAGCATTTATTTGTGTCTTGTAGGTTCATGTGCGTAATTCTCTTGAGAATACTTCTCAGTTGTAAATGGGCATGTTTTATGTCCTCTAGTCCTTCTGTGGATCTTCAAAAACTATCCAGTTTGCAGTTCCTGAGCTATCTTAATGAATGGGATTTGGCTTTGCATGTTTGTTTTATCTGTGGACTGTTGTTTGTTATCATTGTCAGGGGAAGCTCCCCTCCACCTTCTTTCTACAAAGATTTTTTTCCTCCAAATGGTATTTCTGTCTCCTCATGAAATACGCCACTGTAGCACACAGCTGAGGTGCTCGTATTGCCAAGGGATTGTCTCAACAGAAGTGGCAGTGAAGGTTGCTCACACCAGGCCCGGCTTGTGCAAAAAAGATGACAAAGATGGACTGTGGTTGCAGTGCCTTTGGAATCCATAAGGCTCAGTCTCCACCGTTTTGTAGCGGGTCATTCCAGGGCAGTCAGGCAGGAGATGGTCAGCGGAGGGGCTGCAGGTGATGGCTGCTGTACCAATGAGCGCAGCTCCAGCAGGGCTTCTTCAGAACTGATAGCTGGTAACCACTAATAAATCTGCCTATTACTGAGATGAGAAACAGAGCCTAACCAGCTGTCACTGTTAGTAGTTTATAGCTTGCTGCTACTGCCCTTTCCTCATCCTGACAAGTGTGCTATAATCTTGTATTTTCCTTCAGTGAGTGGGTGGTTTACTTGCACTTTCAGCTAGACTGAGGCAGGTCTAACAGCCCATACTGCCATCAGCTCTCCCTGAGATGATGTTCAGAGATTATCTTGTTGATTGAAGAAATGATTACGTTTGTTGAGCAGAAGTGAGAACAGGAACAAAATCTCTTCTCTAGCTACAGCAGCCCGAGATTGCAAGCAGCAGGCACAGAAACAATGGACATAGAGTACAGAGATGATGATGATGTCATGCCACATTAGTGCTTCATTAGCAGATAAGACAATGGGGTGGATTGCTTGACAGTATTTCTCAGATAGGTTGACATCTCTTTTCTGTTTTCAGAAGGTGGAAAATGAATAGATAGCCCATCTCAAAAAAAGTAGGGGATAGAGCAGTGACGTCAGACAGGCAAAATAAGCTTTCCATTTTGTTTGCACTTGCAAAGATGCACACTGTGAATGTATTCCAGGGCTGCTTTTTTTCTTTTTTTTTTTTTTTTAAATAAAGCTCCTCACAATACATTTCATATATTCACACCTGTGTGCTGGCTGTGAGGAAAGAAGGGGGAAAATTGCAAACTGTAAATACTTCATTGTAATAGCAGCTAATAGCATGCACTGGAGCCATTCCATTCCCAGGAGGTCATTTAGTAGTCCAGACTAATTTTTATTTAGGTAATACTGAAATGCTCCAGGGATAGGTCAGCGCTCCCCTTCCTCTGCCTCCCAGGTAGGAGCTTTGCAGTTGATCTTTGCCTTAGAGATTTTTTCTTTCATCCTTTCCATTACGCTGTGATGGAAGTTGTGTGTGTAACTAAGTCTAGGCTATGCAGACCCTGCAGTGGTCAAGCCAGAGGTAGGTGGGATGCTGCTTGTCCCAAACTTGTGGCCCTTGTCCCACAGAGCTGCTAAGGCTGCACACTCATTACCCTGATAAGGAGTGGTTGTCCTTTTCATTATTGTTCAGAGATAACTGAAGGTACTCTGAAGTCAGACATGTTAGCAGCTTTCCTGGAATGCAAACACTTACAACGTGTACATAGAATTTGTTTTGATAAATTAAGGCAAGCCTTGACTTTCACCATCATTTCGTAAGTAAAGGAAATTGCTGTTGAATTGGCTTGCAGACTATAAGGCTGATAGCCTGGTACAGGCTTGCCCAGGCTGTGATAGGTTCTGGTTTAAGCCCACATATCCAGGGCTTGTCCAGATTTATATGAAATGCTGCAACAACTTGTATGCAACTAGACTGAAAGAAGCATTTATACAGGCACTGAGATAGCAGCTAACGGAGGCTGTAACACAAATTAAGGTGTTCCCAGTACGGTTTCTGTGGTGATTTTTCACCTGTATATGACACCAGTATATCCTGCCTCAAGCAAGAGGCCTTGGGAGCTATGTGCAATTGGAGGAGTAGGATACAGAAATATGCTGAGCTGAGCTAGGCAAATGCAAGTCGTTTTCTACCATGGAAAGGCAGAGAAGTGTTTTTCCCATGCACTGTTAAAACCCAGGGTATTATTCATCTGGATGAATTAAGCAGCCTGCCCACAAAATGTAGCAAGTGCGTGTGTATTGAACTGGTGTTACTCTGTGTGTTTTAAAATGCAGTTAAAATACACAGAAATGCACGTTAAATAAGTTTCCCATTGAGGAAATACAACCTTATGTAAGTCACAGAGGTATAAACCTTAAATCTGGACAATGCCTTTTTGGAATACAGTTCTGCTGAAGGGCACATCAAGCTCAGGAGGTGGAGATGGGGAACAGAGAGAAGAGTGATGTTTCTGGGTTGCTAGCAGTGGGCCAGTGGGAGCCAGCTGCTGCTCCTCAGAGAAGAGCTTTATGGCAGTGTCCTCATCCTGTGAAGCAATGGGCTGCTCTTGTCCCCGCCCCATGAAGCTACTGAAGCTGTAGATTCAGCAGAGGAACCTAGCAAGAACAAAGCAGGATTCAGAGTCGGCCTGAAGAGAGAAGCTACGAAAATCAGGAGCCTGACCTTTCTAAATGTGTGGGCTTATCACGCAAGTTCTTCTCTGTGGTCAGGTTGGTTCAGGTGTGGAAAAAGGCTTATCATGCTGACATACCTGTCAGTTTTGTTTCTGGCGGCAGCAGATAGGAAAACTTCTTCTGTTTGTTCTACACATTTTTCATTCTTACATCTGTAGATGAGTGAAGTAGTGGTACTCTTTCCTCTCCACCCTGAAAACCAGCCCTGGCTGCCTGCTAACTGACTTTGGTCCTGTAGAGATACGAGGTTGAGCCTTGCATCTACAAAAGCCCCTACAAAACCCATGGGATGTTTTAGGCCTGCAGAACTCAGCCTGGTACTGAAGCCAGTTGCACTGTGTTCTCAATAGGTTCCTGAAGTCTTCAGTCATACCAGAACGAGAGCCTTTCAGCTCTTTACCAAGACAACATGACTCACATTACATGCTGTATTTTAAGGCTTTAGGATTTAAGCATATGTGGTGGATCACATTGGATTGTTATTTTCCCTTGAAATGCATAGTTAACTGTACTCCTTAGCTTGAGAAGGCAAGGTCAGACCAAGTGGAAAAGTGGTAGATGTAGCAGGGCTCCTTATGTCCTGGGCAAGCCTGATCTATAGTCATATTGGCTCTCAAGAAGGCTTTGTCCAGTAGGGAGAGCTTTTTGTCTCATAGATAATTCAGCTGTGCCAAGACTTCCATTCTCCAGCATTAGGAAGCCTTACAGGTGTCCTGGACTGACACAGTTTAGCGCACTATTGCCAGAAGACTGAGAATTGAGTTACGTACCTGAGTTTCATTGATTACTTAGAGAAGAACAGGTGCTTTCATGAGCCTGACAGTGCACTACATGAACAATATCTTTTGTAATGATTTTTTAGATACATATATCTATACGTATCTATGCATACCCATATGCTGTTGGTCATGACTCATTGATTGACTGTGCAGCAGAAGAGAATTATACCAAAGAATTGGCCTTTCCAAACCAAACATATATATCTTTGATAGTTGTCATCCTACCCAGGAAGAGCAGAATTGCAGTTGGGACTTGAGTCAAATAATGACATTTTGAGTTACTGGCAGAGAATTCTTTTTTAGATTCCGTAAATCTATAATCTGAAGTTTAAGGTTGTGTTCTTTTTGCAAAAAAAAAAAAAAAAAAAAATTCTCATATTAGAAGGTTATGTGCAGTACTCCAGTGACTGTATTTATTCTTAACTGTGCCTTAAGTGATGATGAGCAAAAAATGTTCTAAGGAGAGTTTTTCTCCTCATCTTCTAAGGATATATCCACCAATGTGAATCATGAACAACTGCAGCCTTGCATTTTTATCACTTTCTCCATTAGTGCTCTCCGTTTCACTCAGCTTGGGCAGTGAAACTAGATCACTCATCTTCAGTTTTATTAGCTGTCAATTTCTCATTTTCACATTGGACTGCAACTCTGCAAGCTTTGGGAAGCACTTATTCCAGGGGAATGATATATCTTTTATAACTTAGGAGCTGAATATAAACTTTCTGAGATCACAAGGCTTTTGCTGAAGGAAACTTACACTGGTGTATGTACCAGGAGGTCGTTGCAATTTTATAATATTCAGAAACTTACGAGGTCATAGAGCGGTGGCTCTTCTTGCATTTAGCAGTACAGGAAAAACTTCTTGCTTCTGATGAGAGGACTGGTGAGCGTGATACGGAGATGTCATGAGAGGCAGTGAGACTTGGGGTAGCAATCTCGTTTCCACCAAACTTCATAGAAAAAGCAATTTTCTGGGACAAAAGAGTATCTTTGCAGAAGAAAAGCAATTGCAGAATGTTATAAAGTACGTTTTATTTCCTCGGATTATAGCAGGCATGAGACCAGTCAAGCATTGTTAGTAAACAAGATCTAGAGCACTTAAAAGAAGGATCCAATCACAAATTCAATTGGTCCATTAACTGAATGTAATATTATTTGCCTAAGTGGCCCTTATGGACTATTTCATAACTCAGGTTTATAACCTTTTCCAAAAAGATCGATATTGCTGCCCGCACAGCCACAGGGCGTGATGGAGGAGACTGGCCATTTGAGCAGCAATGGTCTGTACTGGTCTGTGATTGCCACAGCTGAAGGTCCAGCTTGGAAATACCAAATGAGGAGAATACTTTCCCAGAAATACTAAAAAGAAATAGCAGCCTTGGAGAGAAGGATGGAGAGAGAGAGAGTGAGGTCACATGCACTGCAGGAGATCAGCTCTTCCATTGGGCTCGAGCAAACAGGCTTTCCGGCACATAAACCCTTCTGCAGATCTGAGCAAGAAGCTGTGGTGACATTTAAAGCCACACACACAGGTTTGCCAACATGTGTCAGAGTGAATCTCCAGTGGGAGGGAACAACCAGCCGCTCTATTTGCAACTTGGCAGATGGGGTGTTTTGTTGTCTGCTCTAATGTGCGATGTGAGTTGGCTGCTCACATGGAGTCGCATCGAGTGGAAAGGTAGCTCTTGTCTATTGATCTGCGTTCACGATCTGCTATTTGATTTGCTCTCATCAGCTGGGAGCAATGAGCTCCTACGGCTGAATTCAGAACCCCTACAAATCGCTGCTGCTTCCATGCACGGAGAGCTCAGCAATCAGATGCTTTTCCTCTGCTTCATCAGCATCAAGAAAAGTCAAATGAAAATAAAAGCAAATAAAAGCCAGGAAGGATGTCGAGGGGCCTGGTGGTTGCCTGGTTGTAAACCGGCATTGGCTCCCACCATTTCAGTTTTATTCCTTCTGTTTTGTGAAGGTTATTCTCATTCCCATGAGATGCGGAGGCGTGTGGGTGTGCATTGCTTGTCAAGAAGGGTACAAGGGAGGGCAGTTCCTAAAAAAAATCTGTAGTGAAAACTCATGAAAATTTCAGTGGGGAAAGGCAGTGCTTCTGAGAGACCTTTGCCTATCTGTGCTCATTAACCACATTCCTCTAACGGATGGCAGCCATTCAGTGCTGCTCCCTGGCCCTTTTTCCTCTCTGCCCTCTCCTCACGTGGCTCAGCCTGCCCTTTCTCATGCTGCTGCACGTGGATCTGAACTTGGTGCAGTTTTCATGTTGTTCTCTCCTACAAGAAACAGCAGAAAAAAAAGGTATTTCTCATTATTTCTGCTGCCCTCTGATGAAGTAAAACAGTTCCTTGTCATCATAGTGTATCCATTTTGAGAGTCTGGTCCAAATGCAGGTGGCAGGAGGACTCACAAACCCAGCAGTTGCAGCTCTAATGCAGCTCTCTCCAGAGAGAGAAATTTGTCCCTTTTGATGCAGGGCATGGCTGTGTCTGACCTGAGTCTTGGACGATGCTGAGAAATTTTTGCTGGGATAGAAAAGTTATTTTGTGTCATTAAATGAATGCAGTTGGAAACCTTCCGTCTGCATGCCAGACAGGCTGTTTCTGCCAGGTATGGCTGCTTTTCAAGGGCTCAAGCTCTCGGTTCTTTGCCACGCAGCACACAAGCTGTGTCAGGCTGAAGTGGCTTGGAGACTTGGACTAATAGTTTACAGGGAAGAGAGACTCAACTGCAGGGAGATAATAGTTTAAAATGGGTGATAAATCATCTTCCTCTTTTCTTTGCTATATGGTTCTCTCCATTTTCTGCTCTTGTTTGTGCTGCAGATAGCCAGCCACTGGATTTTCTCTAATGCACCTGCAGTCAAGTGTAAATAAACAAAAAACTTTCCTTGCCCCAAATATTAACTCAGATAGTAGAAAACGCCTCTCTGGAAAGAGATGTCGTATGGAAAAATGTGTGTTTTCAGGCTTTCTGCACAGATTCCAAAATTTTAATGCCACTTTTTATTTTTGCTGCTTTCAAGTACTTAAATGTTTTTTCTCTGTAGGTATCTGAGAATTGCCTGCCCCTTTTCTTATCTGGACTTCATCAATGTTTTTTGTCACTTCTCATTTGTTAAGCAGCCAGTGGTACCAATCTGGAAAAAGCAAGTGGTCCAGAATATAGTCGTGTTGGTTTTTTATTTTTCACCAAGTGATGCTGCTTCCAGGAGATCAGTGGCACTGGGAGGAGACTGTGAGAGGGACAGTGATCCTTGATGTCACTGGAGTCATTTGTTCCATGTTGGAGTGCGTGCACGTGCTTGGCTGATGCTTTGTTCTCTGGTTTGAGGAATGAAAGGCATCAGGTTTGGAAAATCTGTCTGTAGTTGTGCTGGATCTCACCTGAGTGGTTGCTCAACAGCTCAGTGTTTAGTTAAAGTTGTCCATGTAACCCAGGCAGAAGTATATTAGTTCTGACACTCGCATGCCATCATTTCCAAGCGAAGTAGACAATCTGCATTAGGCTGTACATGATTGCATGAGAAGAATTCAGGGCAAATCATATTGTGAGTCTTTATCTAGCTTTATTGCAGATTCTTATGTGCTTGAAGTACTGAAGGAGTACTTTCTTGGACTGAGGTTGTAGTGGGAAATGGAATCTCACTGAGGAGTTAAGATATTTGAAGCTTTTTTTTTGTTGTTGTTTCTACAAGACAGTTGGAAAGGAAAGGGAACCAGTGCTGGCACGATGTTTCATAAGGTGACATTTGTTATAACTCACTGCAAATGTTACTCACCATCTACAAAACATTCAATTAAGCTCAAGAGCAGTGAAAAATATCAGGCTCCACTTCAGCAGCTGTGCTTGTCAGAATATCTTGGGTTTTTTGGAGTCCACACAGGGCTACTGTGCCCTGACACCAGTCCCACCCGGTCCCTGCTCCTGTGAGCTACATCCTCATAGGGGCACAAAACTTCCCCTCCCCATGGGGCTCATCCTTGCTTTCCCAAAGACAGTTTCAATTCTTACTTCACCAAACCAGGAGATGGCTTTTTGCACTGGCAGTTATCCTAGCATGCTGATTTGCCTGATTAAATCACATTCTTTCAGAGCACAAATCCCACAGTTGATACATTAAACATGGACTCTCGTAAGCTACTAGTTTAGAAATCAGGAAAATAAGCCAGGACGTTTTCAGTGCTTTGTATGCAGATCTTAAGCGTGCCATCAAATTGAAGCATATGTCCGTAGAACTGTAATTCCTGAAATGTAACAAACAAAAACTTTCCTCATGCTTGTAAGGAACCAGGACACTAGGAGAGCACATTTTTTTTTTTTTGGGTATGCCAAACTTGTTACAAATCTGTGGCTCACCAGGAAATTCGCAGAAGTAACTTTGCTGTGTGCTACAGCCACCCACTGTTCTGCAGTGTCAGCTGGGCTGGAGCTCAGATCCACCCACTTCCTCTGCGCCGGGCCCATAACTCTGGAGCTGAAGGCAAAATGCAAATTGGCTGTGCTGAACATGGTTGCCTTCTGGCAAGCAGGGGGATGGTGAAAGTGGAACCCCCAGCATTTCATTCCTTGTTCAACTCCTGAACCACAAGATCGTGCTTCTCATTACTTCTTTCCCCTGGATAGAGAAATAAAATGGAATAAAAGTCAGACTAATTTTCTACAGAAACAGGGGAAAGGAAATGGAAAGGGTCATCCAATTAGTTGAATTAGTTACAACTGCCTAAACCCCTGGTCCTGATTTGGTGTGGTTTGTTGATGCCAAACAGAGGTAGATTACTGTAGTTCCTTTTTTTTTGTGTGTATGTGAGAGAGAGAGAGTGAATGCCTTCCCATGTTCCCTGTGACTTCTAGGCTTTTCGAGCCATGGAGCAATCATTCCTTCAGCTTGCTGCACTCATTCCAGGGCGGAATTTACTACTTCTCACTTTTCTAGATTACAAACAATCCTGGAATACAAGGTGGGGGCTTTCTCCATCAACCTATCTAGATTGTATTTATAAATGCAGAGTGAGAAATTATGTTAAAAAACATGCATGGTTTAAAAATAACTCTGTGACCTAGTCAAAAAGTAAACATTATGGAAAAATAAAAACTATTTTAAGAGACTGAAACAGAGAAGAAGCGAAAATAATCAAAAGAAATCTTGTTGCTGTAAATAAGGGATGTAAGTCTGCAGCTCCTATCACTGGTGGTTTCGATTTTGAGAAGCTGGCTCAATGAAAACTAGGAGAGAAGAAAAGAACAGTAAGCAATGAAAAAAAGCAAAGATGAGAAATCTACCTAATTAAGGTGCTAGATAATCCATAAACAATATCACTCCTTTTCAGAATGAAAAGAATCCAATGAAATAATGTCCATACCTTAGTTAAACTACTGGGTGTCTGTCATTCTCTTTTGAGCTGTAGTGGAACCTTAATTTTTTCAGGTAGCCCCTTAACGTGGGGTTGGTCGGGGAGCATTGCAGTCCTTTTGTTGAAAATGAAACACCTTAAAAAGCGATCAGGAGCTTTTACTGCCACAGACCTTTGTAAATTTGTCCCCCATAATGAAAAGACAAGGGTTGCTTGTCTGTTTTATCACTTACGTGTGCTTATTTTTGCCCCACAGGTTGCCTGGTCACTATGAACAATGGCCCAGCTATACTACAAAAAGGTAAACTATTCACCGTACAGAGATCGGATCCCACTACAGATTGTGCGAGCAGAGGCAGAGCTCTCAGTGGAAGAGAAGGCCTACCTCAGTGCTGTGGAGAAGGGGGACTATGCCAGTGTGAAACATGCCTTACAAGAGGCGGAGATCTACTACAACATCAACATTAACTGTATGGATCCTCTTGGTCGCAGTGCCCTTTTAATAGCCATAGAGAATGAAAATCTGGAGATCATGGAGTTACTTCTGAGCCACTGCGTGTATGTGGGAGATGCTCTGCTGTATGCAATTCGGAAAGAGGTGGTGGGAGCTGTGGAGCTGCTGCTGAATTACAGGAAGCCAAGTGGTGAAAAACAGGTTGGTCAAGTGTTTCAGTTCAGATTTAAGCTGTTACCTTAATAAAATCTTGTGTTAGGAAAGAGATTCTCCACAGAGAAGGTGCTGTTCAAGAGTCATAAAACGAACTCCTTAATGCGCATTCATTGCTTTAAATGCCCGGAGCGAATGTGGTACTTTGATAACTTTCTTGTCTGAGCAAACGTGCCCAGCCTGACTTAACTCGACATTTTCAATTTCACTCAGTGTTCTTCTTAGTCTTACAGTGTTTGTGGACATACTGATTTCTAGGCTGATTTATAGACACATACTTTGTAAAGGAATTTGGGGCTGTCTGAAATTATATTGCAATCTATAAACATGAAGTACTGCCATGCTCTTGCGCTGGTATTAATAAGTGGAATTGCTTTTTGTAAGTAAATCCTGAAAACATATAAGCTTATAAATAATAGTAAGCAAGGAAGCAGTCTGCTAGCTTTCAGTACTTAACTGTAGTACAGACACGTATCTTGGTCTCCATCTCTGGGGAGTCTAGTTCAGTAATGCAGAGGCAGTACATAATATTACAGCATGAGCTGAGGTGCTATATATCTGAGCAATGAACAGCTATGTCTTGTAGGAAAGATTGTTAGTTACAAAGCCACCACTAAGGCATATAGGAATCTTTGTGAAAAAACACAAGTGTCATGTATCACATTGTCCCTAGCTTTTTTCATCTTAACGCTGCCAATAACTGTGATAGTTTATATGCATTACTGACCACTGTCAATTTTTACAAGCTCAGAACTGATGATCCTGATTTCTCAAGTCCTCTTTTGAAATTTACTTGGATGCAGCCCTTTGTGTGTGAAGGAAGAAAAAGATGACTATTGTTTAGCCGTAAAAATTTTTTCAATGGGTGGGCCTTGGTACATAGTTTTTTAAATAGCAGTTTTACATACTGAAGCAAAAAAGGAAACACTGTAGGTTAACCCTGACAACACTGAAGAGTACTCAGCTTAGTATTTAGAAACAACTTTCAGCATGCTATAGCAATGTGATGTAAGCCCTAAAGAGATGGAGAATCTCTTCTACTAGACCTAAACATTGAAACATTAGTCCTAGGTTTTAAAGTGTCAAAATGTAAGTAACAAGACATGAGCCACAGATGAAGAATGAGCCTTTTTTTTTTTTTTTAAATTGATCTTCTAGAAAGTTTGATCATCTGTACCCCAAGGTAGCAGAAAGTGAAATAGAAGGATAGATCATGTTACTACGTGTTTTCCTAGGTAGCATGAGGAACTGTGAATAATTATTGCAGACTAATGACAAGTTTCTCCTAAAATATCATGAAAAGCAAGAGATGGGATTCTTGTGGATTTCTGCAAGATTTCTTGAACACCAAAACTTCCATCCAATCAAATTCAAAGCCTTGGTGGCATAACTTGATGGGAACAGAGGCCCATGAAATAAGATGGCTTTATTGCATCTGATCTCCAGCATCTCTGTGTCAGTGATGCATTTCATAGTAGGCCTATGTCTTTTTCTTTTCTGTTTTTATCAGTCTGCCAGTGTGCAGCTTTCGTCCTCTACCTAGTTTTCTATCTGCCGCAAAGTTTACAACTTGAAGGGGAATATGTGTGGGAAAAGAGATGCAGTGCCAGTTTCAGCTTTATTTACAAGGTTTGTTGCAAGACCAGATTTCATTGGTACAGTTTTTGGCTGATGCTGGCTTGATGCGTGATCCTGTGTAGAAATCAGAATTGACTTCTCCAGCTTATGGTTCAGGGTCTTCTGTGGACTGCAGGAAGTGTTGCCAGCAGAAGGTTGCAGGACTGGCCTTTCACTTCTCAGTTTCACTGATTGTCCATGCAGTGGTGGTAATTAAAATTTATTTCATGTACAGTCAATATTACAACAATTGTAAATAAGTACTTAGTTAAGCAAAGGTGGGATGCACGGGTGAGCTTGTCAAATCACAAAACTAATATATGGGAGCTTTTGGAATGTGACTTCCTGAGGCTAATTTGAGACTAGTATCAGCACGCATTCAGTAATTATCTATGTTCGGCCCTTTCTCAGAAAGTCCTTTGGGAATCCCAAACCTAATTACTTTCACAGAAAGCACCTGTTCAGTCAGATTAGCACAACTTTGTCCTAATCAATTACTTATATCTTTAAAAAACATACAGAAACCTGCTTTTTTTGGTTGAGTAATTACCAAAATTCGTATCTCTTGGAATAGTTTCTGCCTGGATGAGGAATTTGTAAGATAGTATTATAGCATTTGTATATGAGGTGTAAGTTAATCTGTTTCATGAACCTACGTAAGGTTCAGTTTTCCTGAGCAAACCTGTGAAAGCAGCTCCTTGGCTCAGGCGTAGCAGCCTGTGTCCAATTGGGGCTGGCTCTTTGTCTTTGTTGTACACCAAGCAGAAGTGAAAAGGAAGCATCTTCTGACTGCGGTCCTAAACGCGAAATGCACCTCCTCCTTCATCTAACAGAGTCTGGGGTCTGCCAAAACCTTCTAGCTCCCATTTTCTAATTTTCTACCTTTGAGAGGTTGTTTTTTTGCCTCTATACCAAAATCTTGTTTCTTGAACTGCCAGGCATGAGGAGCTGCTCTTTTTTGTGCTTGTTCATGTCAGCTCAGTTAATTATTCTTTGCATCTCCAAGGCAGCTGAGCAGCATAATCCATTTTACAGGCATTTATTTTGCTCATTCCCACAACCTTATCCTTGTATTGCAACCCCAACTGAAAATGTCACGGGTTGCGTTATGCCAGCCTCTTGGGCTACAAATAGCAAAAGATCTAGATAGCTAGATAGCAAGAGATGCACCCAAACACAGGACAAGGGGTGGAAAACACTATGTTCCCATTCAGACTTAACCTCAAAGCTCACCAGCTACAAAAGCCTGCAAAAGGTGATGTGTCCTGGGCACTGCAGACCTGACTCTCCATCTGCCTGAGGGGGAGCTCTGCTTTCCCTTGTGTGATGACCTTCCCAGGGAGCAGAAGTCAGAAAATCTTATATCTGAAGTGACCTTTGTTGTGTTCCTTGTGTAGGAGACTCTGGGTCTCATTCATGATGTGAGGGACAGAAATAGCTGAGGAGACCATGCGACAGAGATGTTCACATCCTGTTTTTTAAGGACTGCAAGCAGTCATTATTTTGCAAACCTTTGCTATGCTGCTGTTTAAGCGCCATTTACTGAAAATACTGTGACAATGGCAGGGGTAAGTCGTAACCAGTAACTATAACAACACAAATCTCCTGCACTGCAGCCGTTTGCGTAAGGGGTGTCTCGGGAGGGGAAGAAGTGACTTTGTTTACATGTAGAGTGTGTGAGAGGCAGGAGCACAAATCAGCCCTTCTCTAAACACCTCTACAAAGCACAAGATAAACGAGCGTACTAAACAGTGATGTGTTCAGGTAGATATATTTTCTTTTAGAACTTTTCTCCTCAAATCTGTTCTGCCTGGTCCTGGCATCTTAGTGCATGTTTTTGTGTGGTGTTTTTAGAGTCTCTTGAAAAAGCTGGGGAGAAGACTTCACCAGTTACAGTCAGAACAGCTCTGTGGCTAATGAAGTTACTGATGTTGGGAAAGATGCTGTCACCTCTGGTAGATAAGAGCTATCATGGTTCAAGTATCTATTCTTGCTGTCACAGGAAGACCATACAGGCATGCTCACATATGCCACTGGATTTAGAGTTAATAGGGAATATGAAGTGACTTCTTTCATTTTTAAATAAGTACTGCTGTAGGAGCGAGGGAATATATACGTACATGAAGCCTCATGAAAAAAATTCTCCTTCCCAGTAATATCTTCCGCCTTCCCGTCTGTTTGATCTTCAGAGTTTGGTGTGTTGTTTTTGTGCTGGAAGTCATATTAGGAATTTTTTTGGCCATTCAAATATCAGTACATTGGATTGTGGCTTCAGCCAGGCTGCAATCTGCACCTTAACAGCTCTAAGAAGGAAGAGGAAAGATAAGGCTGAAAAATCATATTTTTGCATATATTTGAATCATATTCGATTTATCGTTAGTAATAGTTTTATTTCTGCAATTTTTGAATCCTGCTGAAATCAGTACAGAATTTCCTTTTTACTTCAGATGAAGTCTTAGGAACGTTCAGGAGTTTTCAGTAGCTTCTTGTGTGAATTCTGCAACATGGCCCTGGCTCCCTGTTAAACATGCATCACGGCTCACAGGGCAGCTTGCTCAGCTTGCACAGATCTCGCATTGTTTCTTGCCTTGTTACAGTGGGTATTTGCAGTGCAACGGGCACAGTCTGTGCTGACTGCTGAGCCATTTCTGTTCTTTAAGAAGCAGTAATCAGCTGTCTGAATGACTCCATGTGCATAGTGTAGCCATAAGCACCTTTATTGGTAGCTGTTTTCTTCACAACAATCAGAGCTGACATCAAATGTTTACATAAGAAAGATACTAGCATCTCTCTGGTATCTGCCAAAATTAGCAATTTGCTCATGGCAGATGGTTTCGAATTAATCTGGTTCACAGATGGGACTACAAATGCAATTCCTCAGTAATGAGAATAAAAAGAAAAGGGACCTCAGTATTTATGACCATGATTCAATTTGTAACGACGGTCCAAAGGCCTTATGAGTCAATGGAATTTCAACAGCTACCTATCTCTATGTTTTTCAAAAGAGGCATCTTAACGAGAAATAAGCCCTGGATATGATTGTAGAGGGGAAATTAGAGAATAAGAGGCAAGTTTTGAAGTCTTAGTTGCTAATCCTCAGATACTTGCTAATATAAGGTTGCTGTACTTGATTGTATTTTCAAACTTAAAATTTGACCTCAAAAATCCCCTGTTAGATGAACTAATGAGTGAAAATCTGTTGCAATCAGTGTAAATATAATGGATCAGCAGCCAAGAAACTGTCTTCTTGTGAACCAGAAATTAAATGGTGCATTAAACCATTTTATTCTTGTCCAGATCCAATAACTTTATATATATATATATAATATATATAATATATATATATATAGTGGTTTATATATATATATATAATATATAATATATATATATATAGTGGTTTAACTGAGTTTTACTCACAGAGAGTTCTTCTTCTTCTTTGCACAGTCCAGTGCAAAGTTGAACCCTTCCTACCAAGCAGCCCATGACTTCTGCAAACTTGCTGACATGGGATGTCTGAGCTCACTGTTAACACTGTCAGACCTGTGCAGTCACTGTCAGGAGTTTTTACGTCAAAGGAAGCAGATCAGTTGTTAGTTATGTAGGAGTTAGATTCTACAGAGAATCAGAGAAGGGTTTCAGAAGTTGCTGATATTCCTCATGGCTTGCCTGAGTGGTTACTGTGAATCTGTGTTACCTGCAGGCAAAGTACACAGAGGTGCCTGTGGTAGGACCAGAGGACCTAGGATTTGTGGCCGTGATAAATGTTATCCCATCTCCTGCAGTTAAAAGGTCAGTTTCCTTGATATTTATTATGGTTGAAGGCAAAGGAAAGACTTGTGGACTTCCTGCCTAAAATTGCTAAGCCCTGTAGAGCTCACTCTTTACCGATGAGCTGAGGATGGATGCAGGTAGAGGATTCTGCATACAGACCGGACAGAGAAGATGTCTTGTTTGGTATTGCTAACATATTCTGGATGTACACTCTGTTTCTGGGACATCATGGATAAGGCATGTGCCAGCAAGTACAGAGGTCTGGGGTACAGCAAAGGAATCAAAACAGGGCCAGAGTGCCCTTCTGCAGTGTTGGTCAGTACGTACAAGCAGCATTTATGTTCTTCCATGATTTTACAAAAGAGAACAGCTAATTTAGGGAGGCTGAAGTGCTGGGTTCCTGAAACCCTGGAGTTTGTATCGGGTAAGTGCATAGGCTTGACCTGATCTGACAGTGCTCCACAGCAAAAACTCAGTAACAAAGAACGTAAGAGGCAAGGTGATATGACTCAGTACAGAAACTGTGCCCTTTGGTATGACTCAGACCAGCTGTTTCCATGTTAATGGGAGGTCCAGAGAGAAAGGGGAAGAGAAGGGAGAGAAGGCTGAACCTGGGTGGACGTGCTTGCAGCCAGAGGAGGTAATGAAAAACTGAAGCAATAGAGTAAAACCAGCCTTGGGTTCTCAGTATGAAAATATTTGAAATGCACTATAAGGAAGAAAGATTGTCTGAAAATGGAAAACTAGCTGTTACTGCTCCAAAGCATAATGGCTCTGCCAGCATCCAGGCTTTTCATTATTTTTATTGATGCAGTAATAATTCACAGCTATAGTTAACATGTCTTTGACATCAGCGGCTGCCTGCAAAATGAATTCCATCTAATTAAACTAAACAGAGAAATCAAAGATCGCTTCAGTTAATGATTATATCTATCTGGGAATCTCTTTCCTCCCTCCCCAGCGCCTTCCTCCCAAAATAATCTTAAATCTATGAGAAGGTGCAAGGCAAAAACAGTATAACTCAGTGCTTTATCACAGAACTAATGAGCAGCATCAGAACAGAGGCTTGCAGGCTGTGGTGCCAGCAGCAAATAAGTCTGGCTCCTTTGCCAGGGCCAACAGCAGGTCTGTTATTAGCTCCTAGGGGGACTGGTGGGGTCAGTCCAAGAACTGCATCACAGCACACACAACCATGTTGCACTTGTCATCTAGTGTATAGACAGCTGGGAGAGTCAGGGAAGTGCTGTTATATGAGGTGCTTCCCAGGGAGTTTTCTTTATTCATTTATGGGTGTGATCTCAATACTTGCCTGCTTCGGCTGCTAACAGCACAGCTCATAAAAGCAGAAATGCAGTGCGATGAACTGGCTACTGATGGTCTGAAATCCTGCAAGGAGAGAGTGTTCTGTGCACTAACGTGTGTATTTTCAGTTAGGAGTGATATCAGTGCATGGGTGAACTGCCTGGAGCAAACTATTTGTAGGAAAAATAGTCCTGTTTGGATTGCTACATAAGCCTTTGGTCTCTCTATAGATGTGCTGATTAAGGTGTTAAATTTGAAAAAAATATATTTGTTTACCCACCTAGCATCCACAAATGCATCTTGTTTACTCACTACCCTCCTGGGTCCTGATTACAGCATTAGCTGCTCCCTTGGATCAGTACTTCAACATCATGTAACACATTTTTGCCTCTGGTCTGCATGACTTCTGGCACCCAGAAAGGGCATTTGAAATGGCTATCTGGACTTCATTGACCTGAATGTGCTGGGGAGTCTGCCTGCTGCTAAAGTGGTAACACGTTGTCAAAGGGAAGCTGATTTGTGTGGGAAAATTGAACTGAAATTACAGGCTCCCCTGAAGCGGATGTCTAGGATTTATCAAGAACTTCAGGATTGTTTTGTAGGAGCCTCCTAACCTTAATTAGGCTGTTGAATATAGCTGTGCTTGCATCTGCAAGTTAGAACAGCATCTTTATGGCTTGTTCATCCCTGTGATGATCTGGGATACAGCAGTGATGACCAAGCTGTGATGCGCAGAGCCTTTTGGTGGCACAAGAATGGGGGAAATCAAAAAGGCATCAACTGTGAACAGGAGTATTCTGTCTGATAAATCCTGTGTTGTTACACTGAGGGAACCCAGCACATCTGAGGTCTGTGCTCCATCGTTGCCTTGGAAAAGCACATGAGAACCACTCTAGGCCTGCAAGAGGCTCATGGTCACAAGCATTGTTGGTACTTCACTTGTAGAGGTGAGGACCTGTGTGCTCCACTTGAAGATTGTTAAGGCAGATGTACGAGCTAGAGCCGGCCTCTACAGCAGGAGGGGTATATCATCTGCTTGGTGTTTTCATCTACTTTGCAGTAGGAGTAACAAAGGCTGTCTCTGCCGAAATAGTGGTACAGGAGGATCGCAACCACACAGATTTCATTCTTGCGTGGGACCATGCCACCTCTCCAGGTTGTCGTTTCTTTGCTAGCACAAATGCTGGGAGCTTTTCAGAATCCACAGTCGTCTTGGTTAGTGAAAAAAACCGATGCCAAAAAGCACGACCTAAAAGTCAAAATGGAGGGAAACAGCCACCTGCTTTGTGAGCATCAAGATGTCTTTTGTGCAGCATCAAGTAGCACGGGCTGCCACCAGATGCACTCACTCATTCCACTTTGTGATGTTGTCTTATGATGAAATCTGATTTTTTTTTTAAATTATTTTTTAAAGTTACGTGATTCAGTACCAACATAACCCTCCACACTCCTTCCAAGCAAAAATGCTCTCTGTTTCCAAGCCCTGTTAGCAACATATTACCTCACCTAAACTCCCGGAAATCTCTCTCATCCACGCACAGTAATAAATTACACGAAATGGTGACATTTTATGTACAATGATGATGACATGAAAGGCTACAGTTGGCGTGATTGTTGGACTATTCTAGCACATCTTGTCCTTGTTACCACTAAGTCAGAAAAGAAGAATACAGAGATCAAATAAAATTAATTAAAAAGTTGGACAACTCTTCCCTCTCAGGAAAAATATCTAGAAAATGGTTGAAAGATGGCCATAATAAAACAGAGAGGACTTTGAAAGCAGAGCCTGCAAATTTTGAGCTAACTCTGGACTGCATTTAAGCACGTTTGAGGTCAGGCGAGAATTTTTACATAAAATTTTTTAAAAGGTATGTAAGAGACAGTGACTTTCCAAGGCCTTTAATGTAGCTGAGAAATTAACAGGACTGGATTAAGCAAGCTCTGTAGCAAAACTAACTTCCAGGCATAAAGGCAAAATTAAAAATTGTCAAGGTCTTTTTTATTAAAAAAAAAACCCCACAAAACAAAAAACAACAAAACAGCAGCTCCTGCCACGGAGTGAAAAATGAGTAAACAGGTTTATGGTTTCAAATGGGAAAAAAACTGCTTCAGGCATACGATCCAGTCTGCCTATCTGAACGTAAGGAGAGAATTCAATTTACTCCTGGCAGCAATACTAGACTTATAGCCAGCTTGGTATCACAGGGTCTCAGGAAACAAATTAGCAAGTGGCCAGGAATTTCTGCATTTTGGCAAGGCCGGGGATAGATCCATAGCAAACATTTCAGTTATGCCGTGTTTTCTATAGCAGCTTAATTAAGGTCCAAATTTGTAATATTCCAGAATTTTTGTACCTTGTTTGTTTTAATTGGGCAAGTATTGGTATTCAGCAAGCCCCAAGCCATGGAAGCATATGAGAAAACTAAGATTTATTTGATAGTTGGTCACATGAGAGATAACGTGACAAAATGTGTAATGAACAGTCAAGTTCTCAGCCACTCTTAAACTGCTGAAAAAAATCACAGCCAGAAGAGGGTGCAATTGCTCATGGCACACCACCATCTTCCACCTCTGAGCAAGAGCAAGATCGGGTCTGAAGATGCAGCTACTCTTCCTACTGGATTCGGCACTTCATTAGAGAAAGACAGGTATTTGGGGCCAAGTGGATCTCAAGATCTTAAATACAAGAGGTTCAAGCACAACCGTCTGACTGTTGTTAAAGCATTCCTGTGATCTGGAGAATAAACTACATGGGCTGCACTCTTAGTTTTAATCATCAACCTCCTCATTTTATTTCCCCCACTTGCATGAGAAGGGGGCAGTGCTTTAGAGAAGAAAGTGCTCTGTCAGGAATGAGTTGCCTCAGGCCATTTAAATGCATTTTTGCAAAATCCTTTCATTCTAAGGGCTTCTCTCTGGGTTCCTTTTTTAATCCACAGAAGAAGAGAAAATTATGTAGCATGAGCCATAAGTGGTGACATCTTTTGACAATCTCTGGCTGCGCTGCATTCCCTGAACGCATGGCTGAGCGCAGGCTCGGATGCAGCTCTGCCACAGTCACATGCACTGGGCTTTGGCTTAGCTCTGATAACCAATCTCAAGGGTCTGTCTCAGCTTTTTAAGCACACAAATAAGAAGCTGAATTAAAACTTCTGATTAATGTATTTTGTGTTTATTGGTTGCAGAGAACAAAGTTTGCTTATATAAGAATCACAAGCCTAATTTTTTGCATTATTTCAGTAACAATGTGTTATATCTAGTAATTTTAAATTCAGTGATACCTATTTTAATGTTAACATACCTCATCTAGTAACCTTATCTCAGTGTGTGGCTTGCTACAAGGTGCCAAGACTATTTGACTTAATGTACATACAAGTTACTGAACACATTTCAGATCAGAAGGACACTTTTCTTCAACTGGATATCCTGGGACAGCTTTTTTGAAATTGCCAGAACACATCAATAGCAGCAGAGCATGCCCAAAAATACGTCTGCAATGAAACAGTCTTTATGCCAGAGATAAGAACTTGCTCATAACCAATACAAAACCCCTTAAAGTACATTACTTCGTTATCAGTTTGTGCTGCTCATTATATTTCATTAATGAAATGATATTCAGTGAATTGCTCTTTAGTTAAAAACGACAACACCCTTTTAAATATAGAAACTGCCATCACTCTCAGTAATAAAAGATGTCTCCCAAGGCGTGCCTGATGAAGATATTCAGTTGTTGAAATCAGCACTACTGTACCACTTAAAATGAATGCCTAGGTTTTTGGAAGTGTGCAGCATTTTCCCCTGTGCCCCATAATTGCCCGTGGTGTTCTGTCAGTGAAATAGTTTGTTTCTGGGCTTAGGCAAGGAGCAAGATGAGAACGGTCGCACCATTACAATAGACATTTTTCCACAACCCTTTTGCTGGTAACATGGCTGATCTGCAGTCTAGCAACACTGTCACTCATTCTCTATTTATAGAGCTGTGTCTCAAAGTGCCACATGACTGCGATTCTGAACAAAACAGTCACTGCTAAAGCTCCTTCTGACCACTGAGCCTCATGCTGAATTGACGTAGTACAGAATCTTTCTAGAATGACAGCAGTTGTCATACAATGCTGCAATGCTCGTGGATGGCATATGCACTTCCCCCATAGGGCTGCGTACAGAAAAATAAACTGCAAACAGGAAATCTTTGCTCAAAAAACTACCCCAGCTTCCATTTCTGCTTGCATTGCATTTAAATCTTTCATGAAGTTGTGCGACTCTTTTGTTTAGTAGAGCACTGTTTTGGCACTTACAGAATCTTTTATAATAAAGAGCCCAAATCAAAAGGTTATCCTAGCTAGAAATAATGTTGATCAGTATATTTATATTTTGTTGTGGTTATACTCACACTTTGTTACAGTGGCCCAGGTATGGTGCTAGTTTACAGAATTGAGAGCCTGAGAATGTGTCAACTCCATCTGTAACAAGTAAAAGTAGTAGCACTCCTAATGAACATTTTCAGTGCATCTCAAAACAAGATGCATATTTAAGCAGCCTCTGACCCAAGAAGCTTGCTGGCAGATGAACAGAGCTGGGAGTGAAGGGGTTTGTGCTTAGGCTTTCTTGCCTGCATACTCTGTTCGCTTCAGGCCTAGAGCACTGAGGGTTTTACCTGGGGAAACAGCAATTGTAAGCACTGCAGTCCAGGTGAGCACTGTGGAGCCCTGTGCATGGAGAGTCTCCTCCATGTACAGGGTAGTATTGTTACCAGGCTGTAATAAGGAGGACTGTCAGTACAAAGAGGCTGAAGACAAACAGAAAACCATTCCCAAATAGTAGACAGAGCCAGGTTCCTTCATCAAAGGTGAACATTTTTAACCCGATGGCAAGTTTCTCTCCTGAACTGCTTTTTTCACCTACTTGTCCTTATTAATTTGCTGAAGTAGATGACAGATACTGTATAAGCACTGTAGCTTGCTTGGAAATTCTTCAGTGTTTAAACATGATATTTACTTTGCCTCCATCTGAGACATCTCCTTGTCCCCTCCATTCAGGTTGCTTTGGTTCACGTTGCTGAGCAGCATAAAACCCCTCAGCTGGATTGCTTCTCACCGCTCTGACCCAGATGTTGTGCTCTGGGGGCACTCGTACTACTCTAGATCTAGTCCAAAGTAAAGCTGTTAGAAGGCCAATCACAGCCTTCAGTTCTTCAGTACCAGATTGGTTTGTTTTTTGTTGTTGTTGTTGTTGTGTTTTTTCTTTCTTCTTGATATTTCTTCCCCTTTTACACCATACTAGTTACTAGCTTGAGCAACGATTCCTGCTTTTCCTACCTAATTCTTTACAGAGGGAGAGGTGAGGTGCTGGAACAGGTTGCCCAGAGAGGTTGCGGATGCCCCGTCCCTGGAGGTGTTCAAGGCCAGATTGGATGGGGCCCTGGGCAGCC
>JAOWBP010004006.1:12054959-12077692 GCA_028571105.1 Tragopan temminckii
TTGGTGGCCCTGCATGTGGCAGAGGGGTTGGAGATTCATGATCCTTGTGGTCCCTTCCAACCCTGGCCATTCTGTGAAATTCTGTCCAGAGCTTCTTTCCGACAGTGTGCTATTTAGCAGAAAATTTTTGTTTTCCTGCTCAGAGGAGAGCTCTGCCATACTGAACATTGCTTTTATGTGAGCTAATCCTCCAGCTTCTCCTCTACAGAACTAAGCTTGTTTCACTCCCCCCTCCATTTTAAATAAATGAGATTTTTCACTCTCTGCGGTATCGTTCAGAGAAGCAGTGGTATAGTGCTGAGCAGCCTACATTTATGAGGATTAATCCAAGAAAGAAGGTACCAAGCATTTGATTGCTAGTTGTTAGTAGTGGCATCAATTTCTTGAGCGAACATTACCAAGATGAACTACAGGGATGGCACATGCTCCTATGCAAGCACTGACAATAAGGTTCTGAAGGACTCAGCTTAACAGCTTGTGTCAGCTGGTGAGGTTAATGGAAAAGAATTTGTTATTCAGGTCACTTAATGAAAATAACCTTGGGAAAGCTTAGCAGAGACCTCTGAGGGTGAAATAATTTATTCCTCTTCTGCTTCCATCACTCTAAGTTAACCCAAGACACAGAAAAAGCTGATCTAAACATGAACTCAACCTGTCAGTAGTGCGGGAGGAACATCAGCAATTACAACATCTTGTTTTAATATCTGCTGCCCCTCTGGTGACAGTAGGCAGAATGCAGCCTTAGGAGCAAAGGCTTTCCTTGCATAGCCCCATCTCTAAAACAAGACAGCTTGTTCATTAAGATGCAAGTTATCAAAGAGCTGTGCAAGACAACAACAAAAATGATCACTGCAAGCCATGTCATTTTTAGCCAGTGCATGGTCCTTGGATCACCTAGATACAGGGAAGAGGCCACAGCAGCCATCCCTTGCACAGTTCCTGCTCTGTGTTCTGCTGGTTTGTTTTGCTGTTCTGCTATAATCAGCAGTGAGCTTCAGTTCCTGTAATGTGAGGCATTAGGCCGATCTGTTCCAGACTCCAGAGAGCCCCTGTTTCTCTGCACTGCCATTGCCCTTCTTGTCCTTTTAATTAAAGTGCTGCAAGCTGCCCAGGCAAATACATCTTTTACAGAGTGGCTGCCTGATTCCTACCAAAGCAGAGCTTCACCGTGAGGGTAGGGCTTGTGATAGCAGCCAGAGTAAGGGATGGGAAATCAGTTGGCATACCCCCAGTTTGATCCAATGGCTTAAGACAACTCTTTTGGGAGCCCTGGATCCAGGTTTAGGAAGCCTCAGGAGAAGGACAGTAGCAGACACACTCAGCCCTGTAGCCCTGTCCCCACCTGTAACATTATCACCTTGTCTACAAGGCTTTTTCCCTTTGCTGAGCAACAAGAATACCTCATCTGTACAAAGCTGAAAATTCTTTTTACAGCTCTGGGTACAGTAATTTCCATACAGGAAAACAAGATTAAACTTGACAGTAATAGGGGTGATAGAGAGGGGGAAAGCGCTCTTCCTTTGAGGTAGAGGCTCTGAATGCAGCAGCCAGCAACTGACTGAGAAAGAGGAGAAGAAAGATAAAGGCAGTTATGCAAGCAGCAGGGCTTAAAAACACTTCAGAGAGAGAAAGAAAAGAGGAACATGCACCCTTCTCTTGACATTTAAAAAACTACCTAAACCAGCTAAGCAAAGGAAAAGAAAGAATGTCACAGACCTTACAAAGAGAGCTGCTTTCAGCAGTTTGTTACCAGAGATCTTAAAATACCATTATCCAACCTTGCACAGAGACACCAAGCCCTCCATGACCTGCAGAAAACCATCACTGCAGTTCTCTGTTTTCCCTGCCATGAGCTGTATTTATAGGTTCCCTTCTGACTGCCTCTGTGGGAAGAGCCTTGTTAGCAACGACTGCCCCTGTGTGTGATTTAACTCCTCATATGCTGCCCCTGGGGTAGCAAACTCATAGCATTTCCAGGAATGCCTCGAGGCTCCCAGTGTGCCCTGCTCCAGTAGATGACCCCATACCTCAGTGTGCTGCTGGCATTTGGGAAAGCGTTGCATGGTGAATAGGCTGAGTCCTGCTGCAGGTAGAGCTTTATTAATCAGCACCAGCCCAGGAGTCCTCAGCACTTTAGTGCTACAGAGGCAATTCACTCCTAGGGAAATCAGTTTCAGTGGTCAGAGGTTCACTGTCTCACAACCTGTCTTACATCTAGCCCACAGAAAGATTGCTAGCTGCTTGCTACATGCTAATTGTCGTTACTTTACTCTTGTTTTTTTACGGACTGAGTAATGTTTCCTGTCGTTAGAACTCTTTGACAGTTGTTTCTATGAAATGCCTTTGACATTTGCAAGGGGAAGCAGGCCTACTGTTCGCCAAAACCAGCAATCACCCCCTGAGCAGCAGGATGCCAGCTGCCAGGGCAGGAGTGGTGGGCACATGAAGTACAGTATGCCTGAGTAATGATTAACACACAACAAAGAGAGCTGCCTGTGCTGCAAATGGAAACACACTGTGTGCTTGGGATGTAAGAGCATTTTGGTCTAATTTTGCACTCTGCATATAGTAATAAGACACAACAGGGTATGCATTAAGCTCATCTTTTGAGAAGTGCAACGGTAGCTGAATAATGCACACCCTGGAGTGTCTTATTTGTAGTGGACTATGGCTCATTAATTTTACATTTAAATTTTTTTCAAACCCATTAAAATAAAAACAAATCTATTCTGAGGGCAGTTATGTAATGTATCCTTCCACAGAAAAATAACTTCAAATAAAAATAGTAGGGAAAAGGTGAGGAAGAGCTTTGCCCAACTCTGGACCAGAGTTCAGTTTGGTTTGTATAGGGCCTGTTGTCAGTGGGTTCCTGGTCTGCTAATGCATGTATATAATGGAAATAATGATAGTTACGGAAATGTATTCAGCGTTTCTAGGCTTTTCTTCCTGTGTAATTACTTGTGCCTTTGTCTTCATTTCTCCTATGAAAGTTCTCCTTTTGGTATATGTACCAGTAGCCATTTCAGACTGAATTCACATATAAAGCATTCAGATGGGATTGTGATTTACTTTTACACCAACATGATCCTGTTCTGGGGGCAGAGAGTCAAGATTTGAGGCAAGATGATTTTGCCAGAATAGAATTGTATGCATACACACGAACACAAGAGGATTTAAGGCGCACAGGGTGTTATAAAAACTTTGTTTTATTATGAGATCACTTTAAAAGTATAACAGTATGAAGGAGAAACATCACTTTTCTGCTGTCCCGAATGAAATATGACTATGGCTTTTCCCTTTACATAGGTTCCAACCTTGATGATGGACACACAGTTTTCAGAATTCACTCCAGATATCACACCAATAATGCTGGCGGCTCACACCAACAACTATGAAATCATCAAACTGCTTGTCCAAAGACGGGTAACTATTCCACGCCCACATCAGATCAGATGCAATTGTGTGGAGTGTGTCTCCAGCTCGGAGGTGGACAGCCTGAGGCATTCCAGGTCAAGGCTGAACATCTACAAAGCCTTAGCCAGCCCCTCATTGATTGCCTTATCAAGTGAGGACCCCATCTTGACGGCCTTTCGACTGGGCTGGGAGCTGAAAGAGCTCAGCAAAGTGGAAAATGAGTTCAAGGCTGAATATGAAGAGCTTTCTCAACAATGCAAGCGATTTGCTAAGGACCTTTTGGATCAAGCACGGAGTTCCCGAGAATTAGAGATTATTCTCAATCACAGAGATGATCAAAGCGAAGAGCTGGACCCCCAGAAATGTCATGATTTGGCAAAACTAAAGGTAGCAATAAAGTACCACCAGAAAGAGGTAAGAGCCATCTGAATGTAAAGGTTAGTGAAGGCTGTACATATTTGATGAAATTAGTCCTTTTTCAAGTCTCCATAGGTTTGTTTAGGAAAAACATGGTTGCTAGATGGGAATCAGTAGGAGTGTATTTGGATCAAGTGGAGAACCATGTGCAAATGGGTTAGTCACAGCCCGGAGGTTCAGTGCACTGCTGTGACAGTGTGAATCTGCTAGCAGGACTGGAATCTGGCAGCAGGAGTGGAACTTGCTGCAGGAAGTTATGGCTTCGATGGCACTGGCATTTCCTTTTTCAAAGATACCCGAGTCCCTTTTCATTGCAACCCAGCCCTTACAAAGAACAACAGTCAATTTACAGGTTTGTTTGCTCTGAAAGCTTTTCCCGGTAACTGTCTTTATACAGGAACCAAAGACTAGAAGGGTTTGTAATGGAGTTATTGACTGCAGGAAATATAATACACTCTTCACTTTCTCCAGCCGCCACACACTTCCTAGCACCCATTCAGCACTAACTTGTAAGGGCTACAGAAACTACAGCAGCACAAGAAAGCAGGAAAGGACAAGGACATGCTCAGTGTCTCAGATTCCCACATTAATAGAGGTGTTTTTTTAGTTGAAAATGCTTGTGTGATGCTAGGAAGTAGATCTCAATCATGCAAATATGTTACACCTGAAGCATCTCAGGTAGGTTCTTGCTTCTTGATTCATCCATGTCTCCAGGGTCCTAGAATCACTTCCCAAATCAGACTTCTGCCCGCATTACCAGAAAGTAAAGACATAATATGGGTAAAGGGCACAGAGCCTTTCAAAAGCCCTGCGGATCTAGAGATTTACAAGTTGATTCAATAAAGGCTATGAACCCAGAGAGAATGCTGACAACAGTTTCATTAGTTGGCTCTGGAATTTCTTTCTCTTTCCAAAGCTGGACAGAGTTTAATAGATGATATATTGCTATTGGCCAGTAATGTTCTTAGGTTATCTGAAAGAGGAATTTGGTTTGCTTGGTTGAGGAAGTGAATTTCAATGTCTATTACATTTTTCTGTGTCTGGAGGGTGGCAGGAATGGTGGAAAAGCTTGCACATCATTCTTCTCACTGTTTTCCCTGTATTTGAAGGTTTATTTTTTTATACATTGACCCAGATGGGAACAGTCTGATAAGATACATTCCACCTCCCAGAAAGGCTGCTCTTGTCACCTGAGGTAAAGCAGTCAAGAAATGAAAGATGCAGATTTTCCTTTCTTCCCTTTGGTCTTTTTTGCCTCCTGAGTGCCAGCCTCTTGCTGCAGCAAACTGGAGGTGAAGCCTCACGCTTGCTGCTCTTGCTGGTCTATTTCAGTATAGTATCAGTGGGCTCACTGGTCTTCATGTCAATTTCTGCTTTTAATGCCAGCTGACAGTGCTAGGTAACACCATAAGTGCATTAGGGACACAAACAAGTAGTGAAGAATTAGTCTGGAGAATTGTAGTGCAGCGTATCAGTTTAGATGTTTCTTGAATCTAAAAAGGTCAGGAAACTGCTTCATTTTTTTTACTGTCCAGGTAGCCAGACATAACCCTCATGTGTGCCCTTCAGCAGCCAGGACACCTCCAGCACTGCACAGTTTGGTATCGTGTCACAGTTCAGGCTCACTATTGTCACCAAGCACAAATTTGTGACTTCCCCTCGTCTTGTGTTCATATTAAGATGTCATAAGTTGGAAGAGATTCACTGTATTTGAGATGTAGTGCTGAACAGTCGTGAGGTTCTTGTATTCTCAAGTAACAAACTCTTAATATAAGCTTGCTTGTTTGACAGTGTTCATCCTTTTTTTTTATTTTCAGGAAGATGGGGGTGGATATACTTGACTGAATTCCAAACATATGGACAAGTTCCATGTTTTGTGGGATATTCATGACAATTCCAGCACATGAATGATAGCAAATAAGCACAAACTGTGTTGCCAGCTAATGCTGTTAGCAGGGCAGGGACAGAATGAAGGTGCTAGGGAACCAGCACTACTGAACCACCTCATCCTACCTGCTTATTCACAAGCATTTTATGCAGCCTGAAGCATAATGTTTTTATGCAACAAAATCTTGCAGTAGTTTTCTCATTAATTGGTCCAGTACAAAATACCAAGCAAGATACAAATGTCATTGCCAGCTTCTGAAAAAAAAGAAAGTAGGAACATTTAGTGGGAGACACTGAGAAATGCCTTTTAATCATGACTGAAAAGTATCAGACTAAGATAATTTTTGTGAGGGACAAGGAAGAAAATAGAAACAAGACTGGTTTCATGAAAGGCAGTTCTGCAGAAATGGCAGGCTTTGTAGAAGATCATCTTGTTCCACAGAATTATTTTATATCTTAGCATTGACAACCTTACAAGTCAAATCTCCAATAGCAATAGATGAAAATCCAGAGTGAATGTTAGTTATTTTCTGGGACTGTAAATTGTTACCGCAGTTGGCAGTTCTTTATATTCAACATAAGGAATGTGTGATCTCACATTGATTTTAGACGAATTGCAAGAGAAAATTTTCTGCAGCTTTTTCTTTTCGAGTGAAATAAATGTCAAAAAATCCCACAAAATACAAATCGATTCAATTTCAGCTTAATCAAGCAGGTATGTTCAACTTCTAGATTTTTTCCAGTGAAGTTGTTTTTAAAGGGAGTTGGTAAACAGATTGGATGGATGTGCTGTACTGTGCATTTTGGGTAGAGAGTAGCACTCAGACTTTTGCTTTGTACCAGCGTCAGTAGACTAGGAATTCAGAGTACTTTTCACCAGACATTATTCAGTGTTTTTCTCTCCAGGTCATTTGAGCTTTAACTACTGTGCCTTTTTTATTTCCTTTGCACACTGATACTGAAAAGTAGGTGCTAGTTTTGCTCTAGATACAGAAGAATAGCAGCCTTTAAATTCCTAGTGCAGATTGATGATCTCAAGCAGTGAACATACAGGACTGAAAAAAGTCTTGATGGGAAAACCTAGACACCTATGGATAGTTCTTGCTCCAAACTGTATCCTTGGAGGAAAGGTTTTCAAAGCTAGTTAGGTTGCTAAATGTGCAGGTTAGTAGGAGATCAGATTTTAAACACAATAATCTGGGTAAGTGCTTAAAACCTGTTGGAGATTAGACACTTATCATGCTGATGCAGTTTGAATTCCACTGTTAAATTATCTGCATATTTTGGCACCTAACTACTGGAGAAAAATCTGATCTTGTGTGTTAATTTTAGCAAGTAATTAGCAATCTGCCCTACCATCAATACAGCTCCCTGTTCCCTGGTTGGAATCCAGTGAACATACTCGGAGTACATGAAACTTCATCTCTTAATCTGGCACAAGCCCCTCAGTCTCCACAGAAGACTGATCAAGGGCTGACTGGTGAGAGAAACTGCATCAGTTCGGCACATTTTACATTGGCCTCATTGCAGAGGCTCCATCCAGGTAAGAACTACTGCCATGTAAGCATCCCCCCAGGCAGGCAGTGAAAACCAGACTTCTTCAGTTCCACTTTTGGAAGAAATAATCTTCATGAGATCATAGGAATTCTTGTACTAAAAGAAAAGTAGGCTTTCCTATAAATGCTCTGTAGAGTAAGGGATTTATCTTCATAGAATCGTTTGAGTTGGAAGAGATCCTTAATGATCATCTAGTTCAATTCCTCTGCAATGAACAGGAACATCTACAGCTCAATCAGGTTGCTCAGAGCCTGGTCCAGCTTAATCTTCAGTGTGTCCGAGGACAGGGCTTCCACCACCTCCCTGGGCAAACTGTGCCAGTGCCTCACCACCTTTATTGTAAAAAACTTCTTTCTTACATCCAGACTAAATCTCTCCTCTTTTACTTTGAAAACATTTCCCCTTTTCCTATCACGACAGACCCTGCTAAAGAGTCTGCCCCCTTCTTTCTTAGAGCCCCCTTTTGGACATTGAAAGGCCCCTCTCAGGTCTCCCTGGAGCCTTCTCTTCTCCATGCTGCACAGCTCCAGCTCTCAGCCTGCCCTCGCAGGGAGGTTTTCCATTTTCCAAAAGGGAGATCATTTTTGTGGCCCTCCTCTGGATGCACTCCAACAGCTCCATGTCTCTCCTGTACTGAGAATTCCACATCTGGATGCAGCACTCCAGGTGAGGTCTCACAGTGCAGAGCAGAGGGGCAGGTCACCTCCCTCGCTCTTCTGGCCTTGCTGCTTTTGATGCAGCCTAGGTTATGGTTGGCTTTCTGGGCTGTGAGAGCACATTGCTGGCTCAAGGCCAGCTTGCCACCCACCAGTACACCCAAGTCCTTTTTGGCAGGACTGTGCTCCATCCTTACATCCCCCAGCTTGAAATTCTTGTACTCATGACTAATTTTGGAAGAAAAAAAGGTGCTGAAAGCTTAACACAAAAAGGCACAGCTCAGCTGTTGGGGATCAATGTTCACTATGTTGTTCTGGCACCATGTTAGCTCTGCATTTGTTAATTTGTTTGTATTTCTAAGAAAAGATGAGGAAAGTCATCTCTTAAGATCTTGATAGTCACTTAAAGCACAGTTGTATTACAGTGTGCTGTCACTGTATTAAAGAACAGAAACAGGCTGAATGCAGATATAATTTCTTTAATGTATTTTAATGTATTTTAGATTGCCAAAATATTGTAAAGCAAACATAGAATAGCAACTAATCAGGTCTGAAGTAGCAGATTACTTCTTGAGGTGTAATTTAAAGTTACGTGAAGTGTATATAACAATCTGATAACCGTGATAGCACCAATATATATTCACCGTATTTTGACTTTCCTGATCTCCATCACAGGTCAATCACATCTTCAAAATAAAGTGGAACATAACAGCAGTGGGGTTTTAATACTTTCTATTTTTCCAGTACTAGTAGTTGGTTCAATTGATATATCTGTAAGAAACATGCACAACACAAAGCACTCAGAAAAAATGTATTTTATCTGAGACCATTTTGCTTAGCACTTTCACTGCATTACATCAAAGGACTGCATGAAATTCCCTCTCAGAAACTGTTACCTTGGTCTCTTTTACTGACTGTACTCTAAGTCAATGTCAGGAAAGGAGAGAAATAGAATTGTTTGCTTTTCTAATTCGGAAACAGTGCTCTTTGCTGTTTTCTCTTCAGGATGGAGCTTCAGAAGTTCTAGTTCATTTTTCCAAGTCATTTACATAGCCAAGTACCTCCTGAGATACAGTACTGGAGTGAATGAATAATCATTCCTGCCATGCCACATATTTTTTAGCTGTGTCTTGACTCTTTCAACTGTGTAGCTGCAGTTGGAAGCACAGCATCATTCTCCAGGGACTGTGCATAAACCTGGTGAATTTCTAAGGGCACTTCAGTTAGTGTATAACAGGAGCTTTTAAAAATATCACAGATGCATGAAAAATGCAGTGCAAGGGCTATGAAAATCGAAGCTCATTCACTGCACCTTGTTTACCTATTTTGAAAACCATTCAGGTATCTTGATGGATAGTCACAGATCCAGTCTTTGCTTGCAGCCAGTGCTAAGTTGCTCTCCCATGGCTTTGTCTGTTTTCTTGCCACACTGACTGGCAGTATGATACAGGGCTGAATATTTTTATTACACTCTTTAAAAGCACAATAAAAAGAGAGCTCTTCAGTGAGCTTGCAGAACTCAGAAGATTAATAAAAAAGCTTGCACTTCCACTTTTGTAGAATGAAATCATACAACATCATGAAAAGATCTTTATTAGGACTAGATGGGGCAGGCAAAGCTGCCTTGTGGAAGCTTTTTCCTTTTCTCATGACCTGAAAGACCTGCAAACTTTAGAGGAAATGTTGAGGATGGTGCAGCTATGCTGTTTCCAGCTCTGTCCTACGCCATAGACCTGAGCATAGGTTTAGGGATTTCTGGAGCACTCAGTGCCCATCTGTTGCCTTTCATTTTCCATCAGCATTCATTCATTATTGTGTGCAGCAAAGTTGTCATCTGATGTGTGATGCCTTTGCTAAAGGAAGCTGTTTTTTCTCAGACTCAGTCCAATCAAACTGATGACCGCATTGCAACATCTTCCATGTATGGGGTACTAACAGAGCTGCTATTAGCAGTCTCAAGAACAGGACTTCGAAATGACAGATGGGGAGACCTATCTGCATTTGCACCCTTAAAACAAGTTTTTTCTGTATGTATCCAGGAGCCACTACTATATGGGCTGTTTTCAGATTTATTTATTCAGTTTTGGAAATTAGCATGGAAATTAACCCATACAGCTGCATTGTGTTACAAAAATGAGGAGAAGTATTGCTTAAGTGTGACTTCTTGCCAGACTTGAAAGAAGGAGAATAAATATTCAGAGGTCTGATGGTTCATCAGTTTGACAAAGTGGACTTGAATGTTTATTTGAGGAAACAGTATTATTTGGTATATTATTCACGTAACACCAAAATGTTCTAACTTGATGAAGGTTAGGCACATATTGCAGCTGTCACAGAACAGAACTGCAGAAGACTCTCTTTTGACAGCAAAATCATCTCTGACTAATCTTGTCATGCACAGATTTTTAAAAAACAACATAAGACTGTTATGTCAGTCAAGGACAAGGACTCTGCTTGAATTAGTGTAATGTGAATCAGGCAATAAATGCCTGGATCATTCTTGAAGTCATTTTTGGTGCCTTCTGCCTCTGACTTAAGTGATCTCTTGGACAAAGACAGGAAATATGTTGAAAGCTAAAGGGATTGTCCCTGTTTTAAGAGCATTCAAAAGTGATTTATTGCGTTTGTCATTTCCCTTAGCTTCATGTGTCCCATCAGTCTTCTTGCTAGCAAGAGAAGAGGCTCGAGTAGCCAAAAGTTAAAGTACAGGGCGTGATTGATTGGCTTTCTATAGACAACAGAAACTAGAAAGGAAAAGTGACATTCTTGGTATTTGTAAGCAAAGTGCTCAGTTGTACCTCGTCTGAAAGTCTAGAATGCCTTTCAGAAATAGCTTTACATCAGTCTTCAAGAGTAAGTATATCTTATTATTTCATATTCACTTTGAATGATAGCCCAGAACAATAAACTCTGTATAGTCTCCCTTTTGTATATAGAAATGAGCATTATTAATTATCCGATTTCTGTGAATTTCATCTTCACTTCTGTCTCTTAGTGAATAGTGGTTTGAAAGTCCACAGACAAAAGAACTGAGATTCCACTCCCCTTACACCTCTTATGTATGTATCAGATCCATCATCATCCAGATGAACCATCTAGATGTTTTGTGACTGGAAACATGGTTACACCACAGTTCTTCACTCCAGGGAAAGTGAGATGGATGGATGGGTTAACCATAATGCCCCCAGCTGAGATCTTCTGCAGAATAGCAGTTAAAAGCTGAGGCTGCCATTTTTGCATTCTTATTCTTTATTTACAATCCCTGGCCAGTTGGTAAACATCCTTCAGCACAGAGTATGTCCTCCTCAACCCATAGCAGTGGTATCACTCAGAAACAGAGCAAGACTTCAGAGGTTCCCAAAGATGCAAGAAGTGTTTTCAATGTGCTGCTCTCTCCTGGATATTGGAGGAGAAAGTAAGGTAGAAAGAAAAAGGAAACCAAAATTAAATAATTTCAGCACAGACATTTATCAGGTTAGAAAGGAAGTAAATGGAGAATGTTTTTAGAAGTTTTTATTAACACTAATAGGGTAAAGTAGGTATGTGTTTAAAAATACTTGCAAATGACTTTTAAAATTCTTGTGCTCGCTTTACTTATCACTTATTTAATGTAAATGTTAAAAATTCACTAGGGAGAATAAACTCAACCCTTTAGGTAAGTCAGTATCTTCTCCACTTCAGGTAAAGCCTGCGAGAGCTCCCAGCGTTCATTTGCAAGACCTGTAACTCTTGAAGTGCTGCCTGCAAGAGGACATAAGAAAGTCTGCAAGATTTGTCTCTAAGCAGTTCTTAGCCTGAGTGGTTTTTCAGTGCTCCTGTATGCGGAGTCTGCTTGGCTCTGGGAGAGCAGTTAGCATGTTGTGGATTAACTGACCCTCTCTTAGTTGCACACTGTAGCATACTGCCTTTGGAAACTGAATTGTGCCTGCTTAACCTTTGCAACACAACTCTACTCTGAAGTATTTGCTGGGATAATTCTACATGAGTTTATTTATCAGCTATATTCTGCTATCTGTTAAATAAGTACTGATTTTTTTTCTTTTCCTGCTAGAAAACTCTGTGCTTTCATTTGGGCTTGTGCTCAGGCTTTGACCCAGAAGAGCTGTTTTGGGTCTGGTAGCAGATCGTCTCCAGAAGCACTGTTCAGCAGTTTGCCTTTATTCAAGGCTGGATTTACACCTGCACTTAAATCCTGCTGACAGAAGCCATAAATACAGATCTATAGCTAAACACACATTTAAACTCTCTGAGAAGAGATGAATTTAATGTCAGGCTTACATGTTTTGTTAATTGCTTCTTCTGTGTGTGGGCACCCAGGATTTACTGGGTCTTACCTTTGTCATAGAATATACAGGACCTCTTCTCTTTAAATATTTAAACCAATCCAACATAAATTCATGAAAACTATGAATCTTGATGGAATGGTAGCAGGTTTTTGGCACTCGTGCAGTCTTACCTTTTGCTAGCATTCACATCACAGGGGACTTACTAGTTGCTACAGCTTGAACTCAGTTCATGTCTGCTACCATCAAGACGTGTTATGAATGGGAGACCTTTAGTTAAGATTCATGTGTCATTGTCACTTAAAATATTCTAAGAACAGATTAAACAAAATTCTGTATAATTTAAGGCCATATGTTCATCTGTGGAGGATCTGAAATTTGTTTTATCCACCAGCAGAGGGATTGAGTGATTTGGGTAGCACCAGGTTTTCCTGAAGGACTCTTCCAGCTGAGCTAGTGATCTTCTAATGACAGAAATGACTGGATTTGCATCAGCGCTTCACTGTTTGGAGTAGCATACATGTGAATAGCAGCTGTGTTTTCAATAGGATATTCATCCTGTACTTTCCTGAGGAAAAAAAAAAAACAACACAGAAAAAGATGATCTCTTGGAAGTGCCTGATGAAGAATGTTGAGCTACAGTCTGTAGCTATGGCTGAGTTACTCAGCTTCCCCTCCAGCTTCTTTGTTTCATTTTTTCCTTTTTTCTCTGTTGCAGAAAGTACTTAATTAACGGGATGAACAACCATTAGGTGTTTACCCTCTGCAGTTCATGCTTTAGCAGCAGAATGTAAATAACTTTGCAGTCATTAACAAGGTTGAACTTTAAAAAAAAAGTGCTAAGAAAGAGTATTTTCTTATTCATCTCACTGTTCGCAATGCTGCAAACTTGAGGGGCTGGAATTTCTTATGTAGAATATCAGATCTCACAGGGCTTACTTGCTTTCAGCAGCAGGCTTCAAATGAGGCCACAGATAGTTTCTCTCTTCTGCTTTTGAGCTAATTTAGAAATGTAACTCTTTTGAGTATTGCCTGCTGGAATTTCAAACTGATACAACAATAACATTTCCTTTCTTCTCCTTGGTTAGAAAATGGAGGCAGAATAGTTTTTCTGTTGCATGGAAATGCATCGTGCTACTGGTGCAGGCCCATCTGGATGATTTGGAAGCGAAGGAAAACGATACGCTCCCCAGAGCTGTGTCAGTATGCTGTAAGAGGGCCACAGTCTTGCTGCACAGCCTGGCCTCATCTGCTTACCTGAACTAGGGGATGTCCTCAGAGACGTCTTCACCCTGACGACTGCCAGAGAGAGAACATAAGGCACTTGGCAGGACGTGCAGTGAGTGGAGAACAGCAATGGCATTTGTCTTTTTAATGATATGATTAGATTCACAGGAATTCTACATTTCTTACAGAATTAGCTAAAATATATACTTAATGCCACTACATCAGACACTGCATTTACCCAACTGTCACACAGACTGCAAAACTAGCTCAGTTGGTGTGACGGTCTGCCTTTTCAAAGCCAGAATAACTTTAATTGTAAAGGACAGCGCCATTAATAATACCCTCAAACACAGGAACCTTGCAGCTATGCAACTGCCATGTTTTGGATAATTGCTATGGAATATAGTCATAACATAATATCGTAATATAGTGTAATTTAATGTAATGCAATATAATGTTTATAATAAAATAAGTAATTTATAGCATATAAAATAATAATAACCCCAAATGCAGTTAACACTTCAAAAAGTGTTGCATCCAACTGCTGTGTTTTGGATAGTTGCTGTGGGGTATAGCACTATTGGTGAATTCTAACTTACCAATACAAGTGTCAGACAGGGAGACCAAAGTTAATTTTATGGCTCTCATGCCACATTTGGCTCTCAGTGTTAACCTCACTGGGAGCTGATGTAGCTGACTAACAGAAGAACTCAGTCCTGCTTATTAACACAGGGCTCTGCAGTTACAAATTAGTGCTTATTCATCTATGAAGAGCATTCACTATTGCTGTCTGCAGCAAGGGTACAGAAAAGAACTCCAACAAACTCCGAACAGAAGAGCCTGTTGGCAGCCGTCACGATAATCAGAATAAACGCGGAGAGATACTGTGCTCAGCCCCTGTGATGTCTATCAGGGAGCTATTTCAGTTGCTCCCCGAGGCATTCACATCTCAGCCCATCTGTGCCTGATCCTAAATTACTTCTGACTGTGAGAGATAAGGGATTTCCCCATAGATAAGGGGAGGGGGGTGGAATATAATTTCTGTGTTTGATATTTATATTAATGGCACAGCTTGCAGAAAGCATTTAATTCCCAAGAAGTAAAATTTAGGTGACATAAAAACATCAGTTAAGATTAGATACTAAGAAAAAGATACTCCATCCAGCAGCTGCTGTTTTCCCTTAAAAACATTCGCCTTGGTAGAGAATCAGGTGACAATGAGTATGATGAACATTGAGAATGAAATTCTCTGATTGCACAGTCCAGATGCAAGCCAAATGTTACAGCCTGACAGGACTGAAAGGAAAAAAGGAAAGAACACAGAAGACTTCATACTGCAATAGTTTCTGCCCTCAATGTGTTTCCCAACAATGAGTGAAGTTGCTGATCTCACTTCTTGAAAAGGTGAAGTCATTTATCCCTGTTTTCAGAGGCTAGATGAAGCGTTTTGCTCACTAGTGGCAGAACAGCGTTGTCCTCACAAGGAAGGTACTCTGAATTGCATCTTATTGCTCATTGAATGACTGCATCTTCAGCTAAGGACAGGTTCTTCTCATCAGATAATGGAGAAGGAGCCCTGCCTGTTAGCTGCTGAAAAAATACAGTTTTCAACTCATGCTCGTCTTCTCAAACAGAGCACCTGGTACAGAACATCTGCCATTGATTGTGGATCACCTACAAAAGTGGGACAATGTGTAGTTTTTTAAATGATCAAGATCTTCCCTTTTCACAGTGCGGAAACTTTAACTGATACCAAATCCTGTCACATACAGTATGTTCATGTGAAATGATAAAAGACTGTGATATGCAATATTTCTACCTACAGCAAATGAAAAGGCTTTGAAAAAAGATGAAAAAACATCTTGGGGACCATACTTACATGGAGATGATAGAACTTATATTCAGGAAAGGCCTTCAAATAAACGATATTGGAAAAGTCAGCTTGCTTTTCCAGATCTCAGTTTCACCTATTTGCAAAATAAAAATATTACAATTTCAGGCCATTTCACACCTAAAATATGCTAGAGATGAGCTTTTCCCTGTTTCGAATGTTGTGTGTATTGATGTAGCCTCACTAGCCCTGAACAATCTTTAAGGAGCTGAGCTTTCAGTGGTTTAGTCAGCGGGTTCTGGTAACAACACCTAGAAACAAAGATGAGACTGATATTTGCAGTAGTATGCAGGGAAGTAGCTAGATAATTGCAGTGTTTCTGCAGATTGAAAATACTGCATTTCACCCAGCTGTAGTCTTTGTGTCATGTGAAAGCTAAGCTGTAGTATTTACTAATTTTAACACTATGATTAATGAGCTTTACTAAGATGAGTTAGTAAAATCCTGCATTGGTAAGTGCTTAGACTTATCTTTAATAATGGCAACATTTGGTGGTTTATGACATTAGGAGGGCTTTTTTGAGTGTGGTGTGCTTAAATTTCCCCCAGGCCATTTTTAGTGATGTTGAGATGGGCCTGATTGGAAAATTTAATGGCTTTTTCCATTTCCGTTGCCTTATGCCAACCTGATCTTTAAAGCTGCCCTTTCGTGATGTGTGAATTTCTCTCCATCTGAAGAACTAACATCAGATGCAATTTGGAAAGCAGATTTTATAAATGAGCTATTAGGCAGAGAGGAGGCACTTCTAAGATGCTCACAAGTTGCACAGCAACCAGAGGAACATAGTCATTTGATTTCTCAAATGACTCTGACTTTGACTCAAGGGAAAAACAGTTTGTTCTCCCCTTAAAGGTTTCTATCATATGTGATAAAGAGAAAATGCGTTTATACATTTTTCCCCTCAACAGAAAGTTGTGTTTCATCTCTGAGAAACAGCAGTATCTGTTACCATGCAAATGACTACAGAACACGAGCGGTCACAGCTCCTGTTTGTGATCTTAAATGAAGAAATACTGCAGTGTAGCCTTCTGTATCTTCTTGCTTTTAAACCTAACATCCTGACCCTTCTGAAACAACAGATTAAAAAACAACAAACCAAGTGAGAATCAATGCTTGATATTCATTCAATTTCTGTAGAATTGTTTCTTTCATCACCGTCCCCAGGTCTGGCATTTCACCATCACACTTTCAGGTAGTTATGAGCAGCAGGTCTTTGCTTTTTCTGGAGTTCATCTCCGTATCAGTTACTGTCCAGTTTCTGCTGTATGTGTAAGTTAATCCCAAATCAGATGCGCTTTTATTTTCTTTTCTCATGCCCACTGGAGTGTTGTGTCGCTTCTATGTGAGATGCAGCAACTACATTTATTGTAGTAATAACATGTAAATGTCCAACTTCAGAAATGCCTTCTATGCCTCCTGGAAATTTTGTTTTCAATATTAATTTTGGTCAGTCCACATCTTTGAACTACCCAAAGCCAAAAGCAGTGTGATTCTGATACAAGCAGCCTGTTAGAACGCTTAAGATACGTTCACAAAATCAAAAAATACCTGCAGAAATGAATGGTTTTGTCAGAGTTTGCCTGACTTCTGTCACATACTATTTTGCTTTCTACAACATTGTTCGCACCAAAAATCTGTTCGAGGAAAAAAATAGAGAAACACATAAGAGCTGCAGAAAAAGTTGGTTGGTTGATTTTTTCCCCTCTCTCTGTATATTGTTCCTGGTGCTGATCCCACACTGTGTGTTCAGGTCCTGTGGGAGCTCTGGAGAAGTGCCTTCAGATACTACTTGCTGTCAGAACAGCAGCTTGAGACTCCACGGCTGACTTGTGCTTCAGGATCAGGTCCTGGGGGACCCCAGCCATGAGTTCTGCAGCTGCCTTTCCTCCTCTGATACTGAGCAGCTCTTGTTTTTTCCTTCTGTTTCACGTTGGTTTCCCATTTTGAACGTGGCAGTGATAGTGCTCTGCTGGTATAGAGTGCTGAGAATTGCATATAGAAAGTCCCTGTGCATGCTAAATAATACTGAGCACTTCTGGCAGTGAGTGAATGTTTAAAAGATACAGGTGTGTGCTGAAACTACCATTAAGAAGTCTCTTTTACACCGAATGTGGTCTGCAGGTAACTAAGAGCTATGGCAAATTCTAGGTGCAAACCAAAGATGTGGTAAGGAGGGCCATGTATTTGTAGCCCTGGCCTGTGTCTGCACTGTGGGGAACAGTATCTGCATGGGAGCTTCTTCCAGGGTTGAACACTAGGAAGGAATCTCTGGTATTCAGAATCCAGGCCCTTTGCCACCACGGGATCTTCCTTCCAAGAGCTGCTTTGAATTATGGGGGTGAAAGAGTACCTTGCTGATAAAATCTGGCTTCTCTGCTGGGGGATGTAGAGCATGTTAACGTTACATCCCTCACAGAGAACCCTTTTAAATATGTATGAGCCAAGTGTAATAAACAGTAGTATCATCTTCAGGTTACTCAGAGGTTTCTTCTTGATGAATGCTGTTAGTACTACAGTCAATTGGAAGTGTGATTCTTTTGATACAGCCGTGTCCTGCTACAAATGCTGTGACAGGATTGTTTTTGTTGATAACTGTATCCATGCTCAAACGGTTGTTGTTTGTTTGTTTGTTTGTTTTAAACTTAATTACAGCAAAAATAACAGGCATCCTGAAAACAGAAATTTACTTTTAAACTTGCAGAGCGCAGTCAGAAGTCTGAGTTCAGAAAGGGTAATTTTGCTGAATTGCTGAAACTGGAAGTGACCTCTGGGTCCAGCTGGTGCCACCCATGCTCCAGCTCCAGCAGGGCCTCAAGAGCAAGGTGCCCAGGCCCATGTTGAGAAGCCTTTGAAGATCTCCAAGGAGATTCTGCAGCCTCTCATGGCAACCTGTGTCACTGCTTAACTCCATTAATACGGGTTAAAAATCCAATACATAAATGCAGCCCTCTTGATCTTGCAGACATCTCTAATTAGCTATGGGTCTGAAAAGTTTAGAAAACCATGGGGCTGTCTAGTTATAATCAAGAACATAAAGTCTTCTGGCATAGGCCAGAAATATTTTGGCTTGAGTCTGAAATTCCAAGGGCTGTTAGGTATTAAAACAGTCAGGAGTTGCAACCTGAGCACTTCTTGTATGGAGTCACCAAATGCAATATTTCGCCAACACAAAGCTGTTTGGTTTTTTTTACAGCGAGAAAGTAAACTTTCAAATGTCATTTTTGCTGCTATGATCAAAGGTTTCTTTTTGCTTCTGTTTAATCTCCTACATTTTACAATTGCTCTCTTCCTTAATAACGAGACACGTTTACAAATGTGCTGTCCTGCTTCTCAGCAGATGTCACCTGGCTGAACTTTACATTATTGCACGCTGTCTCATGCCCAGCCCAGCCCACACACACATATGCTGGCGTTCTTGCACAAAATCATGTGCAGCACCCCACACACTTTGTAGACATCTTCTCTCCCTCTCTGTAACACATGCACACATGCACACACTTGGAGCTTGCCATCTTTTCCCTCCTTACTTGTCTTTTAGTCACTTTTTAAAGATGCTGACAGTGATTTGTTTGAGACTGTTGAAACCTAAAATGTTCTGAAAGGAAAACCGTAAGAAGAGAAAAAGCTCGTAGTAATTTTAGTTGTATCACTTTTGGATGAGGCTTTATATATCGTGAGTACCTGATATACTGAACGATGATTCAAATAGAAAAGATATCTTAGAAGAAATCTTAAATCCTGTGTAGAAAAGAAGAGTGAAGTTCTACCCCATACCCAGCCCAAAGTTTTGTATAAGAATCTCTGTAAGATAAGGAAGAGCACACATGAAGTACCAGTCAGTAATAAGCTTTCTTTTTTCTTCCTCCTCAGTTTGTTGCTCAGCCAAACTGCCAGCAGCTACTAGCGACGCTTTGGTATGATGGTTTTCCAGGCTGGAGGCGGAAACACTGGGCAGTAAAACTCTTGACCTGTGTCACCATCGGACTGCTATTCCCTGTGCTATCTGTGGCATATCTGATTGCACCGAAGAGCAGGCTGGGACTGTTCATTAAAAAGCCATTTATAAAGTTTATCTGCCACACCGGCTCATACCTAACCTTCCTCTTCATGCTCCTGCTGGCATCGCAGCATATCGTCAGGACTGACCTTCACATGCAGGGACCTCCTCCCACCATCGTGGAGTGGATGATCCTGCCCTGGGTTCTAGGTAAGTCAGGAACACAAGAATGCTTGAGCTGCAGTCTCTTGCCTCGCACCCATGGCAACTGTATGGAGACTTGATCTCAGCATCATCATCATGTAAAGAGATTTGGCAGCCAGCTTCAGTAGCTGCATGAAACAGCTGGGCTCCTTCTGGTACAACAGATCTTGTTGGCGTAGGGCTCTTCTGCTGTCCCTGTTGCCATCTGACATGCCTTTAGAGATGACCCTGAGTAAACCTGAACAAACACAGCTCTCTCCCTGCTTCCCACATCTTCTGTGCAAGGAGTGGGTGTAAGAATTAGCTACTGGGTCATAGTAGTATCAAATCCACCTGAATGCTGGCTTCCTTCTGCTGGCTGGCGCATGGCAGGAGGCAGAGCCAAAGGCTTTTGCCTTCTCACTGATGTGCTCTGGCTGTGAGCACACAGGTACCTGCCCTGCTTGTTCCTGGGCCACAGGATAGCAGAGAAGGGAAGATAAATCTCACTCTGCCTTATGCCTCTGTGCTGATATACACTGAACAAATCAGTATCAATCACTCCAATATAGGCAGAAGAAGGGGTATCTAATACAGCAGGTTAAACCTGAGGTTGTTACCTGTTCTGGCTTGAGCAAGCAGAACTGTGAAGAACATGGAGTGCCTGGACCCCAAAGGCAGGATGCACAGGTGAGGAGATAGCAAGGTGAGATGGGAAAAAGTAAATAAAGCCACTGGAGGAGAAGAGCAGGGAAGCAAATTTGGGTGCATTTTTGATAAGGTGTATTTATCCTTTCAAACTGAGCTCAAAGGCAACAGAAGGTGAAAACCTAGGATTCTTAGGAACATCATCTCTCCTCTCCTTAGGCTCCCATCTCCTTTGCTCTGCCATTAGCATGTGGCACCACTGAGAGCTGAAGTGTTGCTATGAGGCACACTTGGGGCAATGGTTTTCATGCCCTCCTGTCTCTCTTCCAGCCTTTCTGTGCACTCTAGCTCAGTTCACAACCCCCAGCCAGTTATTAGTGAGCTGCAGTTTTATGCTTGGGGTCAAGGGCCTGGAAAGGCATGCTTGTGCTTCTGTGGACAGCGCAGCAAGGGGCATCTCTCTCAGCAAACCCCCATCTCTAGAGCTCTCCTAGTGGCTCCTCACTGCTTCTTATGTGTCCACCTCTACTCTCCCTGCTAGCATCAGGACCCAGTTCTTCCTTTCTGTGGCTCAGCAGCAAGCGGGTTCTGTGCTGAATGGACTTCACTGTGCCAGAGCTAAAACTGCTGATGGAAAATGCGTAAAGAAAAAAAGAGTTCTGATCATGCTTACAAATGACTTTCCATCGTGACCCAGGGCACTTTGTTCTTTGTGTAGTTTCATTGCAACTCAGAAAAGGTAACTCAAGCCTCATTATCTCATTAAACTAAGTTATGGCATTGAAATGTGTGTGTTGGTAGAAACTTCAGAATAAGCTGAGAAAGCTAAATGTCTTCTCTGAACTAAGGTGATCTCTTCATTTTATCCTTTACTTCATGGTTTAAATTGAAGGAAATGGTGGGCACTTCAGCAAAATCGATGTGCAGATGAAAGGATAATCCATACAAAAAAGCCTTTCAGAGTAGCCTGCTACAGTTTTCTATTCTTACTTTTGAGTTCCTTTGTTTCAGATAAATAGGGATATTGTGGGATTGCTTATTGCATGGAGAAATTAGAACAGTTTCACCCGATTAAAGATAATTATTTATGAAATATCTTTCACTACAAAAGGAGAGAGAGTGAACAAGCACACACAGCATTGCTGTAACTATAGTAACAGCAGTGATAACTCACTATAAATACAGTGTATGAGTTCTTCAACAGACTCCTCTCCATTGATTTATTCTATGTTTTTGTGTGCATGCAAAGATTTGGAGGCAGCTGTAATAAAATTACCTTATTGGCCTTGACATTATGCTTGCCTGACCATTGACCTGCTGGCTGGAAGCTGAAGGGCTGAGACTGATATTTGGATGTTTGCAGCAGTTCATTTCAACATTATCTGCTCTTCAGATTGAACTTTCAGGTCCTAAAAACGAATTGGGAGTGGCATTTCAATGACCACTGCAGTATTCTGTGGTTGGGCATGGGAAGATATTTGAGTAACTGCATTGGTAGTACAGCTTGATGTGTATTTTGTTCTTTCTCTTTTCATGTGCATTTCAGGTCTTCATTCAAGGATATTGTAAAGGGGCTATTTCAAAACATCTGAGAGCCCTAAGGACGTGCTCAGAAACATGGTGACCTAGGAGCTTAGCTGCCATTTGCTTTTAAATTGGGCTTAGGTTCTTAAAAGTACTTAAATAGATCTTAAATAAAGGCATGTAAGTTACTTATAGTAAAAATGTTACGCCAGGTAGCAGTCTGATAATGAGCTATGGAAGCTCACTGTTTTACCCCTCTAGCAGCAGGGAGGAAAAGTAAAGGTTAGCAAATGCTACCAATTATTAGCAGAAGGCATTTCAGAATAAAGATGATGGGCTCTGGCCATAGCTTTGGGAACAAATTCTCACCTCACAAAACCCATAGCTGTGGTTGGCAGTAGGACTCACTGCTGAGAGATATGATGCCAAGCTGCAGTGCCCTTTTTCATGCTGAGCCATACCTTTTTGTTTTGTTTTTTTTTGCCCCCCCGCAGATTGTCCCTAGGCTTTTTGTGCAGCAAGATGCATAAATGCAATGACTGAGCGTAGCGAACGAATTCACTTCTTTGATCTCTGGTGTGGTATTTCCAGGTCAGAAAGGGAATATACTGGTATGCAGAAGCCGGTATACTCATGTTGCATGTTTTGCAGAGAAGGTCAGAAGAAATCTGTACTGTGCATCTGAGCCACAGATTACTGTGGAAGCAGACAATCCACGAAAAACTGTACCAAATACACTAATTTAAATACTTTATTCATATAAAGCAAATTTCATCTGAGTCAATCCACTTAAGCTAGTTATAATTAACTTCAGGTAGTTAGAACTAACTTCAGGTTTCAGATAGTCTCCTTGTGTTTGTATCTGCAGCCCCACATAGGAAATCTAGGTCTTTCTCATATCTCTCTAGATAGCATTCCTAATGGAGCTGTAAAAGGCCTCATAATCAGCACAGTTTTACTTTCTAGAAGACAGAAGGAATGAGGCATTTTTTTCCAAACAGTTAATTTATAGTTGTACCACATCACATATACACAGTGCTTTAATGGAA
>JAOWBP010004006.1:12077792-12115177 GCA_028571105.1 Tragopan temminckii
GAAGGAATGAGGCATTTTTTTCCAAACAGTTAATTTATAGTTGTACCACATCACATATACACAGTGCTTTAATGGAAAATAATACCTTCTCATGACAGTGAACTCTCTTTCTTTCAACAGGTTTTATCTGGGGAGAAATCAAGGAAATGTGGGACGGTGGATTCAATGAATATGTACACGACTGGTGGAATCTGATGGATTTTGCAATGAACTCCCTCTATCTTGCAACTATCTCCCTTAAAATTGTTGCCTATGTCAAGGTACAGTAACTTGGGAAAGAGAATTTGTAATTCATTTGTGAGAACTGTGGTACGCAGGATAGAAACTGTCAAGCACACAATTACAGACGTATGAGAACTGCTGCTACCGCAACAGTTCAGATTTGAAAATTCACCTGGAAAGCTTATTTATTTGTGTAGAGAATGACCTTCCTTCCCATCACTACTCTTTGACTAATATTGAATTAGATTCTGTGGGCACTGGGTAGAAGTTTCCCCACTTGCTGTCCATTCTGTAGCTACTCAGTTGCCAACGATACCTTTTGTTTTCCATGTTGACATTGGATCTCTTTCAAAAGTGCTAAATTTCATGAAAGCGTGATTTTTAAATAAAGCAATAAAGGAACAAGAAGAATAGGGTTATCTGAAAACATCTACAACCAAGATTTATCATCTGTAGTCACTGAGACCCATGATCTATAGATTACTTGTCTGTGAAAAGTCTGCTGAGAGCACACCTGCTTGTAGGTGGCTTCCATCTGATATAAAGTAAAGTAATCAGCTTCTCCTCTTGAATATACATTCAAGGTTTAATTTGTAGGCAAGGAAATGACAAAGCAACATGCTGGAGCTTTAAAACTGTATTGTTTCGGGGCCTGTTGAAAATCCAGAAGGCTGTATGGTGGTGAGTTAGTTTTTCAAGGGAAAAACTTCAAGACAGTTGGTACTCCCTGAAGAAGCAGCTCTGTGGCAGGATCAAAGCAAAAACAGATCACATCTTTTTTTCCCGGCATTCAGAACCAGTGAAGAAATTAGAGACTTGAAAGGCTGGTCTTTAATCTGTGAGCAATACAGAAAATGTTGAAAATTGTAGCATTCACAAACAAATCCTAAAATGCTAACAATCTTTTTGTTTCTCTCTCTCACATACAAATTACTAAAAGAGCTATGCATCCACAGACTTATATGGTCACACACTGAGATTTAAACTTACAGCCAAACCAGACATACAAAGGAAGTACAGTTTCATTTATGTACTTTGTAAGGAGTACAGAAACACACAGGCTAACTGCAAAGAGCTATACATCAGCACAAAAAAGAATACAGAATAATTACAGGGATATATCCGTTTGAGTACAGATCAGTCCCACTTGAATTAAACCTGGCTAACCTAAGGTCTGGTCTTGATAAGGACCCATGTCAAACAATACTGAGAAGTGCTTAAAACCTTCTACAGTGGTAGCACTGAAACAGCGTGCCCACAGAAGTTCTGACCTATGTCACGTAAAGGTTGCAGTATGCTCTGAGACATGAGGATTTAAAACATTGATAATGGCTTCAAAGTCTTTTGCAACAAGACTTGTAAAGGTTTTTGTTATTTACAGAACAGCCCAGGGCTGGAAACGGCTGGTATATATGCCAATATACCATAGTCTAACATTTCTTGGAACTCCAAAGCATTACATGAACGTTTAACTTTCTGCCAAATATCAGAAAAATAAATTGTATACTGACAGTTATGTTTTCCATCTTAATTTTTATGTGGAGACTTTTTTTTTTCCCCTGATTTGACTGGTTTCAAGACCTGGCCTCAGTATTGTCCTGTAACAATCTTCAGCCTAATTATAGGGTAAAAATACTTTCTTAATCAGTTTTCATTTTCTGCATTGAATTATCATGTAATGAGGAAGGATAAATATGCCTGTCTGTTATAACTTGTTTGAACTACGCTGTATACTTTGTGTTTCATCTTCTGAAGCCTAACCAGAACAACTCCAGCCTTTTCATTAGGTAACTCTGAAATCAGTTTCTCTGCTACCTGCAGTTGCCTATTCAAAAGTGATTGTTGCTTTCCGAGCAAGGATATACCATCAATTTATAAAGAGCCAAAATACAATCCTCACAAATTGCTTTTAAATAGATGTGAGATGAAGACCTTTTCACATTGCTTTACATGCACCCTATCCTGGCAGAGAGCCCCAGGGCTGATGTGTCCAGCCAGCATGCAGAAGGAAACTGTGCAAATCTTCCCTGTAGGAAGGGGAGGCTTGCTGATCACATCTATCCACTCCCACTGTTGATTACTGGCAGAAAAGTTTAAAATGTCCACCCGTTTGTAAACATTTTAAGACCCATCTTCAAATCAAGTTAACAAACTCAGGTTGTTATGTTCATGGAATAATGAACAGCTTGGAAATTTCAGAAGCAATCACACGTCACATTGAAATTCTGTCGTATCTCAGTGCCTTCATATGGAAGAACAGTTTAAAACTATTATTTTTAGTTGTCTCCTTGAAAAAAATGTGAATTCATGTATTGCACCTTCAGATTTAAATGGGAAGTCCCTACAAACTCATCTGCCAGTGATATATTGATACCATTTCCTTTTAAAAAGTATTTTAAAAGTTTTTAGAGACCTAAACATTCTGGCTACAGTATTAGCGATACAATTCTAAGTACACATTTGCCTTTTTATGTGTTAAATCAGCAGAAATAAATGCTAAAAAAGATAAATTATTCCTTGATGTTAAAATGTCTTGAACTCCCTTCTCTATTGCCAGAGAAGTCGCATTTATACAACCAGCTCTTTCATGTTACCTATTTACATCTGGCTATCTCAGATAATGCTTCTGCTTTTACGGTTGCATTACAAACCAAGTTAATTTTATAACTGATGCACTCAATTGTATCCAGTATTTTGGCTGTAATTATGACCTCTGCCTAAGCAACTTTCCTAAAATTGCCCTGGCAAATTAACTAATAAGAAAATTAATATGAAGAACATGTTTTGGTTCTGGGCTGTTGGCGCTTTTTTGACAGAGGGAAAGCATTCACTTCTTATGTTCCTTAGTTCATTGCTTGCCTTCTTTCCTCCTTTCTGTCTCTCTCTCACATTCATCCTGGAATAAGCAGTGTTTCAAAGGTGTGGTAGTATTCAGGAGGAAAAAGAGAAAAAAGGTAATTGGAAATGGTCTGTACCTACTAAAGAGCAGTCAGAACCCCTTTAAATGTTATAAGAGAAGGATGTTATATATCAGTGCAAGGACCTGAATTACCCACAATTATCCAATTCAAAAGACCTGTTATCAAACTTTAGCTGAGTACAGCCCACATACCAGAAACCCCCAGAGAAAAGCTGGTATCCCAAAAATATCTCTAGAGAACAATCTAAATCTGTACGGGGTTTCATAAGAAGACTTCATTAAAAAGCTCTGTCCTGATGAACTCAGCTTCAATCGTGAAACATGAATGATAGTGGGATACTGATACTTAGAGTTGAAAAGTACTTCTTATGTCTTTGTCTGGTTAATATATATAGGTAAAGCATTAGTATTAGCAGTTTCAAGTTTATCTCAAAATGATTACAACGTAATTCACTTTTATACCCGTGTTATTTCTTTCAGTACAACGGTTCTCGTCCAAGGGAGGAATGGGAAATGTGGCACCCGACTCTCATTGCAGAAGCCCTCTTTGCAATATCCAACATTTTAAGTTCTTTGCGTCTCATATCCCTGTTTACAGCAAATTCACACCTGGGACCCCTGCAGATTTCTCTGGGACGCATGCTGCTAGACATCCTTAAATTCCTCTTTATCTACTGTCTGGTGCTTCTGGCTTTTGCCAATGGACTGAACCAGCTTTATTTTTATTATGAGACCAGTGCCTCGGAGGAACCCAACAACTGCAAGGGGATCCGATGTGAGAAACAGAACAATGCCTTCTCCACGTAAGATGTTCTTTCCTGTCTGATTTTGAGGACAACTCTCACTGTTCTCTGTCTTACCTGCCTTTGCATGCTGTGTATCACTGCACCAAAAGTAACTTTATTTATTCATTTGTAAATATCAGGTGAGCTGCCTGACTGTGCAGGGAAGGTGTGAGTTAACTGGGGCAGACATTCTGCTGAGCTTTGCTGTCAGAAAGCCTCTTAGGTCTGGAAGTGAGAGACAATCATTTTAGTTCTGGTCCAGAGAGTCTCTCTGCATCATCCTGCAACTGAATTGTTATTACTGCTGCGTTCAGTTTTGGCATGTGAGAAAACAGGTATCCTTTCGCTGCAATAACTGTTTTGTCTTATTCTGAAAGAAAGGAGGGAAAGCTAAACAAAATGCAGAAATCAAGAGATGAACGTAGGAAAAAGCTGTATTAATAAATAATGTGGCAGAGCAACAACAAGTTCATCTAGGCCATTTTTATCCACACATGATGTTGCAGGCTTCTCTGATTCCCTTGCAGCGGGGTGAGACTAAAATCACATCAAAATCAATTTTGCTGCAAATACTAGTACATTACTGAGATGCTGGCATGGAAATTACTGTGATGACAGCTGGCAGGGCTGAAAGTGATAGCACATGCTGAAAAATAACATGAATTGTCTCTGTGATCTATTTGTTTTAATTACTAATAGTGGAAATAATTATAATAATCAGCCCCCCTCCAATTGTTCTTGCTGCTTGCACAGTACTTAACACACAACGGGAAGAGAAATAAATAAAGCACCATCTAGAAAAGGGCCTACGCCCTGCAAGCAAGCAAAACAAAACTGTTGTCCACCACGTCAGGCAAAATTAAATAAAACTTGTCATCATGCCCAATAATTCTCCACTCTTCTTCAGCTGAAGGCTGGAGGTTAAAGAAAGGATTTGTGACACTGCATTGTTATCAAAAGCAAATGAAAGCTTAGGCCATATGACTAGGTTGGAAGAGGAAAGGCTCTGGCACTGTCCTGTAGGCTCCATTCTTACAAGAAGAGGGAGACTTTCTAGGGATAAAGTCCAAACTTACAAGAGCCTCTTGACCAGAGAGTCCTGGTAGGCCAGGCATGCTGCTCTTCTCCACTGCAGAGCAGGAACACCACAGACTTGATTAACTTTCTCATTAAACTCATCTATATCTGGAGGAAGTGAATGGAACTGCACTGTGCTAATGAAAAACAGAATTAAAGACTTCAGTCTTTTTTCTGTTTTAATTGCTTTGAATGCTCCAGAAATGCGTCGTGCTGCCCTTGCAAAGGAATTAAATAACAAACGCTATTCCTTTATCTGCATCTATATTGATGCAGTAGCCAGAGGGAGAAATGTTTGGCAAGCACCGTGTTTGTTAAGTGACAGCTTCTACCTCAGGAAGGGTCAAACCCACAAAGTTCAGGACTGGAGTCTGCCTTTCCCCAGAGCGACACTGAACAGATGTGTTCCAGTTCTGCATTCTAGTTTGGACCTGTCTCCACTACAAACTATTTTTCAGTGCTGGCAGATTAGTGAAGGAAGCAACAAGAGGATCTGACTAAAGAAAAAGAGCATTTGTTCAGCAGGAAGGGAAAAAAAAACAAACCCTTAAGTCAGTAAGAAGGCACAACATCTTTGGAACTAGAAATGACACAGAACCACTTAACAGAAGGAGTATGGATCGGCTTCAATACAAACCACAATTTCTCCCACCCTAGCATTCAGATTAAGCCCCCTGCCAAGGAGAACAGAGCACAGGAAGGAAATTGAGGGGGCTCAGCCTTTATGACAGAGGTTTGTGTAAAACAGAATCGCAGTGGGAGGGGATCCATTAGGACTGAGGTCTCCTGGCAGGGGACAGAATGCTCTGCAGTTACTTTTTTGTTGGAGCCTCGCTTAAGAAATTTATTTAACGTATTCTTAAAAGTTTAAATAGTCATTATTAACACCCCTAGTACAGGCTGACATTTGGCCCTTGAGCAGATGCACAGCATGGGTGAATGGCTAAGAACGAGCAACCTGCAAAACAGAAAATTACACCGTTGTGCTGGGGAAAGCAGGCATGACTGCAGTGAATTCAAATCAGAGATGGTGTTGCCTCGAGTTTGCACATAGTTCATCCCTAATGGAAAAAAAAATGTGAAAAGCTTTCAATCAGTCCCCTTTGATTCCTACCAGCATTTCTAGGCAGTCACACAATAAGATCTAATTTTGTAAGGGAAGGAAAAGCAGGCCGTTGTTCGTGTTTGTACAGCTTGTTTAAAATGTGACACCTATTTACTGGTGCATTATTTCCTATTACTCCCGGAGGAAGGGCTTAATGTTTTTTTGGTGTGGAAGTGTTCGGCATCACAAACACAGATCATGGAGAAGTAATATTCCTTTGTGACAGCAATGAGGTGAAGTCATGAATAATTTAAGTTTTATGCTCTGCCCTAACCATCCTTTAGAAAGCAAAGTGCCTATTGCTTAATCTAAAAGTATGTTTAGCACTGTGATCCTGGTAGATGGAGAAAGGAGAAGATAGAGGAAGAGGAGGAAGGGGAGGAAGAAGCCATTACACCTGACTGTCTGGGAGGTCGTTCTCACGAAGGGTCAAGCTGACAGCTGGGGCCATTTCCCTGGTGACTGCAGGAGGCTGGGAGAGTTCCTGGCAGAGATGGGGGTAGTTGTTCTTCCTTAGCTGCTCAGGAGCATGTTGGAGCTCTGAGGTTTCTCCTGTTTGCTTAAGGTCCAAAACATACTTGACAGGAGAGTGCAGTTGTATTACCAAAATTCTTTTCTCAGAAGCAGTATGAGTCCCACCTGAAACACTTAGTGAAAAAGATTGTGGTTCTCACCTGTTATTAAACAGGGACAAAAGACGAAGTCTAATTTCTATTCAAAATTGCAGAAACCAGGTGCTGTCTACACCTGCTGTGTACATGCCTACATGCAAATATTGGGTACAACCTGGGCCAATAATACTCGTGGTTATAACACTGTGAATTCAAGGCAATGCACAAATCACATAGAAGTGATTTCAGTTTCACATAACCATGACAAGAACCTCAGTTTCTCCTGAGCCTATACTCCAATCAGTTCTTCTACCACCAGTAGTTAAAATAAATTAAAATGCAGTGACTACTCCATTATTTTTAATAGCCAACTGCTCAGCATTCTTTGCTTAATCCTTATTTTACCACTACCTCACTTATTTAATAAGCCCAATATCTTGACTTCTGGGAGAAAGGATTTTTGCTTTAAAGAGTCTTTGTAATTTTGGCCAGTGAAAACCTATGTTCACAAAACATAAAGAAACTAAATCCCCATATAAAGCATGGGGCTATGTATGGAACAGATGCACAGAGAATTCAGGAGAATGGATTCCTGGTTTGTTACGTTTCTGAATTTATTTTTATTGATTTTTCTAGTAAGAGCATTCAAAAATATCCACTGACCCTAGGCCAAAATGGAAACTCTTAAACAGGCATATAAATGTCATTTTTTGATGATATAAATGCCACATTTTTGAAAGCCAAAACAAATGATGCCCAAATAGAGCAATTATTTAGATTGCTGATTATGTATTTGACGTGATTGCAAAAGGTCACTTGTCTCTGGCTGGAGCAAACAGAGACCTGGGATGATCTCATTAGCTGTAAAGCATGGGAGGTCAGGTCTAGTTCCTCTATGGATGGAAGACTTCAAATGAAGAAAACCTCTCAAGCTGAATTAATGTGATGACTCTCTTTCATCTGAGTCATTACTGATCAATTGTTGCAGCATGATATTGAGGGCACTGCACCGTGGTGGGTGGGAGCTACTTCACAAACAAGCCATCACAACCAGTGTTTTTGGCCACGTGCAGTGCTGTCAGACAGGGTATTAGAACACTGGCCTGGTTCACTTGCAGTCAAAGTGATCACAAGCTGTCAGCCTATCCTAGTGCAGAAGGTTCAAGTGGATGTGATTTCTTGCATCTCTCACCTTTTGATTCCCTGTCACAGAGCACTATTTAACTACTGCGGTCATGCAGAACTAAAGTATGGCTCCCTAAGCATTTAGTTTATAGGCATGTTAATGATGCATGCACTGCTTAAACAGTTATATCTATATATAACAGCAGTAAAACTAACACTCTGTGCCAACTTTAATTAAAGGGAATATACTATGTTCTTAGCATATGTATAGAGTAGGAATAGAACCTCAGGTTTCTTCATGGCAATTAGGCTGTTGCATCTCACATGGATATGGTTCTCAAACAGGTGGTGAGTTTTATTGATGTGATACAACTCTTACATGCATTGGCCAGTGGGTCCCTGTGGCTGGAGTGCAGACAGAATAAAGGGCACTGCTGAGCTCTGTACTGTACTGATGCTCCACGGCATTCCAGCTCCTGATGTTGATGCTCCCAGTGATGGAGTGCTTCCAATGCCACCAGCAGAGTTCTCACACCAGGTGACACCCAACCTCAACAAATCCAGGGCTCCTAAAGGCATTGATTTCCATTTCCCAGAACCAAGTAGCCAAGTAAAAATCTGTTTGTTTGTTTTTCCAGACTTTTCGAGACCCTCCAGTCTCTCTTCTGGTCTGTGTTTGGTCTGCTGAATCTCTACGTCACCAACGTGAAAGCCAGACATGAGTTCACAGAGTTTGTTGGGGCCACTATGTTTGGTACCTACAACGTCATCTCTCTTGTTGTGCTGCTGAACATGCTCATAGCCATGATGAACAACTCCTATCAGCTCATTGCTGTAAGTTATCCAATTCTCTCCTTGCATTCATTTTTCACTGTATGCCTAATCTGTTTGCCTTGTTGTGTGTTTCTTCTGGGATGCTGAGGACTGCTGCCCCCCTTTCTTGACAGAAAATAGTAGGGATTTCTATTCACTAGCCTGAATCATGCTTGTGGAGGACGTTTTGCTCTGTTATAATGTTTCTTATCTGGAAAAGGCTTATCACCTGTGATCTGCCCTTGTCTTCTCTTGTAAACTAACTTCACCAATCACCTTGTCCTTAGCAGCTGACTGACTTTGGAGCAAAGAGGGCATAGAAAGGGAAACCTTCCCACCACTTCCTAACACGTTTGGTTCTAACTTGCATAATTTTTTTGGTATATTTTTTGCTTCTCTCCTATTACCGTTTTCTCATTTGAAGGGATAAGTGTTGGGCACCCAACATACAATTTCTTATTCCGTAGTCTTCCCACTGAAATTAGATCATTTCCATCTGGAACTCACAACCAGCCTCCTGGCAGCTAACTATAAACCTGTAATGTGAGATTCCTGGGTAGCCTCAGCGCTGGATGGATCTGAGCTGAAGCAGCTCATGGCTGCCAGTTGGCCGTGGAGCCATTTTCAAACTTATCTTCAGTCAAATGTTCAGAACTCTACTCTGTTTCTCTACTGTAATTGCATTCTGTGTGCCTAAAACCAATCAGTACTTTTATAATTCATTCTGTCAACAGACAGAAAACTAAAGCAACATGGCTCTGCATTTTAAAGGCAAACTAGTTAGAAACAATATGGAGCAAAGCTCAAAGTTGTGTGTGCAGCACTTAAGGTAAACAAGTGGGCACTTCCAGTTCTGATGCCTAATATGGTAGGCTTAGAGATAGTGAGCTGATGAAGAGTTGTATCACCTGTGCACAGAAACAGGTGTTAGGAAAATCGTTTGTATCCTCAGCTGGTCACTCAGAAGGACACTAGAGTAGAGATTGCCTGCTCCGCATTCTATGACTGTTGAATTTACTCTAGAACAGGATGGAGCATAAAGCAGAGGAAAAGAACAGCACCAGCTCTGCTTCTGCTTCCATTCCTAGTTTCTCTGCGTAAATGTATGGGTGAACTTTTTTGCTGGCTGATGCATGCAAAGAAGAGTATTGCGTTGTCTGTTTGAACAGCTTATACAACTGCTGGTGATTACCTGCTTGATCCATGTGGCTCCTAGACACAATTATTTGGTCAAACTGAGTACAAACCCAGACAAATCAGTGATATTTTTGAATATCTGATCTTTACCATATTCAAAAAATGCGAGAAAAGCTGGCCCTGTGACCTTTTAAACAAGGAGGAAAGCAGCTTAGCACAAAGGCATCACTCCTTTATCAGTCTACTTCAGTGCTTAAAGTGCTTTCTCTTTGTTCACTGCTACTCATCACATTCCAGGGAGACTGGAATGAGGGGTGGAAAACAAAGACGGTTTCTTCAGCATTTTTTCCCATTCCCCTTGCTTTATTGTCATCAGATAGGCTTGTCACTGACACAAAGCCTGAACCTTGGACTGGCCTAATAATGAACATATTTGTTATTCACTGAAATAGAAACCACTCATCATTCTTTTCCCAGAATAATTTGAGTGATGCAGTGAGACAAACCCACATGACTTAGACCCATCATAATAGTGGTACATCTGAAAGTAAATCTGGGAGACTGGTGTAACGGGTTGGAACCATGAGGCAAAGCCATGCAAACAAGCAGCTCCTCACAGTAGTGCTGGTGGGAATGCTACAGGATACTTTTTTGTCACTTACACTGCGATACTGCAATTGCTATTGAGAGCAGTGACCTTCGGGAAAACAAGAGACTGTCAGTCCCAGCCTCTGCTGGCACACTGCACTGAAGCTTTGTTTTCTGAAACTAATGTTTCTGTGTGCTCATAACATTCTCCCGGAGACAGGCTTCATGTGTCTTCTAAGGGCAAATATCAATTAATTTCTTCACTGAAGAAAATGAATCATTAATAAATGCTGAGCTTTGGAACCGTAGGTCATTTTTTAACCTCCTGCAGTCAGCTCTACCTCCTTCTGAATCACAGTTGGGCAGGTCGCTGAACAGGGCGTTTCCTCCTCCTGATATTTATATCACGCTGAATGCACATTGAGTGATGGCATTCGAGGGAGAGAGGAGGAAAAGGGACATGTCATCCTTGGAGTGGGGTGAAGGTCTCCATCAGGAGAAAAGCTTCTGCCCCATGCAGGACTGCAGAGAAAGAAAATGAGCTAAGCATCAGGAATGAGAGCGCATCGTTGCTTGTTCATTTACCTACAGTGGAGTGGTCAGGAGATGTCAATTAATTCCACTTGTTAATGGGCCAGTGGCACTGCTGCTGTGTGAGTATTCTTTCTCCCAGGGACAAGTCTGTCACTCACTTCACAGCAGCTTTTGTTCAGGTTTGCTTTTCCTCTGTTGTCTCATATATACATGAATTTCTGCTGTAAAGGTAGAGGAAGGAGAATCTGGGCTGTTCTTTCCCTGCTCTTCATCATGCCTGCCCAGAGAGGTAGGGCCTGGGAGTTTGTTGAGAGCTGTCTGCACACAGCGTGACATTGCTGGGAATCCGTGCAACGCGGAGCAAGGGAAACAAAGAGTAAAACATCCACAGAGCTTGGAGGGATTCCTGACTCACAGGAGGAAAAAGTGTTCCACAGTCTTTTTTTTTTTTCCTTGTTTTTTTTTTTTTTTTTGTAAGGTATTTCAGACTTCAATAAACATACTTTTCTAGGGATACCCTAACGCAATTTCAGTACTGACTTTTTTTCATACACAATGTTTTTTGCTTTTGCCAAGTCATTGTCAGTAGTGGATTACAGGAGACATTATATTTCACTGAAAAGTGAACAAAATCCACACGTACAATGAGATGTCCATGCATTGTGGGCTGTTTCAATTTGTAAGGATCAGAATTTTCCATGCAAGCAGCACAGAATACAAGTGGATGTCATGCACTGCTGGGTATCTCATCAGAATACCTTTCCAGATGTGACAGAAATACCATCATCTGATGAATGCAACAGAAATATGTCATGATGACAAGAGGAAGGACAATAGCACTTATCTGGGAGAAGCCAGGTGGCTCCATCACTCATGAGTAGCATACAGTAACAGAGTGGATAATGAGGAGATTTTATGTGATAGACTGTTTCTCATAAAATTGCTGTCTCTTAAGTTACAGAATCCCCCTGCTAGTTTGTAATGTTTTCAGAATAATGTGATTGTGGGTGTTGCTGACATCCAAGCACGCACACCTTCTATGGTGCTAGGGCACAGGGATATTTTGGCCTTTCTGATGTAGAATGGTGCAGGTGCACCTTGCTCGGATTTAATCTATAGTTATTTTTTGAAAGCATATTCCCTATGGGTCCATGAGATTCTGGGAAGTCACACAAGAATTACTCACTGGAACTGTACCAATATTTCTGACTGTACAGCCAGAGGAACAATGGGGACAGGTCTGATGGAAGAATGGGAACTAAGATTCGTTCTGGAGGAAAACGATAGGGCTGTGATCTGGATTCCAGGTGGATTAGAGCAGTAAGTGGAACACAACAGCACTGCAGCACTAAGCATCCCACTGACGTATTTAGGAGAGATGCAAGCCCTTGCAGCTTCCAGAAGTTTTAGGAAGGAACAGAGATGCTTAATGCCTCAGAAATAGCATCACACCAGAGCAGGTCTGGGAAAAAGTGTCCTTAAATACTACTGCTATGCATGAAAATGAAAGTGTTACTTCTGTACATTTAATTTTCTCTCGGTGTTTTGGCTAAGAAAGAATTCTACAAATCCCAAAACTTAGTTTAAAATACACAGCTGGACAGTCTCTGCACACAGCAGGTTTTGGGGTGGTAGGTTGTCCCACTGTAGAGATAAGGGCAGCTCTAAAGCCCAGACTAATATTCAAGCTGTGTTAAGCATCAGGGTGTATTTGTCTTGTAAGCTCTGTTTCAGAACCATTAATTTAAGTTTCTTAGTCAAAATTGAGATGTGTTTGTTTTTGAACTCTGTCTTACAGCAGGAAATGAAATTATGCTCTTGTTATATGAGCTGGGATTAATATCTCTTGGAGCTTTTTATGGAGTAACAAAACAACTGGGCTCTAGAAAGAGCGAGTTAAATGCCTCTCCTTTGGTTGGCAAGCTGAATGAAGTACCGCTATCTGTTCCCCAGTTTTATGGCCCTCAGGGGCTTGAGCCAGCCCTTCACATGCTGCTCCTCACACCTGATGTACAGCCCCAGGCTCTAGGTGTGGGTAATGTGCTCGCATCTTTTCTCGAATCTGCAGTGTAGCTGTACTCATCCACACCTCTCTCACTGTGCTCTCAAAACTCACTCATATCATCAGTAATAATGAAGTGAAATCACTAATTCTCCTGAACTTATCCAGTTTCTCTGTGACATCCGGACAGTCAGCTTTCCGCTGTTCCCCACTTCCCTCTTGGTGGCTGCAACACCTCTTCTGAGGAGCTGGACTGACTCCCCACACTGGGTGCAGCCTCTAGAATTCGTAAGGGTTGTGGAGGACTCCCAATAGATACCTGTTTGAAAGTGAAGGGAAATGCACTGCAGCAACCATGTGCTGTGATACTGCCACGCAGCAAGAGGCCTGAGTGTGAAATCAGCCCTGGAGCCTCGCTGTAGACTGACAGGCAGCTTAATTGCTTTTTGTTAGCAAGTTGAAGGATTCATTTGAAGGTGTAGAACTGTTTGTCTTTTTGCTGGCTTTGGCCTAATTACATATAACCCATGGACTTGAATCAAGTCGTTAATATTCATCTGGTGTTTGCAGAGCCTCTAAATGGAAGTACTCCATGTGCTCTGACTTCATGTGCAGCATCTTTCTTCTGCTGTTAAAACAAGACCAAGCAGATTTTCCAACCTAGGCCCAATCATCCTGCAAGGCCCCACTCGTACATATGTTGTCAGCAGGACTGAAAAGTGAATGCTTTCTGTTGTTTTTAATCTTCATCAGGTATTTATCTGACCCCATGTGCCAGAGCGGCCACATCAGTCTGGGGCTTATTCAGAGGAGTGGAAACATTACAATTAAGTAAAGAACAAGAAGAGCTTCCAGTGTGCCGGTGAACCCTGGTTGATCCAAGATATTATAGGGAGTTTGCTGGCATTTGTGTGGGCTTTTGTTTCCTCTGCTGTAGTTAACACACCAGTGCCCCACATGACAGGTCAATAATTCTCTGCCCATTACGTGTGAAGCAGCACAGCAAGGTTTGCTCTTGCTACGTGATAGAAGTCGAAGTATCCAGATGGAACCACATAGGTTGCAGCCCCCTGCATTATCCCATCTTTTATTTAGAGCTGACAAGCTCAATTAGCATTATCTTCTGCTTCTGCATCGAGGGGATTTTTTTTTTTTAGGAAAGCAGAGGAAAAAAGATGAACTGAAAGATACGGGAGAAATATTTTTGAGGAAAAAGCAGTCAAAAATAAAAGGGATTTATCCTCTAAGAACTCTCACCTGACGATGAGCAATGGGAGCAGCTATACTGAGTCTTCTGAACTGTGCCTTTTTGGATTCCAGTGCTTCATGGGTTTCCTCCTCAGTACACTGAAATATAGCGAATAAGATGATGCTAATTACACAGGTGAAACAGGATGCATACAGTTCCATCCAATTAAATGGGAAGATGTCTGTTAACCTGGATGCTGTGCTGGAGGTCCTCATCTGCAGTTCTGTGCCTGTGGAGCTGCAGTGTTCTCTGGTGTCCCCGCGGCTGCAGACCCTGCTCCCAGGATCTTTGGGAGAAACAGGGCCTTCATCTCTTACATCAGTGCTGTGTGCCTGGCTCAAGATTCAGTTAAGGGATTTGAATGATCTCATACATTTATAATGATTCCCTTTCTTTTGCCTCAAGGATATATTTAAGCAATCAGAATACTTAGCTCCGGTTTTTCTTTTTTTTGCAATTTTTCAGTTTTTGGCAGCTAAGCTCATGCACTCTATTTAAGCACCTATCCATGCTGATGTCTGGAGGTGTCAGCAGCTGCTTCTCCCATTGGTGCTATGACCTTTACAGACTCACTAACAGACACAGTCCATCTCCACTCCTGCTGAAAATAGGCAGTTCGTGGCCAGTTACAAAAGCAGAAAAATAGAAAAGCATTTGGTACCCGAATAGATGTGCATGGTTTTAACTCTGAAAGTTTGGGAATGCTCATACTATTCTTTTTGGTACATAAGGATGGAATCTAAAGCTGCGCATGTATGTGTATAAAGAGGTTAAGCCTAAAGAGATACTGAGGCTCAGGGCTTTGATTCAGGGACATTCCTGCAGCACGTGAAAACAGTCGTGTGGTCAGATCAGTAATGAATGTTCTGTTGTCACTGCCTTTCCTGGTTAGCTGGATGAGACCAGATATTCTGCTAAATATTTGTATGGCACAGGAGTTGGCGGCAAAGAACATCAGCTGTATTTTGTGTAAATTCATAATCGGAGCTCAGATCTAAGAATTACAAATGGTTCAATCTAGATAACATAAAATAAGCCACTGGGGCTTTAAATGCCTGTGGGAGTAGCTGACACCACATTTCCCAGGTGAAAGCACACCCCTGTGACAGCACAGACTGGATCCTGGGATCTGAGAATCCCAAGTGGATCTGAACTGGGATTTTGTTTCTTGGGACCACGTTCTCTTGTAGGAAAGAAAAAAAAAAACAGTTACAGAGAAGTACGTGATTCTCCTTTATATCTGCCTCTCAGCAGTCTAGCAGTAAAATTCAGGGTATTTCTTCTTCCTTTGAAGGCTCAAATCCCAGGTTGAACTGCTATGCAGAAAAAATAAATGTGATATTCTGGAAATAGTGCGAGCAGAACTGAGTCTTTCTCAGTTCATTTTTGCCACGGTGTATTAACACGGTCATCAGTGCTCAAGTACTACGGGTTAGATAGTTTTTCAGCCCACCATTTCTCCATGGGCGTGTGTGAATTACTTGATTTTGACCTGGCTGGAGGTAGTTACCATTATCAGCACAGATACTCCTTATCTCTCTGACTTCCAGCTTGAAAGGATGCCCTTATCAGCAGTGATAAGGGAGAGAGTGGATGGCAGGAAGAACAAAGCCTTACTGATACCTCTCTCATTGTTTCTTCTTGCCAAGGTTCTTAGAGAACTATTTGTCTACATGACCTTCACACTGCTCTATTTGACTACTAACATAAAAGCTGAACTTTGTCAGAATATGACTGAACAGAAAAGAGTCAATTCAAATAATTTAACTGCACTAAAACCAGCACAATCTACAGTTCTCCGTGTTCTCTCCAATACACTATTCCCTGGCCTTCTCATTAGCTATCATTGTTTCCATCCAATGTGCTGGTGGGAGATGAAAGGTAATTGATGAAAACTTAAATACATTGTGGAATGTGATACACTGCAAGCTATAATAAAAGTTTTAATTATGAATATATTTTGCACATGGAAGATATAAATAGAGATGCTCAAGCATGCATTTTCCAAGTACAAACAAACTGATTCCCTGGAGCTGGGGAAATCAGTACGGAGGTGCATTTTGGGGAAGACACAGCGACCGCAACAGAAACGTCACTGGTTCTTCTCACTGCCCAGCAGGTCCAGAGCGTATCTGGGGCAATACCCAAGCACAAAGAGAAAAAATTCCCAAAAGGACTTTATGGAAATTAACTGGGACCCATCAGACTTAACCTTCCCCGGAAAGAATATGTGCTTGAGAAAGCAAGTGGCTAATACTGAGGTGCAATCAGATTTATATGCTAAGTCCTTGGAAAAGATTTGATAGCTCCTAATGCAGGAGTCCCTGTGAAGATGGTGAAGATAACTTACATTTGATTTTCTGTAACACAATTTAAAGCATTAAGACTACCATTCCTGTGGGCATTTGAGCTACCAGGCTTCCTCTTGTGTTGCAGCACCAGCACAGGCTGCCCTGCTGCCACCAGCCCATGGCAGTGGACATTACTGGGACTGTGCAGTGCAGCACGCAGCTGAGCGCTGCTGAGAGGCTGCAGCCCCCTCCTGCTGGCAGGGTGAATGCTGTCTGGGCAGGGATGCAGGTGAAGCATCAAACAGTCATGCCAGGCAGGGGTGCTGTTGTCTCTTGCATCTTTCCCACCTCCCTTCTCCTCCCTTTCTGTTTCACTGCTACTTATCTCATTTTCTTGGGGGTGTCACATTATCTTGATATGTCAGCTGCTTTATTCCTGTGTGTATGAAGGCATCCTTTTGGCACAGCTGGGTCCACTGGGCACTGAAAGACATGCCATGCTGCTCCCCTGCCAGGTTCTCCTCGAGTGCTCACATCTGGATGGACTATCGTGTGCATAGCATAGTGCTGCAGGGGTGTCACAGCAGAGAATTCCCATGCTCTTCACGTGACCATGTGTTTTCAGAAGCCATGAGTGGTTTCCTTCTCCATTGCAACCAGTGACCAATTCCTCTTCTGTGTTTTTCCATCTTGTTTGTCCGTGCTCCAAAGATGGTGTCCTTTATCCATCTTGTGACACGAAGCAATTACAGTGCTGCATGTCCTGCTGACACTGAACTGGTCATCTCCTTGGTCTGTTTGAAGTGATGGACCTTGGAGATTACAAAACAAAATCTTTTCACAGCTCCTTTTGTTAGCATGTTGTTCTGTGGGCTGCACCACAGCTGGGCTCTTATCAGGCATTCAAGTTTTAAAGGCTCAATCTCTGAGCCCCCACTGACTCCTGTACTTTACCAGGTAAAGACACTTCTTTGCTGAAATCAAGCCTTCACCTGTATCCTGGCCCAGGAATTCACTTTTCTTGTACCCCAGTGTCAGTATTTATGCATATTTCTGAAGACCTGCATATGCTTTATGAAAAAGCTTTTCTGTGCTGCAGCTGAGGAGCAGCACTCCCTTCCAAAGCCGACACCATCCTTTCTGCTTGCCACGCTGCATGCTGTGTGCTCTGTGCTTTCCAGACATGCTCCTCCTCGCCCTGGCTACTCCTCCACCAGGTGTGTGTTGCTCCATGTCTCTGCAGAACCATCCTCCTGGCCGTGCTCCTGGCATTGCCTGCTGCTGCCCAGTGCCTGGATGCTCTCCTGGCATGGTGCGATTCATGCCAGACAGTGCTTTCATCTCTGCTTTGTCTGTCTCATTCCCTGACTGTTCTAATTGCTTTTTCTAATGCTAGATTGTTCTTCCTTTAGTAATTTTTCTTGTATTATTTCTGTGATTGATCCCATTAAGTTCTTATCCTTCAGTATGTCATCCCCAGCTTTGAAAGCAAAGTCATTTGTTGTCAGCTGCAGCTGAATTACCTATGCATTAATTGCCTTTGTAGGTCCCAGATTTCGCTCGTAGATGGCTTCTTCCTTTGTATGAAATATTTCTCTTTGAAAAATACTCAGCACCAGCTCAAACAGCCTGCTTGGATTTTTGCTGCTTGCTTCTCTGAACTTGTCATTAAGTCCCCAGTCTCTGTTGATGTTATTAGCAGTTTGCACAACACATATTACAAAATTAACAGTCTTGAAACTGCAGAAAAGTTGTCTCTGTCAGACTCTGCAAAGATTAACTTTCTCCTGGCCCTCTTTCTGTACTGCTTTCTGTTCAAGACACACAAGGGCATATTTTTTGTGCTAGCCTGCTTGAAAGCCATTACTGATGGATTTTCTGTGCTGTCACTGCTCTGGATTTATCCTGCAAAGAGCAATAAAGAGTCAAAGGAGATAGAAATATACTAAACACAGTTTAATGACTTTCCCCTACTCTTAGCAGCTCAGCTGATGATACAACAAAAAGCACCTTTGACATTCCTGTGCCTCTGAGGGAATGAGCCCCCCCTTACTCACCAGGCTGCAAATAAGACATGTCTGTGACCTCCTTTAAAAGTGGGTGATGCATCTCCTCCTTCTTCCCTGGAGGAAAATAATACAGCTTGGGCCCTTCCTGACCTTTTTTGCACCTTCTGGGATAGAAGCAGAGCTGTCCATGCAGACATCCTGCTGGCTGCTGCCAGCCTTCCCTGCACAACACGCTGCCCTGCTTCTGCGGTGCACAGCCATCGCCAGACAGCCTGGTCCTGGGGGCATTATCACAGCCATCTGTGTCTGCATCTGACAGGCAGCAGCCTGATTTCCAGCTTAGCCCACTGACTGTTGTGTAATAAAGTACAAGAAAGGCATACACAGCCCTTTTTGTGCCAGCTAGAAAGATGCCAGACATCTTTATGCATTATTCTGTGCAAAGGGGCGCGGGGAGGATTTGTATCCTAGGAACACACTTCTTTCCTCCTGTTGAGTAAAGAGAAAAGCCCTCGTGCAACACCTTGTAGCATAAAGGAGCTGAAGCAGCTGCTTGTCTTGTGATTGTGGAAAAGTCTGAAGGTATCACCTGGATGCCCAACTTCACTGTCATCCCTATTGCTCTCATTGAGTGCTTGTACCATGGCCATACACCAGCCTCACGCAAGCTGAGCAGGGGTGCAGCAGCAGTGAGCACGGAGCTGTCAGAACCCATTTCAGCCTGTAGTGGAAATGCTAAGTCACAGCCTGAAGCAGTGATTGAGCACCTGGTGGGAAGGCAGGGCTAACCCAAGGGAGCTCAGCTGCATGCAGTGTACTTGAGTGACCGGAAGGGGTGGAGCCAGGACCAGCCCCTTTCCAGACCTCATTTAAGAGTTGGCAGGGGGAGGTGAGGGTATCTTGGTGGAGCTCCCTGTATACCTGAGGTATTCTGAAGGTAAGCAGCTGGTTTTTCTTCATTTTTATGTCTGCAGTTGCTGTATCTGGGCTTGCTCTATTTTGCTGTAGCTAAAGACTTATCCACCCTGCTATTATTGCTGTACTTTCTATCACATTATAGTATTGCACAGCCCTGAGCTGATGCAAACTCAGATCCATCATAGAGCTTTCAGGGATGCCACTTTAAGAGCTATGAGATTGGGCTCCTGTGTTTGTCAATAGACTTGTGCTAAGTTACAAGTGTCAGTATTTTCCTTCTTTAGCTTTTCAGCTACCAGGGAGCCTAGATGCTAAATCCAAGAACAAGCTGAGGAACCCAGGTGGAGTGGTAGCAGCAGCCATCTGACACAAGGATGAAAGTGTCCTCTCATCCTAGCAATAGCAGGAGTGGCCTCAACATATGCCAGGGGACGTTGAGGGTTGAGTATTAGGAACAACTTCTCCAAAAGAGTAGTCAGACACTGGCACAGACTGCCCAGGGAGGCGGTGGAGTCACCATCCCTGGGAGAGTTGAAGAACTGTGGAGATATACTTCAAGACGCGATTCAGAGGGTGATATTAGTGGTAGGTAGACAGTTGGGCTATAGATGATGTTAGAGGTCTTTTCCAACTATCATGATTCCCTGCTTCTATGAGAGAGCCTCCCAGCACTGGGACTATGCTGGCTGGGGCAGTACCAGCCAAAAAAACCAGGAAGTTGTTTGGCAATGCATTAACTAAACCATATGGCCCAGCAAGGAGATGGCAGTAGTGATCTGTGTTTTTAAAAAAACAATAATAATAATTACAAAATGTAAACAACAGACTTTCTATACAGAGATGAAGATAGAGATTAATGCTTGAATTATCCTGTGTAATTAGTGTAGCAGGTAATTATTTAAAATCTGGCACATCTGTGAATTCATCACTTTAACTGAATTAAAGAATCTTCACAACTGCTGCAGTAAGATGGCTCCAGCAACCCCACAGGGAAATCTTTATGGGAGATTAATTTTCATTTCAAATGGCAGAGATTTGCAAGAGGATTATGTGGCCAGTGTGACACATCTGCATTGTGATTGTGATACATTTTTTTTTTTCTCAGAGAGAAACTGAGTGTTGTTTCTTTAAGTTCATGCACTCTCTAAGTGTGGGGCTCAGCTCTCTTAGAAGCAGTGTTCTGCAGCTGAAATGAGCAGTGCTTGAAAGGAAATGGTGACGAGCAAGGGCAAGAGCAACACAACAGGAGCCTGAAGAGAGGACAAAGAAACCTGAACTTGGATTTAAATTCCTAATGCAACAAGGTCACGCTTGCGAAGCTAACAGATGTTTCTTTAGTTTATTGTAAAAGTTAGAAAAGTTGTCATGAAAACATCACATGATCTGCTGTGGCCCTGCAGGAGCCTTCAGGCTGTCCATAGCTGTGGAGCTTTGCCTGTGGTGGCCAGGTCTGGGCTGGGTATCAGGTGATTGCTGAAGCGTGGTGCTGCTGGTATTCATCACAGGGAAGTGAGTTCACAAAGCTGCTGTTTCACATGCACTGAAGAGAGCTCTCACCAAGAAAATGCAGGTTTCCTGCCACCAAAAAAAAAAAAAAAAAAAAAAAACCCAGTAAAACTGAAGTCTCTCTCTGTGTATTTCCAACTCAGAACTGCTGCCAGCAGTTCTCAGCTGATTTGCTCAGGTTCTCAAAACATCAAGGTGAGTAACTGAGACAGGCTGTTTGTAAACCCCAGGGGAATTAACAGCAGTAAGAGAGGAAGAGTAGTAGCAAAGACACCTGGAGTACAGTACAGGGGTGCCTCTTTTAAATGAGGGTATATTGTGCTCTGTGACTAGGACTGTGGAGAAGTACAGGTGGAGCATGTCAGCATACCTGATCCTGCCCCAGCACTGGCTGCAGCCAGCTATGATAGACACTTGGGATGGATTTCTGGGGTGGATATCTAGCCAAACGAACATCTCCCTTCTGATTCCCTAGTAGGACCTTCATGTTTCTGCATTAACAAGCCTGGAGTACATGTGTCTCTAAATAACAGCCTTGTACTCTCTCTCATTGTTTTAACCTGAACTCCCCAGCTCCCCAGATACTGCTGTCAGTGTTTCTGGGTGTCTGGGTGTTCCTTACAACGTGGCTGAGTAACCCAACACATCTCATGCTGCCAGGCATGATCTGGATATTTCCCTACAGAGTGCTTCAGAGACTTGATCTATCAGTGCACCAACTGTCTGCAGCCTCTTCACATGCAGTCACTGCTGGATTTTCCCCTTTGCCTTGCAGTGAGCATGTCCAGGGGGAGGTACAGCTCAGGCCCTTGTATTTTGAGCTGATTCACACCATCTGCAGAGACTAATGTGCTCCTCAGCCACCAAGGCAATTCTCTTAAATCAAGAGCTGCACATAATTTGAGAGTGCTATTAAAATGGAGTTGAGCTGCACCTCACTGTTGAATTGTGAGCATATTTTAGCCATGTCAGAGCATTGGAGCATAGCCAGAATGCCAGTGTAGTAATTTCTGGGGCATGATGTTCAGATAGATCTAACTCCCTGTCCAACACTTCACGGTGTAGTTTTGAGGGCCGCTGCCTGCCCAGGCTCTACAGATTGAATAGCAAATACCTCAATGCAGGGATCACCATTTTGCAGTTTGGAAGGTTGATGTCTTGCGCATTCTGCAATCCTTTTTTTTGGTGATGGTATGGACACCTATCTCTGTTGCTGTAAAATGATACAAGTAACTTTCCACTTTTACTTTGTTGGGATGAAAAGCACTAGAGCAAAGCAAGCTGGCACAGTGTTGTGGTGATAGCATAAATCAAAAAAATCAGTAAGCTGTCTCTAGTTTGGTGTAGTGATATTGCAGAGGTGAGATTGAAAACATGGCATGCAGTAAAATATTACCACTTGTTTATATACAAGTGCTGAATTAATAGATGCTATAAAAAAAATCAACAAAAACCATGAAATATCTTTTTCCAGAGAAAAGTGTGAGAATTCATTGGCTTTTGACATGAAAAACAACAGTTTGTGATAATACAAACACTAGCAAGAAGCAAAATAAAAACAGTATCCCTGCTTCGTTTACTGGTAAGCCAGTGATAAGCGTTAATTCTAAAGGATGAAGCTAAGCTTTAGCTTTTCAAACCCTTTTGCTGAATACTGCATCATTATATTTGAGTGGATGGTATTTTTCTACTCAGCTATGTTCTATGCTTTTAAGTACACTCCCAGCACGGAGACTGAAGAAGTGATACTGCTTTGCTGCAGCCGGACAGTTCCTTTTTTGTTCATGTCACCTCCTTAGCCACTGATATTTGCTCCAGTAAAGCCTGCCTAAAACTGCTGATGCTCTTTTTTCCTCTCTCCCACAGGACCACGCAGACATCGAGTGGAAGTTTGCACGGACAAAGCTCTGGATGAGTTACTTTGACGAAGGGGCCACCCTGCCTCCTCCCTTTAACATCATCCCAAGTCCCAAGTCTTTCTGGTACCTCTGCAAGTGGATTCACAATCAGCTGTGCCCAGGCAGTGACTCTGACAATGAACAGAAGAGACATGAAAACCTCAAAACATTCACAGTAAGAAGCTGCATGGTTTTAAACTTCAGTTTTTGGGAGTGCTTTTGCATGTTCAGGGTCACTGGTACGCTGGTGTGGTAGAAGGTTGCTGCTGGATTGTAACTTGCCAGGAGCCATCATTACAAATAGCATGACATGGGTAACATGCCTGTGCCTTTCTCTTTCCAGGAGCGCCATGCCGATAACCTCATCCAGAATCAACATTACCAGGTAAGCTCTCTAGCAGATCAAACTTTCATTTTCTTTTTCTTCTTCCTGCTTATTTTCTAGTACCTCACTTCCTGTTTTCTTCTGGAATACATACAAGTGTAGGAACTCTGAGAGGATTTTGCTTATGGATTAAAGCATTTCCTCAGTAGATGTGAGATGGTTTAGTAAATCACTCTTAACTCTTCCACCTGCTTTAAAGTAGCAAAGAAGTTACCAAGTGTCACGATTGCTGAAGTCAAAGGCTGCATCAGCAGTGATTTCAGAGGGATCACACTGCCCTGTCATCCTAATTATAACTGTTTCTGCAGCATTTTTACACAAGACCTCTTAAGTTGCTCCTCTTCTACTCTTTTTTGCAAGGCTTCCAAAATTCTACATCAAACAGTGGTTGAGATTTCCTTCTATTCTGGACAGCTTAGGAAGGAGGAATTGTTCCTGTGTTCAATTCTGCTGTTTCTGTACCTTCTCAGCTTGCTCATTATCAAGAGTTGTCAATGGTTTACGGGCTGGTTTGGCCCAGTTCCATGACTAGTGGGGTGGAAGGATTTCACAAAATCCACATCTCTGGAAACAGGGGACCCCAAAATAATTAAAAACAGTGGCAATGATCTGAGGATAAACAAACTAATTTACTAAATATAGTGTGTTATCTTGCATTCCAATTCTATAATACAATATAATTAGAATTGAAGCTAATAAATCAAATATAATGAGAGAGAGTGTCCAAAAGGTGGATAGGCCTCACCGTAACACTGAGGTGAGATGCGCAGTCTGGTTGAGCAGCAGAGAGATGAAGAAGAGCACATCAGGTGACCCTGCCAGGGGTTATATCTCCTCTCTGACTGCAAAGCCCCCTGGGGAATGTAGTTCTTCTCTTCCAGACAGGTACCTGGAACTTGAGCATTAACAGTGCACTACATGATGATATGATGTGGAATACTGATAAACAAAAATCATAAAACCATGACGAGTTCATTAAATTCAACCTACAAAAGGATGAAACTATGAAAAACACCATCGTCAGTACCTGAACTCAATGCAGTCATTATGCCAGCATGCTGGAAGAACAAAAAAAAAAAGTGTCCTGAATGTTAGGCAGTACGTCAGGCTATACTGTCAAATGCCACACAATTCATCTTACTTAAGACATCTCCTGTTTTCTAAAGAGTATTTGCACCTGGAGCTGATGTTTAAAATGATCACTTTTGGTAATGTACATTTGGTGTTCCCTGGCTTAACAGCTCACAGGTACAGGGATTTCTTAAACACCTCCCAGTAAAGCCTTGCTCAGAGAACATCTTAGTGCTTGGTCATACTCAGACTTCTTTTCACAATTTCTGGAACAGGGAAAACAAAGGAAGGGTTTGGGATAGTGTTTTCTGTATACAGAGATCAGCTGCTGTGTGTGCCAGATAACCATAGAAGCCTTAAACAACAATCTGTTCATGTCAAGCCAGCAAGGAGGTACACAAACACAAAGCAAAATGGATTTCATCCTACAGAGATCTGGACTGTAGCAGACATCTTCAGATTAACACTGAGGAGTGAGAGCCTTTAGAAAAGTCACCAAAGGTGTGAATCAGTACTTCCAGTACTGTCAATGGATGCCACAGCAGCTTTGCAAGGAGTTCTTCAATCCATCACCAGAGAAGACCCAGGCAGCTGGGGTTAACACTGCCCTATGGAGTCCTGGCTATTCTTCAGGTTATTTGCTGATGACACACCATCTTTCCAGTATCAATGAACAATCTTAAAATGGCAAGCTTAGCTACGCAGTATACATGAGACTGGTAACCTTAAACTTTTGGCATCTGAGATTAAAAACTGCAGGGAAGGAATTTAAATACCTTGAAGATATTTAAGATAATCAAGAATATTTTGCTGAACAATTTTAGAAATTAGAGAAGTGCAAAACACTTAATAGCTTTCAAGATAAAAAAGTATAAGCGTTGCTAATGGTGATTTTTTTTTTTTTTTTTTTCTTCAAATTTATTTTATGAGAGCAAAATAGGGAGAACCACTGTCAGTAAGAGCTCAGAAGTACAGTAAGAGTGGAATTTGCTCAGAGCCAGAATTTGAATCGTTCATGTTGTTTCTTATTTCAGGAAGTGATTAGAAATCTTGTAAAAAGATATGTTGCAGCAATGATAAGAACTTCCAAAACCAATGAAGGCTTAACTGAAGAAAATTTCAAGGTAACTTTTTCTCTCATTAATGATTGTGTTAATTTGAGTAGCCACTTGAAGAGTTCCCACTAATTTGGGGAAAAATATGGAAATATAACCATTACAGGAGCTGGGAATACATACATGGTGTGCATGTGGTTTTCTTTTGAGCAGAAAATACTTCTCATTCAGGTGTCTTCTAATATGGTCACTTCCACAGATTTTAATACACAATACTGCATGTAGGTAAAGGCTTTGAACAAAGTACTTGATTTGTGTCAGCATATCACTCCTAAGCTCAGACTGAGGCTGGATTAATGGATACAAAGAACACTTGTAAACAAAGTTAAAGTTGGGCCAATTAAAAGATTCCTGTAATATTTCTAAATTCCAACAGTTTCATTACTTCTATAATAAAATCCCTTATTTCAGCTTGTCCCCCACTGCTCAAGCAGGAAGAAGGGGAGAGAAAGGGGTGGTCACAAAGGCTGGGCCGCAGCCTGTGGCAGTAAAGATCTTGCAAACTCTCCAGTTCTCAGGATTAACAATACACTTTTTTTTTCCATCATCAAATAATGGAGATCTATGTGGTGTTCTTGTAAGCGTGATTTGATATCAGCACTTTGCTTACCTCTGAGCAATCCTCCCGAGAGAACGTGGTCACTCTTTCACCTGACAGATAATGCTGCTGAGCGTACCTCATTTTTCCTCTTGCCCTAGGAATTAAAACAGGACATCTCAAGTTTTCGTTATGAAGTCCTTGACTTGCTGGGAAACAGGAAGCCACAGAGGAGAAGTTATTCTACCAGTAGCACAGAGGTGTCCCAAAAGGATGAAACAAATGAGGATAGTGCTGGAGAAAAACCCAAAGTCAAGAGCGTGTCTTTCAATGTAGCTAACAAAAAAAAGGACTTCAATGTATCTGCGCTAATTAAAACAATGTCTGGGATTGATATGGTGGAAGAGAAGCCAAAAAGCAATGGGATCAGTAAGCGCTCCTTCATCCGAAATGGAAATAGAGTTCAGAGGCTTTCCAGTTCCAAGAAAGAGTCCTTTAAGAGACTGGGGCTGCTGTTCTCCAAGATGAATGGACACGTACCTGAAGCAAATTCAGAGCCCATGTACACTATTTCAGATGGAATTATTCAGCCACACTACATGTGGAAAGACATCAAATATTCTCAGATTGATAAAGAGAGAGAAGAGAATTGTTCCAAAAGTGAAATTAACCTCAATGAGGTAGACTACAGTAAGAACACAAGACTTACAGGACAGAGCAAGGAGTGCCCTGTGGTTTGTACCAGCTCCCTTCACTGTGCTTCCAGTATTTGTTCCTCTAATTCCAAACTTTTAGACTCATCAGAGGATGTGTTTGATTCATGGGGAGAGGCTTGTGACTTGTTTATAAACCAGTGGAAAGACGGGCAAGAGGACCATGTTACAACGCGGCTATAAGTAAGGCTATCTTAACACCTGCTAGAAAACTTGGTTCATGATTTGTAACTGTTTGCTCTCACCTGGTTCAGCATTATGAATTCTTTTCTGCCCACAGGATGAAACAAATGTAAAACTCTGTTAGCCTATTTTATAGTTATCTGCGCCTTCTATGACTTTATTTTTACCTTCACAAAAACTGAATGGAAGGTTTCACCACTTATAAAATCGTTGTAAACCACAGTATGCATTCAGATGCAGTCAGTCTTTGAATTCCACATAATTCAGATACACCAGTGGCAGAGTAGAGGATTCCTCCAGTGCTCTCCTCATCATCCTGGGTCATCACTGCTGCTATCCAATGTGATTGGCTCTGCCTCCTGCTTGAACTCCTCATCAGCACATCCAGCTGGTGAGCAGTGGCTTAGCAGGAGGCTGAGAGTCATATGTAAAACCTTTTTAGGAAGGGTTTCAGGTTATAACTAGCTTTTTGTTTTCTTTAAGCAATACAACCTCTGATTCTTGCAGTATTGTGTTTTTCAGGTCATTATATTCATATTGTAAATTGTTATTAAGAGACACCTGTGGTCATGCAACTAGAACACATTATGATTTGCTTGTTTACTTCACTGCCATGAAGAAATGCCCTGGCAGGGAGCAGAATGGCCTCCCAGTGAGGCAGGCAGGGGAAGCCAGTAGCTGGGCTTGTTCCCAATTTCTGCATTGATGAACAACCCCAAACTAGCTGTGGCTGCCTGAGACAGAAACCTCAGTGTGGTTCTTACATCACTAATGGTAAACCAAAACACAGCCCTAAACCTCACCCTTACACCGAGCTGCATCTGTTTTTGAAATTCTTGCTCTTATTTCCACTGCTGCATTGCTCTTTGCTGCCTTTCTAGCCGATGTCACGTTTCATGCAGAAGCCATCCTGCTGCTGTACAGCAGTGAGGTCTCTGGGTCTATGAGCTGCATTCCTGAAAAGCAACTGAAGTGAGAACAGCCCAGACTGCATCCGGCACCCTGGGAAGTCTTTGCAGTCCCTTTACTAAGGTGCAACAAAAAGGAGCACGGCAGGAAATGTTACCCTTCTGTTACTGTTTTTTCAGTTGTTCATTTTCCCTCTCCATTTCTGCTAGGCCCTATCCAAGCACTTGCATTGTTGCATTTGTCCTAAGGAGCATCAAAAAGGAGGAAGATACCCCAAGAAGAGCAAAGTGGTTGACAGGGTAATTTTCCACAGTGTGATACTTGGACTTTCGGTGCTGTTGCTGAGGTACACAGATGATTGGCACTCAGTACTGCCTCAGAGCTGCTGATAGTTGGCTGCTTGCCAGGAAGAAGCCAGTGCTGACCAGGAGCTGAGAAATGGCTGTTCCTTACACCATGGCTTTGTCAGGCTGAAGGCTCTATTCCCAGGACAGGTTATGTGGGCTGGAGCACATCCTGAGGCATACTGCCAAAAATTACCTCTTCTGCAAAGGCAGTGCAGTCCTGCATAAATGAGATGGTGGGGCACCTGGGGCATGATGCTTTGCCTGTTAAGGAAAACCACCACCTTGTTGGGATCTTCCTGAGGACACCTATAGAGCACAACTTAATGGTCATGATGGGACATGCCTGCAGCCCAGATACAGGTGTGAACAGCTCTTGTAGCAGACCTGCAGATGCTGACAGGCTTGGCTCTGGGAGGCTTTGAAGGCAGAACTTGAGGGGGAAAGCAGGGCTTTAGGCAAGCAACAGCATTAAGAAAAAAGAGCAGCCAGGAAGACTCAGAAATATTCTGTTCTCCTTGTTACCAGCATGCAGCACACAACCCAAAGGATGTAAGCCTCTAGGTGTGCTAGGTGTGAGAGAGCAAGAAGCACTTCAGTATGAATAGAATTCAGGCTTTCATACTTAGTGCAGAGTTATAGCAGTCTTTGAGACTTGCATCTTCTCTTCCTGAAAGTAAGGCTGAGCAAAGCCAAAGCATCACAAGGAGACTTGCAAAATGTTAGGGGTCAGAAGCAGTTTGCTGATTGCTCAATGAGAAATCCAGCAATTCTGTCTTTTATGATGCAAATCCACCTATGAGAGCTGCAGTTAGAAGCAGCTGAATGCAGTTCTCTAAGCAGCTCACAATAAGAGCCCACAGTTTAATAAATCTAATCTAGTGTATTTTTGGAAGCATGAACATTAATGTGAGCTGCTACAGAGAGAGGAGAAGGGTTTGAATTATTTCATGCCTCACCTAAGCATACTGCAGCTTATGAACTCCAGTGCAGCACATCTTTACGTTACCAGTGTAACAGTTGGGCATAAAAAGCACCCCAGTTTGGTTGTGCAGATGATGTCAGCTGAGTTGGAGGCTGGGGCAGATGCAGGGCTCACATCCTCAGACAGCAGAGGAGCTTTTAAGTTTTCCACAAATCAAGCACGCTGAAGCTGGCTGCGATTAAAAGGTGTCATTCAAATTCAGCCCTACATTAACAGGTACAAATCTCAAAATGAAATGCAAATAACTCTGCAGCAATGCCCCTCAAAAACGTAGAAGTGACAGAGGGTAATGCAAATCCCCTCTGTGCAAATCGTGTGAGTCATGTCCTCCTGCTGCGTCCTGAAAGGGCAGGGGTAGGAGCTGCCACATTGTAATGGCATGATGGATAAAGCACTGCAATAATCTCTTGGTAGCATTCTGTTGAACAGGAGAGGAACATCACAGGGCTGCTGGGCTGCAGCTCCTGGGGGATTTGTTTCATGATTCAGATACTTCCCAGCTATGAACTAGTTTGAGATGACTTTCACATTGAACACAACTATTTGCTTTGACTAAGTGACAAATACATTTATCCAGGAGTTTGCAAAATTGTCAGTCTGGTCTCCCCAAAAGGCCAAATTCTTTGATTGCATCTATGCACCCCCTTTTGTAGCAATAGGCTTTATAGCAGCTCGTGAATTATTATTACTACTGTTAAGGAGGAGCGTTGGGGGAAGAAACTGAAAGATCTTGTGAAAAAAAAATACATTTGATTGATCCCAGCCTTATTTTTCCTTTTTAAAAGTCACCTGCAGTCAGGCTATGGTGGATTTTACTTGCTTACATTTTTCCATTTTCTTACTCTTTCCTTTAGAGGAATGGTTGAAGCATCTCTCTGCTGTTTGTGCAAGCATCTGGGGTAGGAGCTTATGGGACACTGAGCATCTTCTGTGAGGAGTTAACCCATTCTCTGGTTCAGGGTGCACAGCTGTGTCACAGCTGGCCCATGCCTGGCCTCTGTACTGGATGCTCCAACAACAATCATCATACATATGCTAGGAATTTGGAATCATGTAGGTCTTGATCACTTGGCCTATTCTTTAGGTTTCCTGCTCTTCAAAGTAGCTTTATTTCTCACCTCCCATCCCTGCCATCATTTTCACCTGACTTTGTAACCTACAAACAATCCCCAGTAGGCAGTCAGACCCCCAGACATGGACCGTCACAGAGCTACAAGGCAGTGTACTCAGGTCAGAGACTGAAGTTGTTTTAGAAATAAGAAATTAAGTAACATATCTGCAGATTATTTGGATAATTGTATATTATTCACGTACTGGTATATATGTAAATACTCAACTATTTGTATATGTGGTCCCTACAGAAGCAGCATGCACAGTGACAGAGCACAAGACAACAAGACTTGAGGTCTGTTCCCAGCTCTGCCACTGACTCACCTGTGACCTTGGGCAAGTCACTTAGCCTCTCTAATGCCTCAGTTTCCCCATCTGTAAAATAGGGATAATACTACTTACCTACCTCGCAGGGGGGTTAGTTCATTATTGACAAGCACTTTCAGATCTTTGAATTAAAGGCGCTATATACAGTAACTAGTTAATACTCATAGCAGTGGTATGTACTTTTGTCTTCTGAAGACTAATTCAGGTTAGGATTTTGCTATGTCTGTTAAGATAGTTTCCCATGTAGAAAAAAAGCATGATTTCCCACCGGGGGAATTTAGGGCACTTCTGCAGTAGACGGAGACCTGGGAGCCTCAGCTAACCTCCTTGGTTTTGTGACATGTCTCACCTGGAAGGTCACCTTACTGTACTTGTGTTTCACCCTTTTTCTAGTGATACGTGTAACAATTTTTAAACAGAAACTGCCACTGTAAGTACTTACTATATAAATGTATTCCTATATAAAACCTTACCCTTCAAATAGGTTAAAGCTGGTTGTCACAACAGACTTCCAGGCATGGGGAGGTTCCACAGTCAGCCCAGCACTGCTTATGTGCACACAGAAGTAAAGAAAAAAAAAAAAAAGTTGGGCTTCAGGAAAACATCACACTCTTTCGTGTCAGAGGAGCACTAAGGTTTGATTAAGGTTTGATGGTAAGGTAAGGGCACAGCAAGGTTCTGAGCCCAGGAACGTGGCGTTCTTACAGGAACATGAGGAAAACCTCCACTTTGGAAAAGTACAAACAGTATAAGCAGAGATGCCCTTTACTCCAGGGCTATCTCACCGAGTCTGAAAACCAGGCAAATACCAACTGCTCTCTCACTATCAGGTATAGGTCCTACAGCACTTGGAACTTCTTAGTCTTGCTTTTATTTTTTTCTTTCCTTTTCTAAAGGCCAAAATCTCACAGAAATACATCTATACACCAGGAAAAGGTTCCATTTTTGACTGAGTTCTCCTTTAGCCAGTTTGCACTGCAGCGTGCCAGGTGTCCCACAGACATGTCCGTGAGAAGGCCGTGCGCAGCCACCAAGGCTGACTTCCAAAACAGCAGCATCACCCTCCCAGCCCCATTACTATTCCACAGACATCCAGAATGGAGAAGTACAAAATGCAAAAGCCATCCACGCCACGGAAGCTGCCCAGAACGAATGAAAACTGTTACTTACCCAGCAACTCTCTGGAGCTGACCTTGGCGTGGATGCACTGAAAGTCGCTCTCCCCCTCCGGAGCAGCTCCTGGTGCTGTCCCGAGGCAGCAGCTTAGCTGCACCTGCCCAGGTGTGCCAGAAGCATCAGCGATTTCCATTCATGCAAAGGCAAAATTAATTGGAATCAGTGAGACTACAGTGAATAGTAAATCAACCCACTAGAGTATCATCTAAATTAAAGTGTCGCCAAAATAATCTGCAGTTTTCAGGGAATGTGTAACTTGAAGCTTCACAAGTATAAAATCAATCCCTGACTGAGTTTCTGGAGGCAGTGGGAGGCACTCTGGGCTGGCCACGTTAATGTATTTTCAAACCATTTATAATTCAATTCCATTTAATTTTTACACCGCTTTCCCTGTTTCAGACCATTACACTTGTGCAAACAAGTCATTTATATATTATTCACATAATTCCCTCCACCCAGAATAACTGCTGCTCTGGAGTAAACTGATGATCAAGAACGACTCTTAAAAGAGAATATGCTTTATCTAAGAGAAGTGTATTTAAAAGGCAAAAACATCTTTTGAATGTATGACAGCATGTTACGTTTCAGGGAAACTCTTCTACCTGCTTTGCTTTTATAAGGCATGCAAAGCAAAACCCAAAACCAACAACAGAAACCCCCACCTAGCTCACATCGCCCACTACTGTGAGGCCAACCTGACCATTCCATTCTTTCTTTACATACAGACCCTTCTCAACCTACAGCTCACCAACTATGGAGAACAGCACTGCCCATCCTGCTGGCTGGCACGTCCTTCAGCATGGCTTCTTTCTTTCCTTTGGGGGTTTCTTCCCCTCCCATTTAAAGCATTTCCATCAGCAGTAACTCTAAAACAGATGAAACAACGCACTTAGAATGAGATGTGATCAGCCAAGGAGCTGGCCATTAGCACGTGAGCTAACAGAACACTGTGATACCTTTCGCCAACAGAATGAAATGCCTTTTGACTATAAATAGTTGTTTTTAAGCAAAGGGGCACTTTTTGGTGTAGCTATTTTTGAGGTATTGTACAGCTTTATTTAAAAACTACTGAATATGTTTATAAGGTGGGTCTGGAAACTAGAGAGCTAGGGATCCTTGAGAAGCAAAGGGTGGTTGCAGATGCATAAGTACTCAATTTTCTATTCAGGAAGCCCCGGAGAATTGGGCTTACACTGGAAATGGTTGTGGGTTTTTTTTGTTTGTTTGTTTTGTTTCAAATCAATCCAGTTTTAATATCAAATTAAATCTTCATGAAAAAGCTATCACAGAAACAGCTTCACAGCAGACCGTATTTGAAGATGCTGTTTTATTTCATGGGATAAAAAAAAGGTGAGGATTTTCTTCTTTCATTTAATTTTGGTCAGAAATCAAATGGCCTTTTCCAGGCAACAGAGCTTTTAGATGTTGAGAGAATTTTGTGTACTTAGTAGAGACAGAGTGGGGACCTCAGCATTCACCCGTTAGGTGGTAGCAGCCACCCCAAGAGAGGGGGAGGATGGAGAGGGCAGAGCAAAAAGCAAAAACACTCCATTTTACGTACTTTTCTACTTGCACCTTTTCTGTTCATACTGCAGATTCCATGTCATTCCCTCATGTAACATGTAAAAATGAAACGATGTATATAATAAAAAAAATTATTTATTTTATGTGTATTTTTAGCTTAACTGTAAACTGAAGGGAAAAAAAAAAAAGCGTTTAATCTTTTTTTCCCAAAAATGTAAGCCTATTGAAATTCAAGGTGTTTCTACCTTTTCGGATGTAACATTTCCAGCTACCTATTGATAATAAACATTTATGAACAGCAAAGCAGATGACATTCAGTAATTTCTACCACCTTCTGCACTGGAAGTCTCCACAAAGAGCACTTCAGGGCTCCACTTCTGTAGAGATTTATGCTGGTGTTTGAGTGAAGAGACATGGCACAGCCCTGCTTACCTGCAGTGAAGTCAGTCAGGCAGATCTGAGCACGTGTTCCCAGGCAGCAGCTGAGCAACACCTGACTGTGCAGAAGTTGAAAAATCCCGATGGTTACATCCTTTCTGCAACAGAAAGCAGCAAATCCACACTGAGCGTTGGTAAATATAATGCACCACATGAATGCAATTACTGCAGTACAAAGGAGTCCAAGTATGTATCGTTCCATTTTAATTTGCTCCCCAAAGATATCCTTTGACCAGCATAACTACATCATCCACTTTGGAATATGCAGCAATACAGCTAATAGCGTGAAGGAGTCATTAAGCAACAACCCAACTATATTAACTTAATTTGCTCATGTAAAGCAGTCCTCCAAGCAAATCTCATTAAGGCACCGGAGGCACGCTGTTGAAGTTCTGAAGGTTTCCATCAGCCATAAGGAGCCTCTGGAAGAATGGGAGTTTTCTGAAGTTACACAAGGGCAGTGCCCCTCTCCTTGAAACGCAGATGATCCCGGTACAAGTTGGGCAACATGGCCTCACATGGGAACAGACAGCCCACTGTGAGGGCTGCAGCAAGGCCCAGGACTGCAGCAGTCCTCAGCTACAGAGTTGTAAACACACCAAGGATATGAGAAGGCTGCAATCTTATTGTATTATTACTGTTGGTTTTTGTTTTTTTGTTTTTTTTTTTTGTTGTTGTTTGTTTGTTTTTAGAGTTTGACGTGCATATTCCTTACTCCTACCATAAAACCTGGAATTTCAAAGTTAAGGCACCCTGAATCTAGTTGTAATCTCTACCTCGGAAACAGAAACTGCATCTGAAAACAAAAACACCTTCCATCGTACAGTGACTGCAGGGATAGAAGGATGCACTGCAGCAGAGAACACCAGGTTGGAGCAGGGAGGGAGGGAAGTGGGCTGAGACAGAAGGAGCTTTGCAGTATAATCCATCTCCTCTTACTGCACTTCCTGAAAACACAGATCGTGCTCAAGTAATCGCCATAAATATTAAACATTTTTGCTTTCAACTCTGACAAATACAAAAGAAACTGGTTTAAAAAGGGGTCTGAAACCACAGTTTGAAATTTGAATGTGAACAGGCAGGGTAGAAAACAGGAAAAATACCCAAAGGAGAGGGGCAGAGGGAGTTAGAAGGTCCACCGATTTCATCCTTGCAGGATGCATCGCTTTCTCTTGGGACCATTTTCCGTAACACAGCGATGTCAAGCAGCTGTCACAGCTGTGTGGCTCTTATCTTGGTGTTAACCTTGTGGTATGCTGGTGGCAAAGTGCTCGCCTGCTCCAGCGAAGGCAACGTTCAGCAGAAGGAATACATGGAACACCATAAACGAGTTCAGTGTGTAAAAACACCCTGTTAGGGCCCAGACACGTGTTCTTGCTGCTGCAGATCAGCACACTCGTGGCAATGACTGAATTGCTGTGAGCACTGCCCATCGCCTATGGCTAATGCTGGCTGAACTGCTCTGTGCTAAATCACTGTGAGTGGCAGTGACTCAACCGGCAGGAGCTCTGCCTTGAAACATTTAAATTCTGATCTTATTTCAAAGCCATAAAGTTCTAATTTGAGAGCTTTGCCTTCCTCCCTCATAAGGGCGGTCACTTTGAACTGTGGGTCCGGATCTAAAATTTGAGCACCTCCCACGCATAATGCAGCCTTTGACAGTGTGATTTTATAAACGAGAAGGATTTCCAGCACCACTGCAGAGAGAAAGAGGGGCTAAAATAAAACAACTGAGCTGGAAAAGCAACAGCCATAGGAGTCGGTTTGGTGTTCTTGCACAGCCATAGGGAAAACAGCACAGGAACAGCAGCCAGCACAGCCCTGCAGGACAATGCTGCCGGCAGGCAGAATCAGCAAGATTAGTCTCTACAGCATTTGTAATAATTACCTTCAATAACAGATGGATTTTACAATTCAAGAGACTCCGGAGACTTGTGCCTCCAGCACACAGCAGTGCTGTACAGAATGTTAACGAGCAGAGGAGCAGCTCACTGCCTGCAGGGAGCCGGATGGCCCAGCACCCCTCAGCCAGCACAGGAACGGACGTGTGCTCTGGCACTGGGGGATCTGCAGGCAAACAGCTGGATAAGAGCCTGCTCTAAGGGCAGAAAGGTTCGTAGCACGTTAGAAGAGGGCAGAATACTTAAAAACACAAAGTCCACACCTGAAAACTACAGCACATCACTGCCTACTTCATCCTGCACTGCCAGGAGCGCTCTGTGGCACAGCCAGCTCAGGGCTCCTTCCCACAGCCTTCAGGTGATAATCCACTCTGAGCTGCTGCCTTTCATGCAGAGAGATGTGGTGTGGAAAAGGAGGCAGCAAGCGTGACTGGCACAGGCTTGGCAGCACAAGCCTTCTCCCTTTGGGAAGCTGAAAATCCAGCCACCAAAAAATAAAAATACGCCACAGCAACACATTTCAGGATCAAATCTAGTTAAAGAATTCATTATTATGCAACATACAACAAGAAACCAAGAGAGGGGGAAAAAAAAAAAAATCAATCTGAAGGAAATTATTATTCCAATCAGAAATCAATACTGAAAGATTTTGTACCTCCGCTCAAATAAATGCTAAAATATGCATGTGGCTGCAAACCATACTCCCCTGCTTGTGCCCAGTGCAGCCAGGCACAAACCAGTGTTGGTCTGGTTCCAACGTGCAACTGAACCAAAGATGAGGAGTTTGGACCATCATCTGCCACCGGGCTGCTCACAGAAAAAAAAATATCCTGAGTCCCAATCTTGGTATTCACACCTTCACATACTCCCAATGAAGCCAAGGTCCTCAACACCACTACTCCAACAGCAGCAACTCTTAGACCCTTCCTTCCCCATTATTTCAGTGTATTTTTTTTTTAACATTACAGCTTTATGCTGTAATACAGCAGCACCATTTTCTACCCAACAGAGGGCAGGGATGAACCTGCTCCAGCACACTAACTGCTCCCACAGCCCCTGCCTGCTAGTTTAAAGAACTGCTTCTGAGCCTCAACAGCCCCGATAAAAACATCACAGCTGAGGTGCCTGGGTGTGTATCAGATCCATGAGCAAGTTCACCAGACTCAGATTACAAGTGCAAAAGTTGGAATGGTATTTCTTTTTAAATATACATCAGTTGATGTGATTAACAGTGCCACTAATGCCACGGCTCACAAAAATCCAGCTGCTAGAAGGATAGGTGAGAAGAGAGGAAAAACTTGACTCCCTACCACAATCGTTGGTCTGTATTTCTGAGAGGAAAAATAAGTTGACTCCTGGAGACAAATAAATACTGAAAGATAAAACATAACTTCCAGCTATGATAACCATTTGCACTGAAAAAAAGCAAGGCTGTCTCACTGACAGTGTAAGGAAAGAGGCATTATTCACAGCTGAAGCGGAGAGATTCACTCTAGTGTTAACAGCAACTGTTTGATATGACAGATGATGGCACTCAAGACTGAAGTGGAAACATTTGATGACTTCATGATGGAGCCTGCACTTCTGAAATCTGTTCAACCTTCAGGTGCATAAAGTTAGTCACATGGTTTGCAGATTCCGTTCAGAGACGGATACCTAGGGAATTATTTTTTGGAGGAAGTATAAGAAAACTTGTGGCATTGCTCCCTGTTCTCATAAAGGCCTGTGTAAGTTAAGAGCACTCCTTCAAAAAGGCAGAAGTGCTGAGGCTGAAGTGCTAACGGTCTCCAGCTCCTCTGTGGAATCTTTTCAAACAGTACAGCAGGTCAAAATAGTATCAGCTAATCAGGGATCATTTCCATCACACCTTGATTTT
>JAOWBP010004006.1:12121286-12132229 GCA_028571105.1 Tragopan temminckii
AAGAAATTGGAGTCTATCCCCAGAAGGGCATGGCCAGTATTATAATGAGCAAGCTTAAGAGCTGCAGGCAAGGGTCTGAAGAGGTTATTAATCCACATCCACTCCAGATTCTTGTCAGCACACTTAACACCCAATTCTCCCAAGTGCTGAAAGCCTCAGTAAAGGACATTTAACTGAAGCAGAAGACAATTAACTCTGATGTATATATAAAATAATCTACAGTGGTACTACTGCAGTAGGGAAGTAGGAAGTCAAATACTCAAGATTAAAAAACAGCAATTGAGAATACCCGCAAAAGAGTTATTGCAAAACACATTAGCAATGCCTTGAGAAGACCTTGAGCAGTCATGCCATAAAGTTTTCGCATCCTGCTTACTTCCAGATCAACTGCTGGCAAAATAACCACGTTACATGGTAAATGCAACTAAAAGAATCCTTAACATTCTGGCCCAAAGCTGCTTTACAATCCACCAGATGTAGCTACCTGAACTGTAGATATCAACAGTAGCTCTTTATATTATCTAAAATTGGCCCTCTAGGATTAGTACTTTCATGTGACTTCCACACAGGGACAATGAAACTACTTCAAATGGCAGTATGTTGAATCGAGCATGAAAACAACTTGCATTACTGAAGTATTTGATGCTCCACTTTCAAATAGATTTCAGAATAAAAGTCAGAGCTTTCTATTCCAAAGCAGTAAAACTCAGAACTGCCATACATCTGAAATACAGCCAGTTCCAAGAGCATGCTGTTTTGGTTTTGTTTTTCCAGGGTGACGGTGGTGAAGAAATCAAGTCAGATAGCTAGAGTGAAACTGTAGCATTCAAAATGGTGGAAAAAGGAATGCTTGGATTTTACAGACCCTACAGTTATGCAGACAGTTCTTTTCCTTGTTCAACCCTGAATGAATGGCTACTTCTCCATATTAGCAGCAGAGAAAGTGGGAGATTGAGGTATTTCAGCTAAAGGTAAGCCTTTGATAAAAGTCACAGCAGCCTCTCTGTCTCTTTAGATGGCTACAGAAACACACACAGACATTCAAATTCTGTCTATGGGAGGAATACATAAAAAACATGTATTTCAGCCAGTGCACAGAGATAGACCCAGCGCAAGAACAACAAACACAAGCTGACAGTTTTGCACTGCTGCTCTCAAGTGCAGGCTACAGCTCATCTTTAGCTTGGCCTCAGTACTGCCAAAAACAGCCTCTCTGTGTGCTACCTGTCAAAGGAGGCAGCGACAGCTGAAGCTGTTGTACTCGCTGCAGCTGCAACACATGTAAGCCACGACTGAACACCAGCACTTATCCAGAGCATCTGTGCTCCAGCCTGAGCATGACATTATGACCAAATGAATCTTCCTATCACAACAAGCAGGCTGAGTAACCAAACCTGCTTTTACAATTCTTCTAAATTTTAATCCCCAGGGTAGTTTGCCATCAGAAGGCTGAGGACACGCGCAGGGAAGAAAGGATTTCTACAGCTGCCCAAAACTACACATAGCCATGAAATTCTTTATCAGCTGAGACACTGCATCACAATAGTTTTATCTGTCTTTTGAGATGTGTGCAGTGATGTGATAGTGGCACACTTGGGCCTCAGAGCATTTTTACCTAGAACAAAACAAGATATATAGCACAATAATAAGCAGCACTGTCATCCTTATAGCTGAGGCACTTAACTCACAGTCAAGGACAGCAAATGGCTTGATCTAGGTTACTAAACAGAATTCTGCAAACTCCAGGCCCAATCTGTGTTCTGAAAGCCACAATGACAGAACAAGGGGCTATATTAATAAACTCCCAAATCAAGCACTGCTGCTGCACCGTTTACCAAGCTATGTTGCCTGATGCAACTTTGCATGGCATGCAGGTATTAAGCAGAAAGTGCCAGCTGATTAAAGAGCACCACTTCAGAAATGAAACTCAAGTTCAGCTGACAAAGTTGAAAGCCAGTTTTGAGCTGATATGGCTGTGTTGGTCCTTCCATGCTTGTTGCTTGGGAGCAAAAATTTACCTTAAAAGTTGCTGTTATAACCAATGACAGTATACAGAAAGGCTGTGCATTCACAGAACAGAAACCCTTACACTTATATTTATGACACTACAGAATGGCATCTAAGAGTTACACTTATAGTATATACTTGTATGTATGTCCTATATAGTATGTAGGACAACACACAATATCCACTGAACTGTGCAATACCAGAGCTTTGAATGCTTTTTTTTTTAAACCAAGTTATCAGAAAAATTATTATTCCATGCAGTGCTGATAAGATACAGACGCACTCTTCTCTCCACTGATACCTGAATCTTTAGGATGTGGTCTAAAGCTGCAGTAAATCGTGTTTGAGCCTGATATAGTATTCAGAACTAGGAATTTTTACCATAAGCATCCAAAATATTTATATCTGCCTGTGAGCTGCAGGGAGCCATTTCTTGTCACTACAGGTATTCTGTACAGTTTCATAAAGAACACAAGTCAGAAGTGTGCTGAAGAGCAGCAATAACAGAAAGAACAAAACATTTTCATTACCTCTTGGCAGATCACTGCCACTGGGATCACAAGAGTAAGGTGGAGGAATGGCACCAGCTTCTCCCATCTCACTAGCTGGAGGAAGAGGAGCTGAATAAATTGGGAATGGCAGTGAAGAAACTGGTACTATTAGAAGGAAACAAAAGTCAAGTCAAGTTTACAATGGCTTCTTATTCGAGCAAGGAAAATGGTAAGTTATACAGGCCTGGACTTCCTTCCTTTCAGCTCAGTGACTTTAACTTAAGTTCCCTTTAATAATTACTTCCCTCCCACTTTAAAAGAAGCCCAGAAGAAATTTTGAAACCAGACAGGAAGGTTCCAATTTCAGGTGCCTTAGCTGTTTGTCTGTTTTCAAGCTTCATATTTCAGTTAAGAACAAACGCCTCTTTTTCAATCAGTTCTTCATACTAGAAGTAGGTCAGGCTTTTCTTACATAATTATCTGTCCTAGAACAGGGAACAGAATACTCTAAGCCATCAAAAGCATCACAGTAAACCCACAAAAATAAGGCAATGTTCAAGTATCAGGCAGAAGTTTGTAGACAAATTTCTGTTGAATATTTATTAGGTGGCCCACACCTCTAGAACACTAGCAGGTACCTCATAAAGCTGTCATCAAGTAGACAGCTTACAGAGAACTGTGCTGACAACTCTCAAGTGGGAAAAAAAAACAAACAAAAAAACGTGGAAGGAGGGTTTCTTTTTCTCCTCATGCTAAACAAAGAGTTACAGGAACCATGAAAAATCCTCTTTGTAGAAAGGGAAGCCTTTTTGTTAAGACAGATAATTCACAAAAATGAACTGGATTCAGTGCTCGAGCTTGTGACTCTTCTGGAAGGTATGGTAAAACCTTGAGATTTGCACCAGTAGCCCAACATACTGGAAATTAACCATACAAAACAGGAAGAAGCAACCATGAACTTTAAAAAGGAACCTGCTAGTGAAACACCTGGCATTGAAGGATAAAGACAGGTGGGGTGAGGAAAACAACCCCAGAGCAGAGACTTCCAATTCCCATGCAAATTCAGAGGCAAGCACCTCCTTCAAAGCATGGAAACATGAAAGTCATCAGTAGCTGTATAACCTTATTGCCATGTAATTTTCCACATTTGTTTTGGATACATGGAAACAAAGCGGGAGGGAAGAAGGCAACTGAAAGCTTAGACCATCCAAGACCAAAGCCTTAGCATGCACACACTACCTGGCCTCCCTACAGAAGCGGGAGAGACTAGAACTGGTTGAATTGCTGTTTGCGGGGGAACAGCTGTTGTGACACTGGCTTGTGTGGAGGCAGAATTTGAGGAGAAGACTGTAGGTGGAGCAGCATTAACACCTGCAGAGGTAGCAATTACTGCGGAGTTCACCATCACCTGCAAAAGAGTCAGAGTACTCAGTACACTACCTCTACAAATGACTTTGACAAGACCTATGGAAACATCACAGATTTAAGAGATTTTCACTTCACAAAAATGCATTTTGGAAGCTCTGACTGTTAAGACAGCTAGTTATCCAAGTTCTCTAAAAATTGGCTTGAAAAATACCAACCTAAAAATAACAGTAAGTTGCAGGAACCTGCAAATGCATCTTTCTATTGTTCCATTATGCTTTATTTATAGGGGATTATATTCTTTGTAACAAAACCACGTAAGAGGAAAAAAGAATAAAACCCCAAAGAGACCAAACACAGCAGTCATCTCTCCAAAGAGCTACCACAATAACACACTACCTTCTGGGGATAGCTGTAGGAAGCCACTCCATCTTGAGGTGACACAGACACTGGCCCTTCTTCCTGAAGGGATTCCAAAGCAGTGTTCCATTTTAGAAGCAGAGAAGTAACAAAACCATAAACACTAGATTTCTAAGAATCTTCCAATTATAAACTACACTAAGCTCCTTTCATAACTCATGAAAGATCAGTTTCATCCCAATGTGCACAGGGCTGGCTTTCACACCCACTCTACTTCAGCAGGCGAATGGAGAACTTGAAAGGTAGCCACTGACTAGTTTCAGATAAGAAAATTCAATGCCAGTTCCATCAAAGGCGAGATATTTTCCATCACACATTGGTGGAATAAGACTAACTAGTATGTGACTTGATGAGTGGCATGGCAAAAGCAAGTGCTGTCTGGAACAGAAAAGGAAGAAAAGTAAACTGCTCAGACAGTTTGCAGAGGGAAAAGATAGAAAGTACAGTTTAAATGTACTTACAGATTCCAACAAAAACCCTCACCATTTAAGAAGAAAAGGAGATGGGGGGGAGAAATACAGAAGTAAAACTATCAACCTTTTGTGACAAAAACCAGTTTCTGACACACGGTGTTAAGCCCGGTTCCAAAGACAGGTTCCATGAAGAATGTTACACATACCTGAAGGATTAGGAATCTGAACAGGCAGGGACAAACACTTACCAAGTTTGCTGTAGGTTCTGTTGAACTAAATACTGTTGCCGTTTCACAGTCTGGATCTGAAAGATACAGGCAAAGTTAATTTAAAAAAAACCACAGCATTATATCTAATTGTTCAGAAACTTTTAAAAAAGGTGTAATGAGCACATTCACCAAATGTAGTATCAGTAAAGACTAACATTTTATTTACCTGGAGGTGCATACAGATATTCTTCATGAAATTTCCCTAGAAGGGAGAGAACAGAAAGTTTTGATTCCAGAAAAATAGAAGTTAAAGCCAAAGTTACTAAAATTGTATTTCACTGCATTAATTAACTGAACTGCTTTCAATATCATCTTGTTTTGTACAGAAAAATAGCAAGATCCAAGATCTTCCTCTTCCCCATTTTGCTATTCCAGCAATATCAAGATTGCTATTGCCAGATCCACACCACACAGCAGCTTGCCTTGCTACAAACCCATGTTATCAAAATATGGACGTTCTAGCAAGCTTTAATGGAACAGTGACTTTTTTTTTTCTTTAAATCAGACAAAGATAACTAACTCTTTAAGAACTCACCATTTTCACTTGTTTCTTCTACATCCTCCTCTGAGGGATTCAGGGGCTGCTTGTTGGCTGGAACTGAGTTGGGGCCTCTTCTGGCTACCCAAAAACCTGCTGGACTGTGGACAATTGCAGTAGGGCTACCCTGGCCCTAAAAAGCAAAATTAGAAGTGTGCATTTATAAATAGTATAAGACTTTCCATGTTTAACACACACACAAATAGAAACAAGCTGGAAAACCAAGCCTGCTGTAACCAAAGCTTACTAGAATTCAGTCCCTCCATCTCTTTGCACCCTGCATGCAGTAGAACAGTTGGATGTATTTCTCTTTTACCTTTCATTCCGCCTAACATCTTTAGCAAAATTTATTTTTGAAGACTTACAGTTGTCCTATATGACAGGGTCAAGATGTTCTCAATTAGAATTTAGCCAGCTCTGATCTAGGTTCAACCAAAGCTGAAAAAGAGGGAGCAGACCCCCACCAGCCATCAAGACTCTCTACCTCATAGCATGTATTCCTGTATTCCTCACCTTGAGGAACTCCCACTATATCAATAACCAATGAGTTCATCCAAAAACATCATGTGGCTGGCAGCTGGCATAGCTCCCGCTGTCTGCACTAGCTGGATCCGTGTGGACATGCCTGACATATTCAGAGAGCAGCGTTCATCATGTTTCCCACGACTCCTGTAAAGCCTTGTACATAGTTTGTATAAAGCCAGCCCTTAGCTGGACAATTACAATCTAGAGTCCTCTAAAGAAGGAACGTAGGATTATGAGAAACATAAGTAAAAGAAACTGATTAACTCCTTTGTAATGACTATGACATTCAATTCTCTCCTCAGAAGATCGGGACAGCTATGAGACTGAAAAAGAGGCTTGTAAGATCTCCAAGGGTGAAGTACAGGTATTGAGTCAGAAGATTCTCCAATCAGGCCTCTAGCAGGATGGCAGATTTTTCTGCAACAAACATTTATCCCCAGGGCACGTTAAATTCCTTCAGTGAAGGAGACAGGGAAGATGCAGGGAAAAGAGACTTTGGCATTGACACTAAAAGTGGCTGAATGAACATGAAAAACTACTTACTGGATGCCGTAGGTGTACAGCTTAGCAATGGGGAGGAAAAAAAACAAGCTAAAAATCTATCCTGATTTAATGGGAGGGGGAGTGGGGAAGGAAAAGGAGTATTGCAAGATAACGCCCTTACTCCTTGACAGCCTTGGAAGAAGTAAGAGCAAATATTACACATCTAATGCAGGCAGATGAATAAACAAAGGCTGCTGAAAGAACACTGAGCAGATTCACCCTCTCATTTATTTAAATGCAAGTGTAACTTGTACTAAGCTTAGATAAAAATTGAAAGAAGATTGATTTCACTGTTTAAAAATGTATTAGATTGAAGATGAAAGTAGCACGCTATGAAGTTTTAAAAGAAGCTAGATTTGGATTTTTCTCCCATTTCTGTAGCAGAAAAAATGGTTTCAGGAATGTTAGCCCAAAACATCTCAACTGTGAATTCCTAGGAATAATCTAGCCTGTCACTATATAGCTTCTGAAACTAGTTACTCAAACCACAAATTAAGAGTACAGCAAAACAACTGAAGTACTAACTCCCACAATATTTACAATCAGACAGACACTGATAGTAGGAAGAAATTTTTTCTCCCCCAAATCTCATTTTCAAATTGCCATGGGAAATAAAAATACGGCCCTACTTTTATTGAAACGTGTAAAGAGAAAATAAAACAAATGCTGCTGAACAGAAAGAGGGACAAGAGAAAGAACAGGAAAGCTTAGAAAAATAGACGCTTTAAGCAGAGCTTTCAGAATCTCCTCCAATTTCAGCCTTCCCATCTCCTAAAACATACTTACTGCTAAAGCTCATTCCAAGAAAAAATAATATTTATTATAATGCATAATTTTTTAAAAAGCTTTGAGAAGCTTCAACATCCTCATCATTCATAACTTACTGCTAAGGCAGGAAAAGAAGTTTCATCCCCTTCTTCAATTTCGTAGAAAGTTATTGTTTCTTCTGACCCTTGAGGCTCTTCTCCATTCTCAGGTACAAACCCATACTGACATTCCTTATTCACACACTGCATCTGACGGCGGCTACGGCTGTATGAACTTGAAAAAAAAGAGAAAGGTTAAGAATCACTGCTATCTGGATTTTCACCTTAGTTTTGTTGCTTGATTTTAACTCTCTTTTCTTTGGAAAAGCACAATAATCCCAGTGTTCAATACTGTGCCATTAACAGTTAACTCAGCCCTCTACATCCCTCTCCCACCACCCTCCCCAGCTCTTTTAGTACAACGTTCTGTAAAGAGGTTCGTATTCACTTACCGTGACCTGCAGGAGAAACTGTCATAGCTCTGATAGCATCTCTTTCCTGGACTGGGGTAGAATGCTATTTGAGGGCCAACCATGTTGTGCCTGTTTATAAATCGGGCAGATCCCCTAAGTTTAAAGGGTAAAAGGTGCAATTACCAGGAAGTGCCTCTCAGATGGAACTCTTCTATAGTTTTATCTATTAAATAGCACAAGCTCTCTCCTAACTAATCCACAGCACCAACAGAGAACAAGCAGTAACCTCAGAAGGCTTCATACCTTGGCATTCCAAATCCACGGTTATGCCTCTGGGGAGGATTCTGAGGATGATAGGGTCCGTAAGGTGCCATGTTTCCACCACCCTGTGAGCACTGAACTGGAGGAGAGCGCCCTGAGGGAACACCATGCTGTAGCCGGGGTGGGAGAACTGGCTGACCCCTACTATAAGCCATTGTCATAAAGACTTCCTTTCCACGAACTTTCTTAAGCAATCTCTTCCGTGTTTTCACATCCATTTCTGCAGTTTCAGTTAAGGACAGAAAACAGAGGTTTATATGTTAAGCAGCTTACTCCAGAGCTATGTTTTCTTTCTATCATTTGAGAAGAGTCATTATTTGGATATATCAAAGAGAATCAACAGCCTATTCCAAGGCAGGGAGGAAGTATCCAAACACAGACTTCATATCCTCATTTTGAAGAACCTAACATGCATTCTGAACTGCAAGCAGAATACAAGCATCTCACTCACATGAACACATTCCCAGTTTCAACTGATCAAACCAGTATTGGCAGTATTAAAGCACCTTCATAAAAGCTATGTTTATTCACTCAGAAAACCATTCTCTAAATGAAACAAATACAATTCCTGTTTACTTCAATAGCAAAACTCTAGTCCTTCCATACATCTCTTCTAAGGCCAAATCTGATACACTTTCTGGTTCACAGACCTAGTCTTCATAAATAGTTCTCAAATGTCAAAACTCTTCTTAAAATTCTGAACAACATGAACCTTACTATGTATTTTCAAGGGATTTGCTATTTTACATATGGAAACTCAACCTTCTGTCTGAAGCATCACTTTACACAAAGTCCTTGTCACAACTAGATTTTATATCACAGGCCAAGTTAAGTTACTTTCAACATCCAGAGACTGGTATTACTAAAATTCGTCTTTCCCTATCCTACCTCTCCCCAAAGGGAAGGAACACTTCTGGAAAACTTGTACAAACCTATTCCTGAGAAGTATCCACCTGCTACTTTCTGATAGCTTCCTCCTTTTCGGCTGGGAACCACATTCCAAGCAAGGACGGGTGCCACTTGTGTCACTGGTTTTAGGTTTGCCAAAGGAACGGTATGCCTACATGAAAAACATTCGTGTTAGCAGCACTGCAAGAATACGCTATGTGCAGGAACACAGCAACATATGCTGAAGCAACACTACAAAAAAGAAAATAGGAAGAAGGCAAAATCATTGACTATAGGGAGCTTTGGGGGAATAAAAAAAAAAATCTTGTTCTCTGAAGCACGTACTACTGTTACTTGTCTATTTTGTACATTAGAAAAGGTAAGGTAGGATTCAGTCCCGACGCTACTGACTTCACAGGTCAAGCCCTTTTTCCCTACATTGGTATCCCTTCAGAAGTCTATCTGGAAGCAATTAAAGAGACAGAATTTCTGCAAACTGCAGATAAGCCTAATTGCAGATTTGGAGAAGGGCGAATGCTTTGAACAGCAAGGTGGTGAATGTGATGAGACTCGTCATAAACATCCATTATTTTCTGGGATTACAACATAAAAGCTTCGGAGAAACTGGTAGCAGAGAATAATTTGCTATCCAGGAGTTATGCCCAAACTGCAAAGATTCTTGAGAACACGACTTCACATAAAGCATCATAATGATTTTTGGTATTATGAACAGGATAATTTTTCCTATAACATCTTAGTTGAAGAGTTGTAACCAACAAGGAAGCAAATCTCCCTCTAGTAGCCACACTTTATTCCAAAGCTTCATTTCTCTTTTCTCAAAGTATCTTAACAACCCTATCTTAACCATCTGTGACTGCACAGACTCCACTATAAAAAGTTCAGACATGAAACTGTCACCAGATTGCTTACTTTTCTGCCAGCTCCTCAATGAAAACAGTCACCGTGTTGCCATCCTGCCCAACTTCCTGGATATGAGCATTGTAATACTTACCTCCAGGATCCAGACGCACCTGGAGAGAGAACAAGGGAAGCCCTGAAAAAACTAAACAGTATCAGGGAACCAAATACTGTCTATAAACTAGCAAAGTTCCTAGCTCCTAGATGATTTTATGTTATGAGCTGGGCCCAGGACTATCAAATACTAACAGACCAGGCAAGATAGACAGCACTGTACTGCTTTAAGAAAGGAAGGAAAAGAAACAGTCTTGCAAGCGATGTGTAAACTCCTGTAGAACAGGCTTAAGAAGATGGATTCCTGCCTTCTAACTTACTTTCATACACTGTGTCAACCAGCTAAGTAGCAAGGAGGACCACTACATAAGAACTTGGGCAGAACAAAAAATAAAGCAGGAAAGCTCTAGTGAGCTAGAAGAGAGTCACTAAACGAGTTATCAGCACCACCTGAAAATGATTTTAAGAAGTACACCTTCACTACATACAACATGAGAACAAAAAGGAAAGGTGACTTTGATTTCAACGTTTCCCAGCCACTCCTCACCCTCTCTTCCCTCTCAGTTACTTAAAAGAAACCTGTTACGTTACCACTGAGAAGCAAAAGACTGGACAGACTTGCTGGTGACTCCCAGTGAAAATCTAATAGACAACTATCTCAGTTTTGCACATACTTTGCACTTTGAGCTCCCAGTGCAGAACCTCAGCACTCACATTATCAGTGGTTCACAATGAATTTCCAAGTAGCTTTTCATTCATGCCCAATACTTAAAGAAAGAACTTTAGAACGAAATTGAATTAAAAACTAAAATACAATTAATAGCTACAAGGAAGAAAATCAGAAAAGCCCTGGAAGATTCTACGAAGTCATTTCATGGCTTACCATACTCCATTTGAAGTAGTTTTAGTAATTTACCATAACTGAATCTCCTTTGAGTACTAACCTGACACTTGTCTCCTAAATAGTACTGT
>JAOWBP010004006.1:12140476-12151009 GCA_028571105.1 Tragopan temminckii
AAGTCCTATCACTTCGGGCTCTGTTCTGCCTGGGGAATTACTTCAGCTGTTCCCTGTCTCAGGGCACGGGGACGATTTGGGTGTATCAGGGTAGAGACACCAAGAGGTCCTCAGAAGCTTAAGAACATGAGACTGAAAAAGACTCAGCGATTCATTTCCCTCCTAGATTAAGCACTTAAACTGACTGCAGGGAAAGAAAAAAAAAACCCTTAGCCTTACAACTGCACAACCCGAGAAAACATCTCAGCTGTTCTGTTTTCGTTTCTCAGCACCTGAATTGTGGCATCATTAATTAAAAAGTCTCAGCCTCAGCTGCAGGCAAGTGCCTCCCAGTAAGCAAGGTACAAAACGTAAGGCATTTTAGAGAAGTTGCTGTAAGAATTCTGAGAATCATAAAAACAAAGCTATTCTGCAGAGGACCAAAGCATATTGCCCACGACTTGTGTTTCCAAGGGAAACCTGGAACCCTGTACCAGTCCAGAACACAAAAAGGACTGCAAGCCATCTGCTGCTGACACCCGTGGGTCCTCTGTAGCTAACTCCTGTCCGTGGCTAGCAAATAGCAGAAGCATCTCAACGCTGTTAGGACCATAACAGCTCTACGGGTTTCTCACATCATCAGTCCTACATTGCTTGTGCCGCAGATGACGTCCTACAGTAACTGGTGCTTTCCGGTCAACTCCTGAGTAGTTCAGGCATCAGCAGCTTTACGATTTCAGGAGCTCCAGCACCACGAGGCGACACGGCACAGCTCCCAGCCGCACGGGGCTGAGGGCAGCACCCACTGCCGCTCCCCTGCCGACGGCACGTGTACACGGAGGTGCCCACGGCCAACTGCCCCGTTATTCCCAATGTACGTACGCAGAAGCGCACAAAAAACCACAACCAACCAGTACTTACGGATTCAAAGTTACGCTGGTTTTGCCTCATAAACGAGACGCAAGCTTTCCTCACCTCCATGTGATGAATTTGGCACAAGAACAGCTGAAAAACAACGTCGCGTGAGAACGAAGGAGAAAGCTGCGGAGCTGCCGGCGCTCCCCTCGCCGCTCCCAAGGCCGGCAGCGCCAGGCGCCGCACCTCGGCACGGGGCGGCCCCACACGCGCTCCCGCCCGGGACGCATCCCACCCCCGAGCCGACCCCGGCCCGCCGAGGGCCGCACCTGCTCCGAGATGGCTCTGAAGAGGCAGGAGGCGTCCTTGGCCGTCAGCTTGCGGTACAGGCCGAGACTGCCCAGGTACTCGTCCATGGTCACCTCGCTGAGCGACTTCTGCCCGAAGTACTTCTTCCAGCCCTTCTGCATCGTGCCGGGAAGGCGGCGGCGCCGAGGCTCCTCGCATAGCACTGGGGGCGGCGGCGGCGGCCGCCAATGAGGGTCGACGCTCGGCGCGCCCAGGTGCGGCCGCTCCCGCTCTCGGGCCCGCCTCGAGCGCGGGGATCTCGTGCCCGGCTCCGTGCGGGGGCCGCTGCTGCCGCCCGCCCCCTGCTGGGGTTGCACGGCGGAGGGAAACGCCTATACCTGCTCGTGACTCGCGGCTGGAAGCTGCGCTCGGGCGTGAGAAGCGCCGGCTCAGGAGTTTGTTTTGCCCGTCTTAAGCAAAGCAAGAAAAGCACCGAGCTAGGCGCTGCTAGGATGGGCCACCAGCACCGCCTACGCGCGCAGTTGTCTCGCACTGCAGACCAAGTACCCGCACGGACGTTGTGAAGTTTAAATCCTCTTTGCTTTGAAAAGTATTTACCTAGATACATCGATGGCACAAAACAGCTGAATTTCCTTACTTTAAATGGGGAGCTCCAGTCAGCATCGAGCAACCAAGGCGTTTCCCTCGCCGCAGCCAAACAGGTAACGATGTGATAACGCGCCCCTTCAGCCCCATTCTGCTCCCATCGCCACGATTTACTCAGAAAGCAGCAGTTAATGACCCACTCCCAGGCCTCTCAGTTCAGCACGTCCCCTTCCATCTCTCACTTCTGAAGTTCTCTTTCCGCTCCCAGTGTAACCACGTGAAACAAGAGCTGAAGGCATCCGCAGAGCCCAGCAGGGACACCAAGGAGGGCACTTTTACTGGCACTAGGCAATTAGAGCCGAGACACGGCTACCTGCAGGCTCTCTCAGTGAAGAAACAATTCCGCTTGTCCTCCGTAGGGGCATCACCGACCCCTGAGGTTTCGGCGAGGCACGTAACCGCCGGCCCACGGAGACGCCCGGTCCCCTGACTGAGCAAGCCCGTACACTGGCACGCGAGACTGCCAGACAAGCTATTCAGTCTGTTTGCCTGCCTCACCTTTGTTCAGGAAATGAACAGAAAGAAGAAAAAAGCTGTATTTTTCAGTACACATTCCAAAATATCACTGAAGCGTATGTATAAAATTGAGAATAAGTTGTGTTTATGAATTAGTTTTGTTTTTTTAGTGAGTTATTCGCGCAGAAATACATTATTTGCACAGAAAAGTTTGTGAACCAGACACAGAAGACATACGCATTCTGTTGCAGACACTATTTATTAAAAACATTGTGATTATGAAAACAATGCCCCTTAATCCTGCAAAATAAACTTCTGTATTGTTTCTTTCACATAGTTGTTGCACGTTCAAAGTAACCCAAGTAAACTGGGAGAAGATCAAACTCGACCATTCACAAACGGCTAGCGCCATCTTTCTATATAAACGTTAACGTTTGTCCAAGATTACTGTCCTTAGAGTGAAACTGCAAGCCCTGATAACACTACTGCTGTGTACAGAATCGCTTGCAGGAAGATTTTACAAAAACTGATCCTTCTGCAGCAAAGTTCTAAATTGTGAATTACCCTTTCAAGGCAAACAATGAAAACAATACATCAAACTTGCAAAAGGAAGAAGCAAAGCATGATTCCTTTCTCTAAACCATGCTCTGATCTAGCTTTGGCTTTAACAGTAGCAAAAGCAAATGAGACTGGATGCTAGATGTTCTGTCCAGTATTCATCACTTGGATCATCAGGATCGACATTCACAGGGCTCCAGCTGAATGAAACATTATTTCACATTTTTCATTGATGCAAACTTCTTAGGTCAGGTATTTCACAGTTCATTTCTTCTAGGACATCTCTCGATTGCCTGACCAGCAACTCCTCTAGAATGGATGTGTTTATATTAGCAAATAAATAAACTAATCCGGAAGTCCAAATATGCTTCTCCTTCTACCAGGTCAGTCAACTTGGAGTTCATACTCTCCCCTCCTTTTTGGCACTGTGCTCTTTTAAGCATAAATATAGATTACTTTGAACTGGAACTGAACTGGAAGCCATCAGTTCATATTAACAGGCATTTTCTTTGAGTTCGTCCCAGCTGGTGGAATCTTTAAGCATGGAAGGTCTCACTAAGAGATGAGAATGGTTTTATTATGGCCTTTTTATTCCTCAAAATTGTTTATTCAAACCCAGCAACTTTATCCAAAAACAAAGCAAACTTTTCTGGTTGTCCAGGAGGAAAAGGTTTCAAAGTTGACAAGTCCATTGACTGCAGTGTCTCCACGAGTGTGCTGTAAAAGCAGAAGAAAAAAAATACAAAAAATGTTCATCCCAAAGGAGATTTCCCTCCCTGCCCCTAATTTTCTGTCTTTCATACTACTTTAACACTGAAACATGTTCTTTCAAACTACTATAACACTAAAAATAAGGACTTAATGAAAAAAGACCGCATAATTTAGTGAGCCCCAGCCATCACTGGCAGAACACATTTCAACATAAATCACAGCTTTCATGAGTCAACTCAGCTCTGACTTTTTAGTCTTCTGTGGCTGCAATGATGGTAGACTGAATAAAGCCTGCGAATCTTTCCCAATATGGTTTATGGTGAATTCATGGCATTAGTCCTCCACTCAACACACTGCCAGAGATAACAGCTGAATCAATCTGTTAGCTTTCAATTATCAGACTGCAAATAAGTCTCAAATGCTAAGCACTGTTCAAAACTGAAATAAAAATGCCTTCCTGTTCCTGAATGACAGACCTTCGGTTAAAGCTCTTCTGAAACATGCAAAATCCTATCTGCAGGGCAAAAGAACAAGATGCAGAGTAAATAACAGGAATTGCATTTCCTCTGCTTTCAGTTAAAAGGTCATTTGTTGTTTATAGAGTGCAACAGATCATAAACAATCATAAATAAAGAGAAAACAGCCAGATATAGTCAAAACAAGGATAGCAAATGAAACTGATAGAAGCCAGGATGAACACACAAACAAAAGGAGCTGAGCTTTTTTTTTTTTTTTCCTTAAGTGAAGATAGCAAGTCAGTGAAATTCCCTGTCAAAGGATGTGATGTGGTGGATTCACAAAATTTGGTTAAAAGGACAACTTGCTAAGTACGTGGAAGACAGAAGTATTTGAAGTTACTAACCCTACAGCACCTGGCTTAGGTCATCCCTGAATCAAACTACTCAAGTGTTAGAGGGAAAATAATAGAAGGAAATGCTTTTCGTTCCTGTCCTACATATGGCCACTGCAGATAGAATACTGAGCTTCATGGACTCCTGATCCATATCAGTAAAGGCCATTCTTACGTTAGTTTTTTTCCTAAATACTCCAGATATTTTCATTTTTCTTATGCAGTCAACTTTAGAGCACTTCAGAAGGGAAGTCTACATGGCAACACAATGAAATTGAGTACTAAGTCTGTAGGGAGCAAGTTACTCCTTACAGCTCATGGTTTTCAACTGTTGGTCTGGGTTGTAGTAGTTGCAGGATTTAAAAAAGAATTAAACAGGAAAGAAAGGAGAGAGAAAATGAGTTAACAAAATCACAGAATTGTAAGGATAAAAAGGGACCTCTGGACATCATCAAGTCCAACCCCTCTGCTAAAGCAGGTTCCCTACAGTAGGTTACACAAGAAGGCAACTTGGCAGGTCCTGAAAGTCTCCACCACCTCTGGGCAGCCTGTTCCACTGCTCCATCATTCTTACAATAAAGTTCTTCCTCATGTTTTTATGGAACTTTCTGCGTTCCAGTTTCTGCGTTGCTCCTTGTTCTATTGTTGCTCACCACTGAATAGAGTCTGCTCCCCATCAACTTGACTCCCACACTTCAGATATTTATAAACAGTGCAAGATCCCCTCTCAGCCTTCTCTTCTCCAGACTGAACAGCCCCAGGACTCTCAGCCTTTCCTCATACAGGAGATGCTCCAGGCCCCTCATCATCTTTGTGGTCCTCCGCTGGACTCTTTTTTGAACTGGGGGGCTCAGAACTGGACACAGTTCTAGACGTGGCCTCACCATGGCAGAGTAAAAGGGGTAGAATCACCTCCACTGACCTGCTGGACACACCCTGTATGATCTGACCCCAGGATACTGTTGGCCTTCTTGGTCACCAGGGCACACTGCTGGCTCACAGCCAACCTCTTATCAACCAGGATCCCCAGGTCCTTCTCTCCAGATTACTTTGCCAGTAGGTTACTCCCTAATGTGTACCGGTGCATATGGTTATTCCTACCCAGGTGCAGAACTTTGCATATGGAAAAGGTACCTGTGGAAAATCCACCCTGCAAATAAATGAAAGACAAGCACTCCTGAGGTCTGTGCCCAGTGAGGAAGCTTACTGAGGTACATGGTTAGTGTGATTTTGTTACAGAGAAAGATGTAAGTTTTCTTGCTACATTCTCAATACTGTAATAACAGTTATGCCCCTGAGCACTGTATTCGGTTGGACAGCTGCAGCAGCTCCATACCTGCAGTTACAATAGAGGACGTGCCCGTCTTTGTGGAGCTGACGTGCCAACTCCAGCTGATGGTTGTCCATCAGCTTCTCATTTATCACCACAAGCAGCGGCTTTCCTTCCTCTAGAGTCTCCAAACAGCTACCTGCACCTGCAGAAGCAGCAGAAAGCAATCAGTGTTTGCAGCAACCGATGAAACATCACCCTACTCGCTCCTGAAGCATCAGAGACTCCTGAACGTGAACATTTTATCCCCACAACTTTCAGCCGTGGACACGAGCATCCAGTGCCAGCTCAGCCCGGGCTCTCACAGCGCGGGCCACCACCATCCTCCCCGCCTGCCCCCAGGAGCACACCTCGGCAACCCGCCAGGCCCCACCTGCGTGGCTTATGACCAGGTCGGCGCTCCGCAGGTCCTCAGCCAGCGACTCCTTGAAGCGGAACACTTCCCGCACGAAGGCCGGGCCGTGCTGAGGGGCGGGCTGCAGCGCGCCCCGCCCGATCTGCAGCACCAGCTGCCGGCAGCCGCGGCTCCGCAGCACCTGCGGCGGAGGAACGGAAAGCGGGGATAGGCCGCGGCCCAGGACTGCCGGCTCTCCTTCCAGTGCCTCCCGCTTCCCGCCCTCCGTGCGGCTCCGCGCTTCTCCCCACAGCCGTCCCGCGCAGGCGCGCGGCTGAGGCACGGCGGCCCGGCCGTGGGGGGCGGGCTGGGACCCTCCTCCTGCCGCCCGCCGAACCGGGCGTTCCGCCTCCTCACCTGCTCGGCCGCAGGGGAGGAAACGGCCGCGATCAGCTCGTCGAAGCTGGTAGTGCCCACGGTGACGAAGACGGACTCCATGGCCGACGACAGCACGCTCCGCCGGCGGTCGAGCTGCGGACAGGCGGGCGCCAGAGGGCGCGCCAGAGCCCGTCCCGCCGCTTCCCAAAATGGCGGCCGGCTGAGGGGCGGCTCCCGCTCTCCAGCTCCGCCCGCTGCGCTCCGTTCGGTCCCGCGCGGGGGAAGCATTAGTGCAGGTGCGGGTTTTCACAGAGGAAAAAAGTACGTTGAAAAAGGGATTCAGTTCTATGATTTTTTCTCTCCACGTGTTAGTCTAGTACTTGGGTCCACTGTAACCAGGTGGTGGCTCACAACCTGCCGCTCCCACGTCACAGCTGCCTGTGCTTTAATGGCTGTAACCAACCCGGGACAGGGTTTATCCCATCCTTCCCGTGACACTGAGTTGCTTCGAGGATTGCTGCCTTTCTAGATGCTACCGTCCCTTCTTTCTTCTCTTCTGTTTCATTCCGCTTCCTTCCGTCAAGTCCATATGGTGTGAAGGAAGGTGTCTCTCAATGAAAGAAGAATTGTCAGAATTAGCTAGACTTAAAAAGCCATTTATTTCATTGGAAAGCGCACACTTTTACATACACAAACACATTATACATATGAAAAAAATACCAAAATGGCATTTATCTTAAATGACTTGTCCTCACTGAGCAAGTAATCAGCCCAGAAGGCTTGTTTAATGCATCTGGAAAGCTTCTGGAACACGAAAGGTACCAGCTATTGCCAGTTTGTGCTTTCTTAGTCTCCTCAGCAACTACTTTCTCTTCAGTAAACAGAAAGTTTGGGAGTTCAACTCTCAGAATTGAATTTGCCTGCTGAGACAGCACTAATACAAATGCCTACTGCACACCAGCATAATTGAGGTCTGGAGCCTGACAGCAGGGACTTCAGTGATAAGATGGATGCTTTCCCAGCTGGAGAGCTGAAGCACCATGGGGAGTCCTGGGTGTCAGACACTGGAAAGCTAACACAGTGAGATGCTCTCAGGGAAAGTGTCTCTGAGCTTGTTGTTAGTGAAGAAAACATGAGCTATCTAAGGAAGGTAGCCTAGGACAGACACAGAAAATAGGAAACTAAGAAATCAGCAGCAAACAAATATTCAAGATTTTCCACCACCAGCATCCACTGACATTTACCTAAGGTCACCAGCCTGTATCAGTGGGCTTTTGCTGAGCTGGTCTCCTCAACGTAAAGACTTATTAATTTTGGCTATGTAGTGTGCCCAGACCTTCCCCTCTTAAAAAAGTCACAGATACTGTCATAGACAGAGGAGATGAAAATGCATAACACATTCTGATTGCAGCTCAGTAAAAAAAAAAAAAAAAAAAAGGAAACTGAAATCAGGACTAGGAGTTCTAATCTCCTGATTTCTTTTTCTCACTTCGCCACTGACCAGTGGTAGCACCTTGAGGAGGTGTTCATCTTTATGTATCAGCAAGGCTGCATTTAGCAGCTTATCTCCTCTAAAAGTTCCTGTGAAGCTGATTACATTGATGTGCATAGAATTAAGTTATTTTTTTAAAAAAACAGCAAATTCTTATATTTAAAATAATTTTTTTTTCCTCTTATCCCCTTATCCTGCTTATTCCCTTGGCCTTTTGAAATATGTATGATTGGTATCACTGAATACAGGTAGGTTTCCTTACTCCCTATTGCCTTTTCTCTAAGCGCACCTCTTTCTGTTGATGTTTCAGGCTGATCTTACTGCCTTCTTAAGAAGACTGAAAAGTGCTCCCTTGAACAAGTGCGTGTTGGCTCCCTCTGGACTATGATTCCAGGAGCCAGGGATAGGAAATCAGGAAGGAGCTGAGGAGGGAGATGGAAGCCTTTTCTGAAAAATGTACTGTTCATTGCTAAGCTGCTTTAAATCATTTGTGAAGATGAAATCAGCAGTAGATTTATTACCTCAGGTACATTTTCCCTTTTGAAGAAGTCCTGTTGTAGAGAGAAAATGTTGTTTTCCTTCATTTGTGTGGAAAATAAACAAAACATACAACAAAACAAAATGTGTTAAAACAGATAACTCCTGTTATCCTCTTGCATAAAAGGAACTGGCAGCTTTCTTAAGTGTAACACAGCGTATGGTCCTATAAAGAGAAAGCTACTCAAGTTAGATATCTAAATCTATTTATTCCTTGAATTAAGTTTAATATATGCAGTCACAGCTGTATGCATTGCTGAGCATTCCAAGAAAGATGTAGAGAAGATCGAGCTAATCCTGAGGATACCTCTGATTGTCATGTTAATGGCTCATTCACAATGCTCATTAGCCCCCTGTTGTTTCCATTTAGCATAATAAGCTACATTTATTTATTTTTTGATTAAAGCAAATGGTACTAACAGTAGACACAGGAAGAGGGTACTTTATCTTGAGAAACACGTTGTTAAGCAAAACAATATCAGCCCTGAGTGCTCAGGGTCTTAGTGACAGCGACCAGCCTCATACTGCTCTTTATGCTCTCTCCCAGAGAAAGGAAGCCAGACGCTAAGTAGAGATGCAACACAAGCTAGGCAAAGACCTCACCGACAAGGTGCAGCCCAGGTGCTCCAGAGAAAGGTAACCAGAGCAGCTACAACAACAGGTCCACTCAGCAGTTTAGTAACCATCGGCAAAAATAAGGTAACAAGATATTTCCAAGGTTAAACCAGGAAACATAAATAACTCAAAAACAAAACTAAGAGGAAAACCCTCTTTTCCCTTAACTTAGAGCCACAGCTTTATGCAAAACTCCTCCCACCTATTGTATGTCCTCCTACACACCACCACAACCATCAGAGGCTGTGGGATAAAGGTTCCAGGTAAGGCTGGTCAAGTCAGTCAAAACATTAGTGCAATTTAGGGGTCTGACAGCTGATTAATAGGAAGTAAGAGTCTAGGATGATAGAAAGAACACTAAATTTGCAAGTGCATCAGGGATGAGTGCCAACACATCTGTAAACCTTCCTGAGAGAAGGTAAAGGTAGGTTAATGAAGTTATTTTTTTAATAAGGATAGAATTTAAGTATATTGAAATGCTTTCTTTTCTACTTTATTATTTGATATTAAGTTAGGTTTCTGTAGTTTAGCAAGTTATATAACTCAACAGTCATATGCTTTTGCTTTGCACAAGTGTAAATCCATCACAGTGAGGTAAGTCCGTGCATTCATTCTCCAGTTTTAACAAGTTTACAATGGTTGTCACTGTTCCTCAGTTACTATCTCGATTTCAGCTATCCAGTAGTAACTTGAAGTTCCTATGAAGTAAGGAACTCTCTGGAAAACATTCTGTATATGAGCAGCAAGTTGTTTATACTTTCCCTATTTCTTCCTTCAAATGTCAGCATACATATAAAATAAAATGAAGATGCTTTTGATGGTTAGTCTTTCTGATCCTTAAGTGAGAAATTGGAGTGAAGGCTGCCCAGCACTACCGTAAGTTAAAATCTCACTTTCTTAATAATGCTTTGAGAGACTCACAATTTAAATGAACCATTGAACATTTTAGGAAGATTCTGTCTTAAGTAGCAATAAACTGAAGCAGCTTAAGGGAAAAACAAACAAAAATCACTGCCCCTTCTTCAGAATTTTGAAAAAATTCCTATTATCAAAGTAGTGCTTTTTGTCTTTCAAGTAGAAGATCTGATGACACAAGAGCATAGTGCTTGAAGGATATTTAACTATACTCAGCAAGTTCTTAAAACAGACCTAATGTTACTAGTCAAACAGCAACAGTCTTTCAGCTTATTCAAATGTGTCAGAGTAAGCACCCATACAGTTGGAAGAGCAGTACAGTTAGGACAGTACTTTACAGGTATTATAGATAGAAAGAATATCATAATAAAAAAGAAATAATCAAAGAAGAGATGTTCACCCATATCCTAGGCTTACAGGGGAAAACTCCAAAAATGAGGAATCTCTGGAAAGAAGTCCTTCTGCACTGCCTGTCAGACCTTAAATGGGGTCTAGGAGGGGTGGAGCCAAGCTCCAGCCCTTCTGATCACACAGGTGAATTGTCTTCACCTGTGTTCCCACGGCTGATC
>JAOWBP010004006.1:12151109-12167315 GCA_028571105.1 Tragopan temminckii
GACACCTGGTATAGGGGTATGGCTGGCCCAGGAAGCACAGGTGCAAACAACTAACCTGTGCTTCCCACGTGACTGGAGGCAGTGGAACCTGGGTCCACCCCCCAGGCTCATTTAAGGGCTAGACTCTGAGAGGAGATTATCTGGCTGGAAGTCACTTTGTTAGGAGTGTTCTGTGGTTAGAGGTCCTCACTGCTAGTGGGGTAAGTCAACTTTTTTCCTTCATGTGTCTATTGGTCTTCCTAACAGTGTATTGTCTGGTGTTATGAAAATGTTTTGATAGAAGCAGTTTCACTGTTTTATAGGGGTAGACAATATTATGTGTGATTTTACTTGAGATAAGGATTAAAAGCATAACTTTTAAGTTATTGTATATTTAGGATCACATTCTGTGATAAATTCTTTTAGTTGTTGTTGTGAGAGTGCTGAATTTCATTCTATAGGGTTCCATTTTGTTCATTTGCATTCTAGAATGAAGGTTATTCCAAAATCCCTGAAACAATGTCTGTGTGATTTCAGAGAGCTGGAGGCTGAAGAAACTGAGTTTTTTCCACCTGGAGAACAGAAAGCTCTAGGTTTCCTTAATGTGGCCTTCTATTACTTAGAGGAAACTTATCAACAGGAGGAAGACTGACTTCTAGCATGAACAGATAACAATAGGATAGGGGGAGTGGTGTTAAACTGAAGGAGGAGAGATTTAAGTTAGATATTAGGATGAAATTTTTTACTCAGAGTGGTGAGGTATTAGAACAGCCTGTCTAGAGAAGCAGTGGATGCTCTATCCATAGAGATGTTCAAAGCAGGTTGGCTGGGGTTCTGTTCAGCCTGATCTAGTAAGTGGCAATCCTGCCTAAAGTAGGAGGCTGGGACTAGATAGGCTTTATGGTCCCTTTCATCTTATTCTAGCTTGATGTTTTCAGTGTGTTACTGAAAAGTCAGTGTCTTCTGCAGTTTGTGCTCACAACATTGTGCTGTTTAGGGGCTAGAGGGGGAAAAACCTCACAAATTATGTTGCAGTGATGTAAACTTGCTTTGGAGTTTTCACTGAGCAATGGAGGATACATCTCACTTGCACACTGAATTAGGCTTGTTAAGGTGGGCTTAAACTAAAATGAGTAAGGAAAGGGGAAGTGGGGGACTCAGTTGAGGGACTCAGTCCCATCCTCATTTATAATAAGAAGGAGATTATTCTTATAATCTCCGTCTCATTCTTATAAGAAGGAGACTCCACAACCTCCCTGGGCAGCCTGTTCCAGTGCTCCGTCACCCTCACTGTAAAGAAGTTCTTGCGCACATTTGTGCGGAACTTCCTATGCTCCAGTTTTTGGCCGTTACCCCTTGTCCTGTCTCCACACACCACTGAAAAGAGTCCAGCCTTGCCACTCTGCCCCCCACACCTTAGATACTTATAGACCTGGATCAGGTCCCCTTTCAGTCTTCTTTTCTCAAGGCTAAACAGATCCAGCTCACTCAGCCTTTATCTGTAAGAACAACAGATCAGTCGTAGAATAATTTATTTGGAGCTGGTTCCTGCAGTTCTAAGGCAGGTGAGGATCAGGTAATCCAGACTGTGTGTTATGTTTTGTTCTTGTCTATTTGTTCCTGTGCTGCCCTTGTGCTTTTATGGATACGCATACAAGTACACAGAAATCTAGCTCAGAGTGATCTGGCAGATGTAACTGCATTTGTTCACAATTAATTTGGTTCCCTGAGTTACACAAGCATTAGTATGAAAATGCACACATAAAAAGGCAGGATTGTGGCATGTTGGCTTTAGATAGGTGCAATTGCCCTGTTTGTAAGCCAGTGTCTACCTCTTGATTGCTATTAGTAGCTGGGATGGCATTCTTTTAGCTGTGTGATTCAGGCAGTGAGTGACTGTTGTATTTGGGGCAGAGTTTGTGTGGAACAGTCCCTTGCTTGGGCTGAAGAGTCCCTAGAGTTGTTTCTCTCTAGGTTACATGTGTGCACTGAGGGAGTGTGAGATGTTTATTCAAAAGAAGTATGGGGTCAAGCTGGCATAATGTAATCAAGACCCAAGAGAAAAGTTAGAAGAGGGATGAAATAGATGATATTTTTCTGTGAGAGCTTGTGTCCATCTGTGCTTTATGTGGTTTAATTTATATCCTGGTATTATCTTCCCATGACAACATCTGAGCAAGAGACTAAAGATGGACTGAGTGCAAGCTGGTTTTTGTTAGGTGAGAGATTATGTATGCTGCTTTCTTTCTCCTTAGCCTTTCTTTGAAATGTTCCTGGTTTTCTTTTGGTGGTTCAGTTTTGAACCCTGTCTCTTTGTATTCAACTCAGCTTGCCACAGTTTGCCCTGAAAGCTCTGTAATTATATTACTCGGGCATAAGAAAATGCATGAAAATAAACTACTTAGTTCACATCTTGCTTTTTGAAAACTACATACTGCCTTCAGTTTGCTCTTGAAGTCAAAGGACTACTCACGACTGCTATAATTAAACTTTGCCAGGGGAAAAGTAAAGAAACCTGTAAGCCTTCAGTGTCTGATTTTGTTTGAAGGAAAAAGAGTTTTTAATGACTAGTTAAAACCACAAACCTGTTTACTTTGTATTTCATGTACAGTATGTTTCTCCTTTTGGCTTGTGATACAGTGCTGCAGTGGATCACATTGTTTCATTTATTTTTACAGATTTGTTAATTTGCAAGATAAGTAAAGATGAACTGGTATTTCTTGTTGACTTCATATACATTTAAACTGAAAAAATGCTCACTTTCCCCTCTCATCAAGCTATGATGTGGTCCCTGTGAGGGACATCTCTGTTACTGCAGAGAACTGTCAAAATTTTATGGAGTATATTTGAGGGAATTATTCCTTCATATTAATGTGATTCAGAGATGCTTGTTCTGGGAAAATGACAGGAACGCTTGTCAAGCAGAGTCAAACAGTATACTTTGAAATATTTCATCACAACACTTCCATGCACTTGAATTGTCACTTTATGGGCTTGTTATTTTACAGTGAGGTTTGTAGGCCTGGAGATGCGTGAAAGCTCTGAATGTTGACAGCGAAGGGAGTGTTAGATAATCTCTTCCTCAGGGCCAACTAAGAGAGGGCAGGTGCTGAAGCAACATGAAAAAGCTGTGTCCACTGACTAAATATCCCACTTCTGTGGTGGGAGAATGTGGCTTACCTGGATTGAACACTGTATCAGTCCATGATCTGACTACTCTCACAGATTCTTTTTTTTTTATAAATATTGGGTGGTACCCCCAAAGAGCTCTAGGTTTTGGAGTTGTGATCATGATTTTTAAGGCCTTATGCTTCTGGAGAGGAGATTGAGGAAAAATAAGTGAATCTTAAGGTCCTTAGGACTAGGGCATAAATAATACTTGTGTATCTGTAACTATGTATCTTTTTATTGCTTCTGTTTACTTTGTATTTAAAGTGTCATGATTTTTTTGAATCCTGACTTTTGGAAGCTCTGGGCTTACTAATTCAGTGCCAGTGAAAGTAAAGTTCTACTGGACTTCGCTCCACATGTGAAGCAGGTAATCTTTACAGTTAGATATAGCGTGTACTATGTGAATACTTGCTATAGGAAGTGTGGCTCAACTGAGCTGATACTTAATGCCTCTGATAGGCTTCTGTCAAGGACAAAATACTTGCATTATAGAACCAGAATATAGGCTTAATATGAAATAAGATTTCTCAAAGTTGTTCATTTCCAATGAAAGTTGGGAGGTTGTAAAATAAATAATTTGAAGAATATTTTCAATACAGGCTGGTGTAGAGGCATAGGATGCGGTCTGAGCTCTAACAGCAAGGTGTGTTATCTTGACTAGATATTGTGATGTTTCTTGGCAATGGGTCTCTTCAGTTCCCCAGAGAACATCTACTGGTGACAGCGTAGCACTACTCCTTAGTGTCTGGAAAACATGTACTGCTACTCCTGCCTACTAGCCACCGGCAAGCACCTCCACAGTAAAACACGGTGTGAATGCCTTGCTATTTTATATCTCTGCATAATCCCTCTGACAACCAAATCTATTAAAATTCATTTTCATCCAGGTAAATCCAACTCCCTGAAATCAATTGAGCATTGTTCTTTGAAAGCATCTTGTGCTGGTGTGAATGTAATCAAATCCTGAGGTAGCCTTGCATGCATTCTACAAGCACCAAGATATGCTTTGTGTTTCAATTATTCTTTCTGATGTTCACTTTTAAGGGAATTAGAATATTGCACTCAAGTAAACATCTTTACATTTTTATATCTTTAGTAAGGATCTTTGTGTGAGTGGAGTTCCTCCCTTTTCCCTGCCAATCCCTACTGTACAGGTACATAAAAACATCTGCACTCACCACACATCATAAGAATTGGTAAGAAGTCCTGTCTAAGTTTTGCCTTCTGTGTGCTTATTTTATGATGGCTGGCTGTTAGCAGCAGTACTTCTTGAAGACACTTTGAATTGCTCTTCAGAATTCTTCAGGGATTCCGAAGTCACTCTACTGATAAAGTGACTTTGGAGGGATATAGACAGGCTGAATATTCCATACAGTATTCTAATCCTGCATGAGTAGAAAACAGAAAAGCACGGGAATTGTGCAAACATGATCAGTGGCATTCATACCACTAGAGGGCTGCCTGCATATGCAGCATTGATCAAAAGGCGTCAAACGTGGGCTCTTTTTTTGTTTAGCCATTGCTTGCATGATTACTTTTACATTTGCAATTACTTTTTTCCTTCTCAAATTGGCTGTCAAAACGAAAGTGAAGAACTGAAAATATGACATGCATGTCCAAGCCTAACGATGGAGATAGGCCTTTTGCAGAACTGTGGTGGCTCAAATAGCAAAATGTCATGCACTGAATCTGCCTATTGAAAGCAAATATTGTTCAAAGGGACTGAACCACCTGTATCCTCCCCAGCCTTTGCACCAGAGGCAGGGGTGCTAAAAGCAGCAAAAGAGTTATGATTCTTTTTTTTTTTTGCATTAATAATAATAAATTAATAATAATACTTGCAGTTTCAGCAAGTATCTAGTGGCCACTTTGATCCCTAATGCCAATAAAACTGAGATGTAAATAATAATTTACCATCTTGTTAATACTTGGAGATTCTTAAAAAGTTTTATGTGGACAACCATCTTTTGTTTGTATGTCTATATAACAATCATGCTGAGGAGTATTGATGAAGAAATATTTTTATGTACACTTCATGACCTTTTTTTATACCACTAGAAATGCTACAAATATTCTATGCAGAGGCAAACTAAAAGATTTATATTATGCAGTAAATTTCACAAAGATGTTAATGTTTTTTTATGTGATAAGGATGTATGTAGAGAGAGGTGTAACAGATTTCTGTTAACACTTAAGGCTGGTGAACTTTTGAGTGTGTATCCCAGTGCACTGTACAAATACATACTCTTATTTAGGTAACAAAATACGGTAGAATCTTCCTTCAGGATTTCTTGCATCATAATTCCAAGATAATATTCATCAGTTTAAAATAAACTGTTTTGTTAGAACACACTCAAATGTGGGACCAGATTAATCCTAGGTGTAATTGTATGGACTTGGATCTAAAACAGATCTCAGTTGTATTTGGGAGAATCATTATTGGTGTGTGCACTAATGTCAAAACAAGACTGTTTTGGATTATTTTGTCCTTAAAGGAAGTGTTACTGAACTCACTGTAATCCTGTTTTCTCCACCTTATAGCACACTTATGCATGACCGCCTGTACTTTCATCTACAGTAACACTGTTTTCATTTCTTTCATGAAGATAAGAGATATTCAGATACAGTGATTGTTCATTTATGTAAGGCTTTGTATACCAATGTTCCCTGTTAGTGACACACTACAAAGTGCTGTTCTTGTTACTGCTCCATACTAAAAAAGTGACTCATTGTTAAAGAAATTAGTCCAAATGAAGGGCCTTGGTTTTGATTTATCTGACTTTTAAGCATATCAAAGATTGTGCTGGCAGCTGAGAGTAGACTGAGGTCTTTAATTAATCCAAAAGAGAGGTAGAACATACTTGGCAGAAATACAAGTATGTCTCTGCCTGGCCTGGGAGATGGAACTGTAAGTCTGAGAAAATTCTTCATAATTCACAACATGGCCCACTTCTTATGATAATAGCTCTGAACTTTCAGTGAAGATGTGGAGAATTGGTTATTGGAAACTTGACTGAAGGGGCTTGCAGGCTGCTGGGCAACCATTATGTAAAAGTGCAGCAGGTTCCTATCAGTGTGTTGAACTTGACCCAATGCCTTCACCATGAAGCAAATAAATTTTTTTTTTTTCTTTATGAAATTGATATAATTGTCTGTCAGCACCCATTGTTGATACAATGACAGTTCTGGCATAATTAGTAAAGGTAAGTTAATTTTTTTGAATGTAATGAGCTTTGATATTGAAATGATTCATGTCTAAGATAAAAAGGAAATGTTTTCTGAACTAAACAGTGTCCCATTTCCCTCCAGGGTCTTAGTTTTCTGTCATGATAGGCAAAATCATTCCCTTTGGGTTCTCTGCACCTGGAAATTTATTTTTTACTTTGTAAGGCAGTGAGTTGGTGAGGATTCAAGTGAAGTTTCAAGAGTCTGAGACTGGACTTACACAATGTATTGCTGGGATATTTTGCAAGTCACTTTGTTTTGTTTGTGAACAGTCTACCCAAGGTGCTAATTAGCTAGAATAATTGCATATACATAGAATGCTCTTTTCTTCCATAAAAAATAAATCTGTGATTGAGATGAATTTAACTGCAAGCTTAATTGTGAGCATCCTTGGTTTCTGAAAACAGCAAGATAATAGCAAATATTTTTGAGTGGTGTTTTCAGTTTTAATCAAGTATTTGTAACTTTTTAATTGTTAATATCACTAGTCCTTGTTACTGATTTGTTAGATGAAATAAACTGTTTAAATATTGTTGTTTTCCACAGTCTGACCTCAATATCTGTTTCTAGTGGTCAGTACCTTATAATAGTAATCAGCTTTACTGTGTGGTCTGGAACAATGTCTTGTGTGTTTCGCTTTGATGTATGTATATTTTTTGTGCCATGTTGAGTGTTCTTTTTCTGACTTGAGCTCAAAAGTGTCTGAGCAAGGAACACAGGGCAAAGCATGGTTGCTGAAATCTATTGCTTATGAAACTAAGCAATGCAAATGCAAGTTATTTTAAATTTTCTGTAGGGCACTCTATTTTTTTACATCAGAATTTTTAAATGAGTTAAGTCTTGAGGGTATTTGTGGGTACTAAGTAATAGTGATGTATCAGTTTTAAATTGAACACTGCTGCAGAAGTGGCTGCAATAGGAGGAATCGGCATGATCTCCCTAGACTGATGTAACAAAAATGAACACCAATTACAGTGTATTCTATCCACTGGGACTTAGCCCATCATTTTGTCTAATTATGGTATGAATTCTACAATGGAAAAAACCCTTCTTCTGTAAAGAACCAATTCCCCTAGAAATAATTAAAAAAAAAACCTTAAATCTATGCATTTCTCAATAGATAAAGAGCCAGAGAGAACCTGTGCCAGCCTTTTACCAGAGTGGAAGGAAAAAAATAAACAAGAAGAAGAAAGCAACAACAACAAAAATAAAAACAAAAAGATAAAGGAAAAAGATAAAGGATTACCCTGGGAGACAAGAAGGGAATATGAAGTAGTTAGTAGAAACTCCTCTCAATCTTTATCTAGGCTTTATTTAATATAAGAGCTAACTGTCTGTGCCTAAGATCTTTTCTGTCAGTTGAAAGTTGATAGATCTATTGATGTTTACTTGATGAATAGTGTTGGACAATAATTGTTGGGTAATAATAGAGATATGTGATAAGAAAATGGCCAAAACAATCTTCTGCTATTCTCCTAATAAGTTTTGAGACACCCCAAACTAGCTTGGGTAACCCAGACTGCTCAGGAGTGCTTTGTGTATTGTAATTTGTTACCAGACATGTTATTACAAGAAATGGGTTGCTTGAGATAGAAAAAGGATAACCTCTGACTCCTTGTTCCCAGACCTATTTTTCAGACTAAATTCCAGCACAGATTTGGTTGGGCTTCTGCAAATGTGAGGTGGTTCATTAAGCTCTACTGAGGGTTGTTCAAAAGACAACTGAACAGCAAAAAAAAAAAGTCAGCAGCTGAGAGAAGAGCTGTAAATCTTCAGCACAATAGAGGGTGGTTATAGATAAGAATGACAAAGAATAGACTATAGTCTCTCAGGAATGAGGTAACTGCATGTATGCGTGTCACAAGGCATCTGTTTATTCTGAGCATTTAAACCTGCAGTATTTAATAAAAAGGCAGTGTTTAACAGTGAATTTGCCTAAAATGTCTTTCCCAGCTGCCTGGTGAAATTGAGTCCAAACATTTTTTCATTCAACAGAAGGGTTTTGCATCCTTAATAATGATCTTTCAAACTAACCTATAAGAAAGAATAAGCAGCCATCCCAGGAGGAGGACTGGATGTTGCTTTTATTTGCAGATCAGTCTACTTAAAAAGAAAAAAATTACTGCTGAAAGGTTATACCTGGGGAAGTGAAAGACCAGTAGAGCTGGAATTAATCACCTCAGAGATAAGCAACAGCTCTCATTGCTTCCTGGCCCTGGAGACACTTGTTTGCCGTGTTTGTCTTTCCCCAAGAGACCAATTGATTCTGTAGATATCTTTGTCTCTGAGGCTGATACTGTATGGCCCTTCTACCTGCTCTAAAATTCTGAGCTGAATCGTGAGTAGGAGAATGCTATAACCACGTACCTAAGAATGCATCTAACAATAACAGACCTTCCTTCACTTTGCTGGTCTATTCAATGGATTACTGTTGTGTCGTAATGTGTGTGCCTATATAAAATGGACTCTGATGTAAAGTTTTAGTTGTATCTGTGTGTCTTGCTCTGTCAACTGCTTTTGAGGTGTAAGCCAGTACTCAGGCTTCCTTAGCAGAAGGAAAAAAGTGGCAAAGTTGCTGAACTAACCAGTATTCATAGAGTTCCTGCCTTTAACAGGCATGAGTGACATCAGCTTTAGAGGAGTTGTCTATAAGCATTGTCTGAACTAACAACTTGCTCATGAATATGGAAGGCAGCTGTTCACAGGAAGGCCTTCAAGAGGACATCTGGTCCATCCCCTACCTTAAAACATAATAAGTTCTTCCTAACCTCTTTGTTATTGTCCAGCATGAGCACAGAAAGCACTGAATTTCCACTAATGTATCCATTTGGAGATATTTTAATGCTTCCAAGCCTGCAAAATTCATGGAGAAAGTTGAAATTTCACCAAATCTCACCTAGGCCAAGTGTATATGTGCTTGTTGTGAATGCTTAATTGTACCTCCTGCAAAGGGAGATGCTAATCCTTTCTGAACAGCCAGAATGTGGAATTAAATAGCACAGTGGGGCAGTGGTGTGCCTGGTAGCAAACTGGTGCATACTTGCAAACAAAAGCCAAACAAAGGCAAAACAGCCCCAGTATTCTGATCTTGGTGGCTTCTTCCAGAGTAGCTTGTAGTTGCATGTATGGAGAATGTTGATGTGCTGTATTTGTCGGCTGTCCTTTCAGTGTTTGTTATGCTGTACAACAATAAATAGCTTCAAAATTTAGTATACAATGTAGTACGATGTTGGACAAAACCAAGGGAATTCAGAATGCTCCTGTTTTGTTGGATGCTTTCAACAACAGTGAATGACATTTCTTTTCTACTAGGTACCAGTATGTACAAAGTGCTAACTGATATGTTGCCACCTGGACCTCACATGTTGACAAAAACAGCACTGTAAGGACTGGTCTGAGACTTTCCTGTTTCTGGTAGCATGAAAAAACTGTAAAGAACAGTGAACTTGCATCGGTTTAATTCTATTGTGACAAGCTGTAAGATTTGCTGGTGAAAGCCTCCTACTGGCTTCCTGGGCTATTAAGTACTAATTATGCCTCAGCTATTTTGATAAGTTCCTGGTAACCTGAGGATTATCGAGTAACATTATAAAAAGTGCTGCATGCTGACTACAATGAGCATGAATTAGTTTGAATTAGGGTTGCTAAGGCATAAGGTATAAAGCAGATTACTCTAAATTTAGCTTCAGCAGATGGCAACTAGGTTTGTGTCTTTCAAGCTAATATTACAAGCTCACGTAGCCTTAAAAAGCCATCTCCAGTTGCACTCTGTGCCACAGCATTAGAAACAACTACACTTTATTTCTGAGACAAAGAAAGGATTCTGATATGTGTATGGTGTGTAAGGGACATGTGAAGAATGATGGGGTAGGTGGTGCAGAGTGCCTGAGCCTGTAATATGTTCAAATCCTGCTCATGGGTTTGTGCTGTCTTGTAGGTAGAGCCAGCGGTTGCTTGCCCGCAAAGTTCAAAGATAGCCAAAGTTCAAAGAATGTCCCCTGCTTTTTAAGAAAGAATTTGTCTGTCCAGTGTCAGCTCACAGGGGTGCCTGTGGTATGTAGAAGTATCCCAAATAGGTGCTGCTTTCTACCTCATCCTTCTGTAATGCTGGTAGGTATGTCTGTTCTTCATAAAGCCACAAGGAAATATCAGCCAGTAGCTATTGATGTGCAAGTGTTTCAGGACTTGAAGAGGAAATAGGTTGAGGACAACAGTCTAGATTAAAAAATATGAATGTCTTGCTTGTGGAGGAGAACAGATGTCAAGTAACAAAGCACGAGGTCTCATTTGACTTGCATGTGCTGGGATGTTGTGTCTTAATCGATTGCTGATAAATGAGACTCAGGAGTAGAACTTTGACCTTTAAAGACAGGATAAATGTAGAGAGAGTCAGTTTTGGAAGATGTGGCTATTAGCTTGATCAAAGTATAGTTTGAAATGGGTTAATAAATATAGAGGAGAAGGAAGGGAGGGAAAAGGCTTCTGAATTATTCATCATTTGTTTCTCAGTTGACAAGTTTACACAGAAATGAAATTCAAGTGGGAGTATAGAGAGTGTAATTTTGTAATTACATATGAATTGAACAGATGTTTCCATGTAGTATCAAGATCTGCTTTCACAACTTGGCATTACCCACATCTGGACAAATCAAAAAATCCAAGACTCAAAATTCAAATTCAGTTTTAGGTTATTTTTCACTCATGGCATCAGCAGGAGGAGCTTGCATCTTTCTTGCAACCTGCTTTAGTGCTGTAGCTGTCTATCTGCACTGCTGTGTTACCACAAGTTAGTGCAGGATGTGGGCATATTTCTTTTTCTGGTGTAGACAAGGGCATGCAACTAAGTTTTCAAGTATTGGTCTTCTCCACAACTACAGAATGGAGGAGGTGGTGAATTTAATAGTCATGTTTCCTACTTCTGAATTGTAGTAAAGATGGGAGCGAACTATTGTGGTTCAAGCAAAACTTATGAAGACTGCTGGAGGTCTTACATCTTATACAAAGATGCCTTCCTGAGGCCAGCAAGTAATTTGAAATCCACTGGCACCACCTGAACCTATTTCTGCATATGAACTTGCCTCTGAGATCCATACCTTGAGAGCGTTCTGATAATAGTACAGAGCAATCAGTGACTCACAACTGATTGTAATGTCACTTTATTTTTTTTAAATCAACTTTTTTTTGAAGCACATAAGTAAATGAGAAGGAAACAAACTGATGGAAGAAGGTGGTATGGTTGTGATATTCTCGGATCCAGCAAATCCATGCAGATGTTACAGTTAGCATTCCTAGTAGCTGACTTGTCCCCTCAGCAAACCCAGGTCAAAACACCTCAACAGTCTCTTTTCTTACAGGCATCATGTCTTGAACTTTACAAATGGAAATGAAAAGGTGGGGGGAAAGCATACTTCTGTTTTAAATAGGAAATGCAAGCTTTAATATTTGCTGGCATTGTACAAATGATGCACTCAGAATGCCTCTGAGAATGTAGATGTTTCAATGGACTGACACTTTGTTTGAAATGAAGGAAATGTAAAGGAAAACTTAGCTTTTTTTTGTATTAGAAGATATGGCAGTCTTTCTTAGTACTGTTTTATGTAAAGATACACGGTTTACCTAAGATATGATGCAATGATGTATAAATTATATACTGAATAACTTTTAAAGGGTTACAGGGCTCTTCTGAATTAACAAGGCAAAAACACAGTCCTGACTCTTATTTCTTGTGGCTTTTCAGCTGTGATCAGAGCCCTGAGCAAGCTCAGATTCTGATACTGTCATTTTTCATTAGTAGGCTTGATATATTTTTTTTGTTAATATTTGAATCTTTCCTACTGCTTTTCATAAAGAAAGCTTTTCCACAGATAGTGTGCTGGAAGGTTAACGTTTTAGTTGCTGACTTGGTATGGTGGTTTATTTGAATCATAAATGAATTACAGGTTTGAAATGGAGCATCAAGTAAACTGAGAGGTTATACAAAGCAAGCTGGATGTTGACCCTGGGCTAGACTGCACCCTGATAGATGAATGCATGATGTGTACCAAGCCAATTTAATCTGCATGTTTTCATTACACTTAAGTGTCATTGACTAATGTAGCAGCCATGTCTTAGCTGGGTTAATGTTCAAATTGTCATCACATAGAATATGGACTCTTTTGCAGTGCTGAGAGTAGCACTCCTGGAGGACCCAACCATCCTGCCTGCTGATCTGTGTTGTGCCCATGACAGAAAGCTTGAGGCCATCTAGCTTTTTACCTTCTTTTCCAGGTAGATGTATATGGCTGCTGTATTCCTCTTACGCAGTCAACATGCCATTTTATAGACTAAACCTTAGATTAGGTTAATGTTGTATAAATGGTGCTATTCAATATGAGAAAGCAGGTTTTAAAATAGCTTTGTGGTAAATACATCAGTGGACCAACCATACTTAGTATGAATGTAATTTGTTATTCCATTCTTCCCCACAGAATTGGCTAAAAAAGCCATTTCTCATAAAAACAGCTCACCCATATACAGACTTATAAGTGTAAGTAAAGAACCTGTGGACATGAAGCATCTGAGAAACAATTTATGGTTTCTGACACTCACTGTGGAGTTGGTGTCATCTCTGTTTGTAGCAATGTTTTTATGTGGGGAGTATGCACTTTTCAGGCCCTTAGAGGAAAAAGTGAATTGACAATAAGTGTAAACAAAAGTGAAAAGTACCAGAGGACTTTATTACCATGTTAGAAATCTTCTGTAATAGAGAAGATAAGCTGGGTGAAATCCATGCCCTTCAGAGGTGTAGCAGAATCTTGTTCAAAGTTTACCTCTAAGATGCAGTGGAACTGATATACCTTATTTTATTCCATTTTTCACATCTATGGAAATAAGTTTATCTGTGTATCTTTTATAGGTGAGAGGATTGGCATCAGGCTGTTGCTTCATAAATTCAAGTAAACATTTCTCCTCATTCTTTTAACTGAATCACCAGGATATTTGAATCCAGGCCTGTCTTCTAGTGCTCAGTCTATTTTGCTTTTTATCTGCACGTTCCTTACTAGACTGTGTCCAAAGCTGTTCACTCTTCATTATTGCAGTGCCAGATTTTGGCAATTCTTTAATTTTCTCTGGAGAAAAACAAGTAAAAAGTTTGGGAAGAAGTCATCTGTCTTTCTCAACAGAAAACCCAACGTGAATATGAGATTGAATATTATTCTGAATTTGTCTGTTAGGAGAACAATGTCCATCTGATTCTCAAATGTTACAATGCATTTTAGTTACCAAGTGATACTGGGAAGGCTGGAAGATATGACTGCATCTATAATCTGCTCAGTTAATTTAAAGGAGTGACGAAGAAGTAGTGTTTTAACACTTTTTTCTCTCCTGCTGTTGCTTTCTTTTTATTTTATAACTTTTTATGAAGTTTTCTTTCTTTTAAGTGCTCTTTCTGGTATCTGTATGGGGAACAGTTCAATGTGAGAAACCAATAGTTCCAGCAGGTGATGAAATATTTCTATACTTCTGAAACTCTGTTGTACAAATCTGCCATTCAAGTAGGAAAGATGTTTAATATTATCTTTCTTAAATAGAAGAAATATCTGAATTTCTAGACCACCAGTTATTTCTGTATGTGCCCTGTAGGCTTTTTGCGCTTACGTCTCCTAACTTCAAATAGTCCCTTCTCAGGTGAAGAATTTAAAGGCAGAGAAATAGGACAACAAATACAGACTCCAGTACATGTTCTGATATGCATCTCTTTGTTTTTTGTCTTTCCTGGTTACGCTTTTTATCATATTCTGCAAGGGTTTTTAGAGGAATGAGTCTGACAGCAGTGACTTTCATAATGTAACTTTTATTGAGGGTCTTGCACACGTTGCCTGGTTAATAGCCAGTGGGTTCCAGTCAGTGTCTGAGTTCATGACACCAGGTCTTTTGTGCTGCTATTGATGGTTATGCAGTAAGTTATAGGGCTCATATAGGTGGGCAGAAGTTCCTTCTACCATGTCTTTTCATGGGGGGGTCTCTAAGTGGTAGGAATCCTGAAGTGCATTTCCACATCTGTGAACTGCTGGACATTCTCAGCGCTCTCTGGAGGTGTGGTGACTGGGGAAACAACATGTTTCAGGCGCAAAAGCATGGTGAAAAGCAATATGAGAAGGATAGCCAGAACTGTTAAGAACAATCCCACATATACATAGAGACCAGAATATTTATCTGCTGCTTTGTCTACTTCTGTAGCCAGAGTTGGATAGTGAACACGTCCGGTCAAGTTTCCATGGAATTTGAAATAAATCTCAGTCATTGCTGTTGATTTTGCTACATTTTCTCTATTTACTTTCGACTGTAATGTCTTACCTCACTGGTCTCAAGAAGTAGGTCAGAAGAAGAGGCTTAAGACAGATGGTGATAAGACTTTTTTGTAAAATTCAGGAAGAAATGCTCTATCCTCTTGTCCTCAAACTGTTTCACACAGTTAGCAGACTGCATGGGATAACACTTTGTAAATCATAGTTGCTATCATAATGATAACAAGCGCTAGACTTGTATTTTACATGGCCACCAGTCTTCAATTTTGTTCTCAAAATCCTTGGCTGCTTCTTCTAGTAGGTCACCTCCTTTGGAAGGTGAAATGCTTTGATTCTTCTTTCAAATTGATCTGCAAAGGGTTGTATAATTTTGGTCTTTGCAAGTGCTGTTTCCCAAAAAGAGCAAGTTTTCTGCTGGCTTTTCCAACAGCAGGTGGTTTATCCCTGCATGAGATGGGGAAGGTTGGAGTCTGCTGGGAAGCTTCTCTGTTAATCCAGGATTACTGATGCTTGCTTGGAATATAGAGTTTCCAGTTTCTTGTAATGCATAGTCGAAGTTTTCTGTCTAGAAGGAAAAATGAGAGAAGTGAAACCAAGTTCAAAAATAGCCTAATCTGTATATGATAGCTTTATGTAAGAAATGAGTTTAATCCCTTGTCATGTTCCTGTGAGCCACTTAGGTTCAGTGCTTCTTCTGATCTATTTAACTGGAGACTTGGGCAGAGAAGAACCTTATGAGGTTCAACAAGGGCAAGTGCAGAGTTCTACACCCATGGAGTAACAACTGCATGTGCCAGTACAGGTTAGGGGCTGACCTGCTGGAAAGAAGGTCTGTGGAGAAGGACCTGGTTGTGCTGGTGGACAACAGGATGGCCATGAGCCAGCAGTGTGTCCTGGTGACCAAGAATGCCAATGGTATCCTTGGGAATATTAAGAGAAGTGGCCAGCAGGTCAAGGGAGGTGATTCTCCCCCTGTTCTGCCCTGGTGAGGTCACATCTGGAGCACCATGTTCAGTTCTGGGCTCACCAAATCAAGAACATTCTCCGCAGATAACTTCTAGAGAGTTCAGAGGACAGCCACGATGATCATTAGGGGCCTGAAGCATCTTCCTAATGAGGAAAGGCTGAAAGTTTTGGGACTGTTCAGCCTGGAAAAGAAAAGACTGAATAGAGACCTTGTAAATATCTAATGGGCAGGAATCAAGTGTATGGGGCCAGGCTCTTTTCAGTGATGCCCAATGACAGAACAAGGGGCAATGGGCACAAAGTGGAGCATGGGAAATTTCATACAAACATGAGGAAAGACTTCTTTACTTTGAGGGTTACAAAGCACTGGAACAACCTGCCCAGAGAGTCTGTGGTCTCCTTCTCTGGAGATGTTCAAAACTTGCCTTCATATGCCTTCATTGCCTTCATATACTTACCTCCCCCACGAAGACAGGCTGAGGGAGCTGGGCTTGTTCAGTCTGGAGAAGAGAAGGCTGTGGGGTGACCTAATTGCAGCCTTTCAATACCTAAAAGGAGCCTACGTAGAGGAGGGGAA